>JAYKAV010000267.1:685215-990708 GCA_035582835.1 Phoebastria nigripes
AAGTTGTCTTCCACACACTCCAGGAACCTCCTAGACTGTTTCCTCTCTGCCGTGTTATATTTCCAGCAGACGTCCAGTAAGCTGAAGTTCCCCACAAGAACAAGGGCTAGCGATTGTAAGACTTCTGCCAGCAGCTTGTAGAATGCTTCATCTGCCTCTTCATCCTGGTTGGGCGGTCTATAACAGACTCCCAGCAGGATATCTGCCTTGTTGGCCTTCCCCCTCATCCTTACCCATAAGCACTCGACCTTATCATCACCACAGTCGTTAAGCTCTAGACAGTCGAAACACTCCCTAACATACAGAGGCAATTTTGAGTACTTGAGAAGATAGTAAGCATCTATAAGGCCAATAATATTAACAGCATCTTGCCAAATATCCCTCCTGTAGTTGTAGTCAGTTATTAAGTATTTATAGGAAGGCACTCTCTGCCTTTTTCTGCAGCTTATAAACAATGAAGAGAGAAGAAAATACCTCCTGCACCACAAGGCGTTCAGCAGAAATCCTGGGACTGATACAGTTTGGTTTAACAACCAGAACAAACAGTGATCAGGAATCCTTCAAACCCTCTTCAGGATACCAGAAAAAAATGTGAAAGGTAATTGGAAATCGGTAAAGAAGACTTTCCTAGATTCTCCAAACTGACAATCATTACTGAAAGTGGCTGTAATTATAAAAAACAACATTGAGAGGAATGAAGATATTTGTAACAGCTGAGTATATATGTGGCGTGCAAAACACTGGGCCACCAGAAAGAATAATATTGGATAAAATCACAGATAAAGGAAAGAGGAAGTTAAAGAAATCACTGAAACTCCATGGCCATTAAAATTAAAGGTGAAAGGATGGAATTACTTGAACTTATCAGACAAAAAATCTTAGCCAATAGTAAAACTATTGAGCATGTTAACTGGTGATGACCACCGACAGAGTAATTTATACATCAATGGTTTTGTATTGCGCTTGGAGTGAAGTTGAATTTGGAATTAGTTCATCTTCCAGTGAAAATCACATAATTTTTATTCCAAAAAGGATTGAGAGGATCTTAAACACTCTGTAAACTGCATTTTTTTAAATTTGCAAAATGGCAAGCTAACATCAACCACAGGCAAGCTCATGGAAAGACTGTTCCATCAGGAAAGTATTACAATGTTATAACACAATGAATGCAAAAAATCTTGGCTTATGGAAGCCCTGGGTAGCTGATATATCAGAAAAAGTATCTGTGAAGGGGAAATGGGTGTTTCTAATGGGGTCAGTTCAAATCAAAATTTGACAAAAACGTATAAACTCCTAGCAATATTCGCATTTATCAGTATAATTCATTGGAGAGGTAAATGAGATGTGAACTGATCAGTTATATAGGCTAGACTGGGTCACTTTTTAAGATATGTTCATTTCAGCAACATCACTTTACACAGCTAAATGCTATGCCATAGAAACACAGGCTGCAAGGCACACTGTTAGGGTAGAAGATTGTATCCTGGAAAGCAGCAACACTAAAAAGCTTATTGAAACATATGCTGCCTGTGCAAGAAGCTAAATGCAATTCTCAGATGCATTAGCAGGAAACCTGAAGGTAGGAGTAGGGAAGTAATTTCATACAGAAATTACAGAGCCTCTCATTGGAATAATCTTACCAGATCTGATATCGACATTTTCTTTTAATAAGGAAGCTGACAACTGCTGAAGTTTTTCAGATACACCTGCAATAGTGATTCAAGGAATTACAGTGAAAGATTGGGGAAGCTCAATTTATTTTGCTTGTTCAAAAGATGTTTTAAAATATGTGGGGCAGAAAACTTTCCAGTAAGATCAGAGACTTGTGTGTGAGAGCATGGTACGTCATGAAAGATGCAATCTGTCCAGGCTTATAGTACATGGAAAAATTACTTGAAATCCAGGCTTGTGAAAACAGGATTTTTGAACCATTTATTGCTCTCTCAATTTCTGCTGGAAAATCAGAATCATCTATGGATTTTTGGCTGGAACTAGTCAAGAGGCAAATTCTTCATACTCCATATAAGTATCAAAGGAAGATCCTTCTGACAGACAGTGTCTCTGTAGTTTAGAAAAAAGGGTATACTTTGATAAAAAAAATGAAGAATATATTTTGCCTTTTGTCCTGGTTTTGAAAACACGGGAAATTTCACCAATCCTCTGTCTTTTGAAAAGTTTCTTGTTACATATCTTGAGCAATGGAAGAGAATTTTAGTGAACAGTTGGTGTATAACAAATAAATTTTATACCCTGCTAGCATATTGTATTTATATCACATTCAGAACCTTCACTCCTAAAACCAAAGCTCTGTATTACCTGAGTTAAAGGAGAAGTAGTTACTAGTGCTCGTCTTCTGATGATTCAGGACAGGTCATTAGTAGGTGAAAAAAGCACATCTGCTTAAACAAAATGTTACGTTACCAAGTGAGTCCTGTTACCTTTCCAGTAATGGCAAAACCATCCCACCCCACCTGTATCATTACTTCACTGAGATTTAGTGAGGTAAATTTACTACCATTCTTAAAAAGTCTTAGTTTTCCCTGGAGCTGAATTAGAGAGTGACTATAGCATAAGAATTGCAAAGGCATGCAAGAAGAATATGAAGTCACTCCATTTAGGACTTGTAAAAGAGCCCTAGGATCTTGGATTTGCAGTCAGATGCCTGGAAACGTAAGTAATCATAATCCACAGGGGAAAAACATAGGAGAAAGCAGTCCTTTGTAGATGTCACAGAGGAAAATCTTGTAAGAAACACCTTCTTTCATGAATTTCCCACTCTTGGGATCTGAAAGCTAAGTCAGGAGTGAATGGTTTGAATTTGCTTACGTATGTCAGCAGCTACTCATTTAATAATCACTTTTGCAAGCAATGAAAGAATAGTGAATATGTATTCTCAGAACTACAAATTAGCTTAAACCAGAATTTTGATTTATTGGAGGCCTTTGTTGTTCATATACAGAAATATTTGACTCATACAGATGACTTTTTTTCAACACAGGGAAGATGCACTTCTTTATAAACACATGCAATGACATTTAAAAGTACACTATATGGATGATGAATGGACCATGTCTCTGCATACAAAAATATCCGTGGTTTTTTTCAGACACAATCTGAATTGACATCGCCACTGATTTTCATTCAACAATAAGGCAGCCTGCTTCCTGTAGCACAGCAAATGTGAGTGATGATGAGTCAGATTCTTTTGTCAGATACAGTGGCATAAACTCAGGATTACTTCAGTTACAGATCAAAGTAACTGAGAGCAGTATTCAGTTTATCATGCTTTTGTTTCTGAGAACTTCATGTACCCCATGAGCCCTTGAAAGCCTGCTTGAATTGTTTTCTTAAGAAAATGTAACTGCAGAAACATAAAGATATGAGCCTATGAAGGCATGTTAGCTGTGTCATTGTGAGGGACTGCACGAACAAAAGAACACAAATTCTTCCTGAAAATTGTTGCCTGTTGGAATTCACAGTCTGAGACTATGGAACATTTTCTGTGATGACTTTAACCTAACTTATTTCTAGTTTGGTGGAAAATGCCAAATTTGCTGTTTAACTATTTTTCTTTTTATTTTATAGTGAAGTTTCTTGATTAACAGCTGCATTGTCATATTTACCGCTGCTTATTTTCTGTCCTGTGTGAAAAAAATACATCTGTGATCCTTTCTTACTTCTTCTAAAGCATGTGTTTTCAGATAAGCAATGAAAGGGAAGAAGCCACATACATTTTTAAAATAACATGAAAATGCTCATTAGTAATCTTTTAAAGTGAGATAACAGGATGGTTTTCCTGTGTAGGAAATACCATAAAAGAATCCAGGAAAAATTATCCGCTGAGAGTGCAATCACATGATTCCCACAGGGAAGGAAAAAGCCTGGTTGGTTAAGGTCACAGTTCAAGAGAGAGCAGTTGATGTCTGTATCCCATCAAAGCTGAGAGCTTGAATTGAGCTTGTAAGACATTCTAAAATTATACCACAATGACAAGGTGTAACTGCATGGTTGGGCCACAAGGCTAAGAAAAAAACCCCAACATTTTGTATATCAGATTGTTCCTGGTGAAAACAAATTATTAATAATATAGTAATGATTTTCATAATCCAGGTTTCCAAATTTTAGCTGAAATATATTATTGTAAGGAGTAACATTTGTGCAACTGGCTGTGGCAGCACTCTTGAAGGAGAGACATGCACCTCCACTCTTCCAAATGGAGAACGTTAAGAAAATAGTTTCAAGTGGCAGCCATATGAAAACTTGAAGAACTTCTCTTTTTAAATAGCAGCAGTCTGTAAAAGAAATTGATTGGGAAAAAATAGGGGGTTTATTTCACATGGTTTCCTCAATATGGATTTTAGATGGCACTGAAGCTTCATTTAACAATATATTATAAAATTATAATTGAGGACAACGTGATGGTATCATCAGTTGTTTAATAGTATAGAACTTCCATTTGAATAACAAAGTAAAATTATGACAATATGCTCTATATGAACTTTGGTAAATGAGAATTGATATTTCCACTGAAAATATACCAACTGATCATGTTCAGCCAGATCCGTAGCTGGTGGGCAGAAGCACATTTCTGTTGAGGTCACTGGCAGACATTTTCCTGGATCACAGACCCATGATCACTGTTTTTGGAACTCTGCAAAGAAAAGGAGAACGCCTGGGGAGACCTCTCTTCACTGCATAGCCTCTTTCCTAGTCTCACAACATGGATTATTTCAAAGCATTGCTATCTCTGAAAGCTGAAGTTCAATTCATGCTTATTCTCTTAACCTGATACCAATTCCTCCTAATCCAGAGGCAAAACTGATGCATTTTATTTCTTGGCCGTGTAAAATATTTATCAAGGACTCTCAGAGCAAAGAAGGAAACTCAGAGCAACCAGTGAAGTGAGATGGCCCATGCAGGAATAGTTTGAGCCCAGCCAACATCTCTCAGCCACTAATTGCCTGTCTCCACGGACTCAAGTATGCTGAAAGAAGTGTCCTTTACCATGTGCCCTGACCCTGCTTCCATTTCCTTTGAATGGGCATAAGGGATTAATGCAGAGATGAAAGGAAAAAAACACAACTGCAATGTTAACACCTGGAATGAAGGATGGTGAAGGGTCAGTTTGTGATTTTAGCCAAAAGAATGCAGTGAAAAAGGTGGAGATGTTGCCTACATAACTAATGGGTCTGTTCTGATAACAGATACATTGGTTTGGTCGTTTCAGTTTTGATTTTTGCATAATTGCTAAAACACTTTCTTTCAGAACCTCCTGCCAGCTGGCCATGTCTTCCTCTCCCTCTTCCACACCGTGTAAGTCCAGTGGTTAAAGCAGCGCCCAGGGTGTAGAATAACAGATTCAGATCTCCTCTGTCCAGCTTGGGGAAGGTTTTGATTTCTTACTTGTCAGGTGAGCATCCTAAATTTTAAACAGTGCAGTATGAAGTGGAGGACCAACTCCAGTCTCTCCCATTGAAGGGACAGCAAAATAAGAGACTGAAGCGGCAAGGGAGAAATTTGGAAGAAGTATGAGAGAGAAAAATGGAAATGCCAGCCTGAAAAACTCAGATTCCCCAGCTCTGTTGGAAGGCTCCATTGTCACCAGCTAATGGTGACAATTGACGCCATGGGGACATAGACACCTGTGCACTCAAACACATAACTGAGGAGCCTTATGCCCAATGGGCATAAGGGGGAAGATATATTACCGTAGGGAAAGAACAGTGTATAGACTTCAGATCAACTATCTTCATTCCTCCTTTTCAGCATCTGGATCTGGTCTTTAAGCTCAGTGGTATCTCTGTCTTTGCCTCTGACCGTTGAGACTCAAATCACAATTGCTTAAGTGCAGGAAATAGAAAATCATTAAGGCAAAATATTTTTAACAGTGAACTGAGGAACACAGCACTGGCAATGAGGAAGGATTTATCTAAAAATAAAATAATCAAGCATCCTAGAATAACTTCCAGACTGTTTCATTTTATAAATGAGGACTACCGGCACAATGTCTGTATCTCAACGCATATTGTCTAATAYACACAACTAAATAAACGTTGATAACCTCTAACCTGACAGAACATGAATAGGAAAGCCTATGCTGCAACACTAATTTGATATATTGTTCTACTTCATTTTGTTTTCTACAGGTGCTATTGGCAGCTTTGCCTAATCTGAGAGGAAAATTTCCAAAAGTCACTCTTTCCCTGCCAGCACAATGTTTGTATTCATGCTACAGCTTGTTGGCATATAATACCGAGTACTATGAATGATTATGCACTGGTGCATTTTTTCTTAATGAATGGGACACATTCACAGAGGATTAATACTGGCCTTTAATTCTTGTCCCAAAGTTATTTTTAATTTTATTTGTGCAAAATATAGGAAATGCAGTTCTTACAGCGAGATTCTACTTACTTAACATTAGCCATATAAAAATTAGAAATTTAGTATAAACCATTTATATAGCTTCCCTTTATAATCAGTGATCTATCCAAAAAGGCACGTGAAGTGAATTTTCTTCTAACCATTCCTGTGCCTCTACAATGTTGGTCGAAGAAACAACTAGTTCTGAGTACCTGTTCTAAACTAAAGCTAAAGCTAGGTGAGATAGATCCCAGCTAGCTAACAACTGGGTAATACATACCAAGAGAAAACTGTAACAACATACAAATTATATTCATTACCTTGGGATAAGACTAATTTTCTCTCGAGGATCAATCTTTGTCTGGTAAATTCCCACTGAGTATGACTAGAAATTAAATGAGAAAGAACCTTATTTGAGTTCATGGAGCAGATCGTCCCAAATTCAGCTGCTTTTTTAGCAGAGAGAAGAAGCAATGGCCAGCAGAATCACTTTTCCTGAAGTACAACCACCAAAGTATTCGCATTATATAGACTGGAGTAGCCTCTGCACTGTTTTGGCACTTAGCAACACAGACAGTATTTCCTTGATTCAGTTTGCAGAGTATCAATACATTATCTTAGAAAACACATTGCTAGTTTGGATTCTTTAGCTCCATAAATTACATGAGAGCAATGGGCAATGCTGATTGTCTAATTCCTTAGTGACAGTTCCCCACAAGAAGTGATACTTCATGGGAAACCAGAGTATTTGTGTAATAATTCATGTCTGCATGTACACAGGCAAAGAAAGTAGCCAGTGGTGTCCACCCTGTGCACTCCCCATTTAACCATCTGAATGGCGACAGAGTTGAAAAGGGCATTTGGATATGAAAATATAAATATATAGAACCAATTGGCACTTTTCATGTTCACACACAGTTGCACTAAGCCACAGTGTATTTTCCTGATAGCTCAGAGCGTGTTCCGCTGTCGTACACTGTTTCTTTACAACCTGACAGAAGTTGATGACATAAACATATCCTTTTCCCAGACGCTTGGGTTGTGTGTGATTTAACCTTTAACTCCTGCTTGTTGTTATAGGTGAGATGTCAAATATTTCTGGCGAGTCTTTGGCAAGGGTTTGAATATGTTTTCATCACTCTTCCCCTAAGTAATGTAGGCTGCAGTTGGAGAAGCATCACAGGGAGGTCTCCCTTCCCCCATCCCTCTGGCCACTTCCTCCAAGCTCAAACAGGAAAGCAGGGACAATGCAGAGCGACCAGCCATGGGCTCACAGTAAATCTGCAATTACTTGAAATGTCACTTCCTGTTTTTGAAGCCTACAGAAGAATAAATACCCTTCTCGGGTGCGCTGCAAAGCCGAGGGGCCCCAGCGTGTGCACTCCCAGCACTGTTGGGGCTGGTGCTTGGCCAAAGAGCCACATTGCTTGGCCAAACACACTGACACTTCCAGGGGTAACAATCGATCTTCCTCTAGGGGCATATAAATGCTGTTTGAAATCTGTAAATGGGATTTTATCCCCACTAAGGCTGCTACTTTTGCCTTAGAAAACTGGGCTTTGACGGGGGAGTAGTTTATACACATACTAGAGGCCAATTTTCACTGCCAATCTGTATGGAGTGTAATTTATCAGAAGTCTTGGGCCATGGCAGTCTCTGCCACTTTGTCSCTTACAAACATTTGTGTAACTGTTTTCCAGTAGATCCTGCTGAAAAATACCCCCCCACACAGTGTTGCCCCTAATGTTTGGGGTGAATTTTTTCCAGCTGTATGCAGTCTTGAGTCTGCATTATCAAAATGACAGTCCAAAGTGGTCTTGAGCATAGGCTGCAGAAGGGGCAGAAATGGGTTAAGTCAACACTAGCCTAATAGAAAGCTACTTACAGAACTGTGGTGCTAGTGTAAAGGATATTTCAACTCTGTAAGCAGTGTCCAAACTGTTGAATAAGAATTTGCAGTAAGTTTTGGCATCACATGAATGCTTTTCCAACCCCATATGTTTGTATAACAAGTTCTGTGTTTTGGAGAATGCAGAAGAAATCTCTGTGAAATACTTCTTCACACCTCTAAGTAATACAGCAAGGTGCAGTTCCACGCCTAGCTGATCATGCCTTGCCAGATTCAAATATACTTAATTCATAAAGCAATACACATGCATGTTTAACTTCAACCCATGAATCTGAGAACATGAGATCAGGCCAAAGGGGGAAGCTAGTGCTGCTGGTTTTGAAAGGCTGACAGTGGAAAACGTGTTGCCAAAGTGAGCAGATATTTAGTAAAGTCAGGAACTGTTCTGTAGAGTAAGCATGTGTCACTCACTGCCTAAACTGTTTTCAGAGGAACCCTACTTCAAGAAAATTGCTTGAAGTTCTCTGGAAGTATTTAAAAGTACTTTCTGAGTGTTGTTGCTGGAGAACCCTAATGAACCTAGGAATTCACCAGAATTTTTCATTTGTTGCTGTTTTCCTTATTTATATTTACCACTTGTTCTTGCTGCGTTTATCTAAATAGCCATTAAAGAAGGAAAACCAATACAGGGATGATATGAAAAATCTTAATGATTTCTTTTTTTTGTTAGAATGCGATTGTTTTCTGATATCAAAACAGCATGTACAGGACAATGAGGTGATCAGGCCCAGTCAGCATGGGTTTAGGAAAGGCAGGTCCTGCTTGACTCATCTCCTTCTATGACAAGGTGACCCGCTTAGTGGATGAGGGAAAGGCAGTGGCTGTTGTTTACCTGGACTTTAGTAAAGCCTTTGACACTGTGGAGAAACTGGCTGCTCATGGCTTGGACGGGCGTACTCTTTGCTGGGTAAAAAACTGGCTGGGCGCAAAGAGTTGTGGTGAATAGAGTTAAATCCAGTTGGCGGCCAGTCACAGGTAGTGTTCCCCAGGGCTCAGTATTGGGGCCAGTTCTGTTTAATATCTTTATCATGATCTGGATGAAGGGATCAAGTGCACCCTGTCAAGGTCCATTCGGATCTCTCAGATTTATAGGACAACGCAGTCTGTGATTTAAACTTTACTTCATGAGCTTATTGAGAAATATAATAAACAAACATGACAAACTGGGGCTCAGTCTCCTTTTGCCTGGACTAGTCTATCATGTTAATACACTTATTCACCATTCAGGTCATAAGGTTTCATAACTTATAGCCTGTAACTCTTAATATTATGCACCTATAAGCAAAAGAAAAGAATTAGTTACCTAGCCAGCGGTGAGAGTGCTCATTCTTCCTTCTCTGTCACAGTGTGGTTGTCCCCTGTATCACTCTGGGAAGCATGAAAGCCTCAGCAGTCCAGCTGCCATTGGATCCACTTCCAAAGGTTTTTGGGTAAGCTGATGTTTTATACCCTCCAGCCTGGAGGTTTGGTCTACACCATTTCCATGATTCTGAGGAAACTGCCAGACAAAAGATAATGGCTGCTGGAGACAGCAATTTGCAGGTGATCATGGCTGCATAATGGCCCATTAGCTCTTCCTGGCCACCTGTCCTGCCTACGTGGTGCTCTTACGTTGACCTAATGATGCTGCTCCCAGCATACGTCAGGCCTTAGCATGAGCTGTGTTAGCCAAACTCTAAGCAGGAGTTGAGTGAACGGTCACACACCCTCAGTAAGTTTGCAGACGACACCAAGTTGGGCGGGAGTGGTGATCTGCTTGAGGGTAGGAAGGCTCTGCAGAGGGATCTGGACAGGCTGGATCGATGGGCTGAAGCCAACTGTACGAGATTCAACAAGGCCAAGTGCTGGGTCCTGCACTTGGGTCACAACAACCCCATGCAATGCAACAGGCTCGGGGAAGAGTGGCTGGAAAGCTGCCTGGCGGAAAAGGACCTGGGGGTATTGGTGGACAGCCAGCTGAATATGAGCCAGCAGTGTGCCCAGGTGGCCAAGAAGGCCAATAGCATCCTGGCCTGTATCAGAAATAGCATGGCCAGCAGGAGTAGGGAAGTGATCGTGCCCCTGTACTTGGCACTGGTGAGGCCGCACCTCGAATACTGTGTTCAGTTTTGGGCCCCTCACTACAAGAAAGACATTGAGGTGCTGGAGCGTGTCCAGAGGAGGGCAACAAAGCTGGTGAAGGGTCTGGAGAATAAGTCTTACGAGGAACAGCTGAGGGAACTGGGGTTATTTAGCCTGGGAAAAAAGAGGCTGAGGGGAGACCTTATTGCTCTCTACAACTACCTGAGAGGAGGTTGTAGTGAGGTGGGTATTGGTCTCTTTTCCCAAGTAACAAGTGATAGGATGAGAGGAAATGGTCTCAAGTTGCACCAGGGGAGGTTTAGATTGGATATCAGGAACAATTTCTTCACCGAAAGGGTTATCAAGCATTGGAACAGGCTGCCCAGGGAAGTGGTTGAGTCACCATCCCCAGAGGTGTTTAAAAGACGTGTAGATGTGGTGCTTAGGGACATGGTTTAGTGGTGGACTGGGCAGTGTTAGGTTAATGGTTGGACTTTATGACCTTAAAGGTCTTTTCCAACCTAAACAATTCTATGATTCTATAATTCTATAAAACATGCCACAAAAACAGTTTGGTTCCTGTTCCAAGGGAACCCAGACAGGAACCTAAGAGATTCCTTCCCATGGGACAGACCCTGGAGAATGCCCCGACTCCTTCAAGCTCACCTGCCTGCTCCGCAAACAGCCAGCAGGGCACTTGCCAGGGCCTCAGAGCTGCCAAATTCCCAAGAAAGTTCGCTGCCTCTCTGGGAGCAGCCTGGACAGGCTGCTCGGCAAGGGAGGGCAAGCTGGGAACTGAGGGGATGGTGAGGCGGGCAGGACCGTGGCCTTGCAACAGCAGCCCCATCCCACAGAGACCAAACAAAATGAGCAGTGAAGCAATCTGTGCATGGAGGAAACTGAGGCCTTCAAACACAAATGTCCTTCCATAACATTGTTTTCCCCAGCCAGCTTGTTTTGCAGGTGACCAAGCCAGGCAATTGAGGCTTCCAGTATCCTCACCACTGGGACAGCCAGGTGGGATTGACACAGAAGTCTAGGGCCCTTTCTCCTTCACTGACAGTTTCAGCATTTTGTGGTCTCATCACATGCTTAAATGAAACCAGATTTTGAAATACTAAATCCTCTACACCACAAATATCATTACAGAAAACTTTAAATTATATAACCACTGCAGAAACACAGCTGAGACTGCTTGGAAATGGAGTCACACACCATGATTTGCATCACATTTTCATTTCATATTTTCTACCCTACAATCATGTTTTATTCTGCTTTTTTAGATAGAGAGTTCTACGAGTACTCCTCTGATACTATTAGGACTAAGGCTTCTTCCTGTGGGATAGATTTTCATGTCTCAAATATATCCATGCTGAGGATTTAGGGTGAATAAAGCCCTATTTATATTTGTGCTCAGCTTATGACCACAGCCATAATAATGAGAGCAGAGGTGACTCCATCAGAAAATCCTTGATATTGTGTGCTCTTGCAATTCAAAGCAGTCATCTAGGAACACAAATGGAAGTCTTGGAGATATACTAATGGCTCTTTTTTCAAAAATGGCATAGTTTTTCATGAACCACTATTCCTGCCAAAAATATTAGAAGAGTTTTTTGGAAGCGTCCATTGTTTCCTGCCGGGTCACCTGCTGGCTCTGGCTCTGTGCTCTGAGACAAACTTATCACCAAGATCACAATAAAGTTAGGGATGCCAAGGTTTCCATATTCCCCATTAGGGAGCTGGAGCCACAGTTCTACTGAGGGCTCTCAGGGTCCATGCTTAGTTGCAGAACTCCTATGAAATAGTTCGAAATAAGGATCCTAGGGTTTTGAGACTTTCCACACCTTAGCTGGTAACCTAGAAAACTGTAAGATTACCAAATTAAATTTGAACCCTCATCATGCTAGAAACTTCTACTTCCCATTGCAGGACCCTTCAGCTCTGGCTTAATCAGCCGGGACTCCAAAGCAGTGGGAGATCTGAGGGACACCAATTGTTCCTGGTTTCTTTAAGAAAAAAAACAAAAAACCAAAAATGTTTACATTCTTCCATAATTATAAAACTCAGAAATTTCCTTTCTGAAGAGAACATCACCATTTCCAACAATTTTTTTTTTTATTTACTATAATTTCCTAAGGACAAGAAATGCTAATTGACCTCTTCGTGGTTTATATGCTTTAGACTTCAGGGAAGTCTACAGGGTATTTTTTGTTGCTGTTATTGAGTAAAAATAAAAAAAAAAATAGCCAAAACCTACAGAAACAGATGCATTGATATTTAGGTACCCAATATGGACCTGCTGAGACCCAGTGGGTTCCATTATTTTAAGTTGGAATTGCCCATGTTGTTCCATAAAAATAACAGGTACATAGAACACTTGAAAATCAGAGAAACAACTAAAATTAATGACTGCAAAACTCACAGGAGATACCCTTTAGCTAAGCACAAATTATTTGCTTCAGAGAAGGACATGGATTTTTAAGAAAAGTTGATTGGCTAAAAATGTGTGTACATTAGGTAGAAAAGCAAGGCGGTATATTTTCCCTCTAATTCTCATTACTTTTAACACAGGTGTACAAATACCTGGTACCTTATGGAGATCATCCTTACCTACAGTGGTAACAGAGAGGACATAATTCCATTCACTGTGCCTAATTCTAAGTTTCTATTGCAACCAATGTGGAGCACAGGAATAATAATTATGAACTGCAGTGCTCTATAGATGTGCACAAATAGGGGCTGGCTGGATCATGCCTTGATGTTACTTCAGTGCTTGCGGTTACAATGACAACACTTCTTTGTTTTTGTAGGTGCATTTCTTTGTTGATGCTTTGATAGTAAAAAGTACATTAAGGAAGAAGGGGGTCATATAAAGCTAACTTTGAAGTTGGAAGTGTCCTACACAGTGACAAATATGTCTGTCAGCATGTTGCAGCAACACATACCATAAGCAGGTATCAGAAGCATTTATATAGGTTTTAACAGAGTTCCATCTGCTCTGTGCTGGTCACATCTTTTTGTTTCCTGTAGATGGGAAAACAGCACATTTTTTTCTTGAAAATCAATATTCTGTTTTGACCAGATATGAAACTTCTTGATTTGAAAAAAAAACAATGTGAAATTGTCATCCTTTGCCGTCACATTTCCTTGCTGTTTTTTAGCTGGCTGTCACAGCTTGATCCAGTCTCCACGTAAGCGGAGGTAAAACTGGTGCTCTGCATTGCATAGCAACTGCAGTATTATGTGATTGATATCAGAGCACCCAGTGCACCTGTAGAGACTAAAGATGGGATCTGAATTCTTCATATCCCTCCCCCTAAGAACGGATCCTGTATTTGACCTCTGTACTGAAAGTATAATTTGAGGACTCTGAAAATAAGAATTAAAGTGTACCTGTCTGATACAGATTATAATCCTTTGAACAAATGTCTTTGAAAGGCTTTTATTTCTTATTTCATTGTTCATGTCTGGCTTTTTCAGACTCATTAGGCTACCCCACAGGTATTTATAACTGGGAGGAAATGCAGAGATTTATATTTAGCCAGCCATTCATTTCTGGCGATTTGGTCAAACTGGAGTTCATACTTTCAGACATTCCCTTAAGACTATAGTATGATCACCCTTCAAAATCAGAGGATTTAGGAGACTTGAGACTTGGTGATTCAAGATACTTACTGCTAGTTTATAGGAATACAATTAGCGTCTGCAAGGAATGCTAATTTTACTGCAGTACTCCCATGTTAAGAATCCATAAGAGCAAATTCCCTGTAATAATCACTATATTTTTCATATTAGTTCTAACTAATGGATTTAAAACTGTTCCTTTCTAATACACTGGTTTAAGTGCTGTCTAAATCATCAGTGAGTTTCAGTATTGTCTCATAGCAATTCCATGGTTTAGTAATGTTCAGTTAGGCTTTGATTTAGACAAATATACATTCAGGAAGTCATTGACATGATTGATTAACTTTATTTATAAGTACTCACCTAGACAAAGGTCTCAACTCCTGCTGTGAGCTGATCCATACCAAAAAAAGCCATCATTAAATTTGGCATTTAATAGTCAGCTTTTATTGATTCAGCCTGGAAAGTCTGTACAATTAATCAGATGGAAATAAACTCCTTTGTTCCTCACTTCTCTGTCTGCATTAGACTTTCCTATTATTATTATCATATAAGACCATAGTTTGTTAGCCAGTATCTCCCAGTTAGCAGGTATCCCTACCTTGATATTAAGTAGATTTAATTTCTTTATGGAGGCACAAAGGTTAGCAATATTTTTGTACTGTTTTGTACTGTTTTCAAATGGATGGGGGTGGCTTCTCAGATTTCAACATATTCTGGAGAATATCCAAGACCAGACATAAACATAAATAGCAGATTATATGAATTCCATAAATTATTAAGGGTCATCATTAGCCAACCTTTCTCCTCATTTCCATTTCCTTTTGACAGGAATAATGACTTTGTTATGAAAAACTTTCAAAAGTATAGGAATCTGAAAAATAGGCAGCCCAAATCTGTTTAATAAWCTAGTCACTGATTACAGTCCAGCTACACTGTAGGTTATGGGCAGACTGAGTAGTATCTAATAAGCACTTTTATAAACAACAGTCAAGCATAGGAAATAACTTCTGGAAACTGCAATTTGCTTGTCATTAGTTCATATAAGCGTTAAACATGAAGTACCTCAAAATTGTAAAAATGATTTTAAATGATACCTGCAGCAGTATGACCAAACTTCTTCCAGTTGAAGCTGGCCTTTTGGGAGTATGGCTTGTCTATTTTGCATTACCTTTCACACAAAGAAAATCAAATGCACACTCCAACCAAAACTCTCTATAAAAAGTAAATGACCTTCCTGCTTTATTTGGACTGCTAGCTAGGTGATCCAGTAGTCCTTAATTCACTTGACAACTTACTTCTGTAGACAAAGCAGGCAGTAAAACAGGAATTATCAGCCAAGACAAAAGTTTGAAAAGTTCCTGGTGAGACAGAGTAGGAGGAAGCCCCCATGTGATGTAACTCAACATGGCTCAGTTGAAACCATGAGCTGAGAACCTTTATAGCTTGGCGAAGATTTAAAACAAACGTCTCGGAACATACACAGCCTTTATGCAGACTCTAATAACATAAACTTTCTTTCAATTTAAACCCTAATATGGGTTTGTGTTAAACCACTTAGCTCATTTTAATGGAGTTGCATGTTTTTTCCAGGCATGACAAATAACTGCTGCTCTTTCATGGTCACTTGAAAGCACTGAAGCTTCACCCAGTCTAATTATGAAGTTACTGTTGTTAGTTTCTGCCTATATCTTTCAATGGAGGCACATTACAGGCTTTGCCATTGTATTAGTTCAGTCCTGTCTCACTGGATCTCATTTCAGCAAACATGTAAGTTACAGTGGTTTGCAGTCCACTGCTGGCAGCGTGTGTGAAAATGCATGTGAAATGAATGGGGTTTCCTGGGTTTGCCATTGCTTTGAAGGGATGGTCAGACCAGTATGGAGAGGTGGCCTACTGTAAAAGGGAAAAAGGTTTAAAAATACATATTCTATTTATTGTAGGTTTATTTCCTCAGTTCTGGCATTGGTAATATTCTTCAGGAAACTAAATGATGTCATTTCCTTTCTACAGGCAAGTTACATAAATGCTGGAATACAGCCACTTCAAACAGCCTTCAAACAGATGGCCATGTGTATAAATGCCAGAAAGTGAGAGCAGCCACTTGCAGTAAAAAATGTTACCCCACACATGGTATAATGTTTATTTTATAACCTCTGTCGTGGACTTACATGGCTCATTCTTCTAATTTTTCCAGGCACAAATCCCTTAGGAAATGTCTGTAGAATACCAAAGTAAAATAAATTAAAATTATATAAATAAAATAACTTGAGCAGAATGCAGCTAAATGTCTCAATAGATATCAGCCACAACAGAGAGCAGAATACAGACAGATCTCAGTATCAAACATTTCATTTGTTTAGTTAGTTACTCCAGGACTGAACTTTGAGTGGTAAACCAGTGAGACTAAAGGCTTTGTAAAGCTTGCTAAGGAACTTTAACTGGAGGTGTGATAGCTGAATCCCTTGAACACAAACCCATATTTACTGTAACAAAAGAAAACCTGTCCATAAGGCAATGAGCTAAGGCCAGATGCCGTACTCTTCCACATAGTGAGGAGGAGCAAACAGAGCAACTTGGTCCTTAAAAACCCTGCCATGAGGACAAAAGCCAGTACTGCATGACTAACCTTCCCGGAAAAGCTCATGCACAGGACCATGAGCACCTGGGAACTACAGTGGTACACATCAGAAAAGAGAAGGAAGACAGCAMCAAGGAGGGGACCATCCTACAGGATGCACTGCCAAACATCCCAGTGGACCTACAGCTAGAGGTAATGATGCTCCTGCCCTTCTTTCATGTGTCCCTCCTCACATTTTGCCATGGTGGGATGAGAAGCAGGCAATACCATTGGGTCAGCTGCAGCACTACTCTTGTGGTGTCAGGAAGAGACTAAAGAACACCCTGAAGGGGATAGGGCTGACATGAAGGAATCACGGAGTCCACCTCCGGGTGTTACAAAATCCCACGATGCTTTCCAGCACCAAAATCTTCTGGCTTGATAAAACCATGCACTGAAAATTGTGGGTGGGATTTTTTTAAAGGATTTTGACATTGTTCTGACTTTGTTAAAATCTAACACAATGGGAGAAGTCCCTGACTTCAAAACAAGTGGCAGAAGACCAAAGCACAGCTCTTCTGAAGTTTCTATCCAGGCAGTTTTGAGGCTATTTTCTTTCTTGCCTGCATTACAGGCAAAAATATTGCCCTGGCTCCAGAACTGTGCCTCCAGTGTCATGCCTCTGCCATGTGAAAATTCAGCTCTTGAATGTGGCAGACGGGTTTCCCTCAGGTGGGAAAATCAGTGACAAAGAGGTCTGGAAATATATCTGCAATTTAACTTGATTTACTCATTCACTGCAGGCCAGTAATGGAGGCAACCACAAACCCATTACAGGTAATTTCCTTTTTGAAAAAATTTCCACTCATACAGCAGTGTCCAATTCCCAGGAAGCTTTTCTGTCCCACAAGTCTCTCCAAATACAGGGAATAAAGTAAGATGGGAAGTTTCTTCTGGATGCTGCAGCTTATTTCAAGGACCTTTGCATAACAAAGCAATACAGCATTTCTTCAGAGTAGATAGGGGCACTGTCATTTGAATTCCTGGTAGTAATGATAACAAATAAAATCTCATGATATTGCCAAGCATCACATTAAGCTTGTTGGACAAGGGTCAGTGAGGTTTCCAGGGGGCTGTGATTGAATGCAGAGATGTTTCATTCTCCCTCCTTGCTCTCTGTTCCCCAGCCATTACAATGTCTCAGGGCTGAGACCTATTTTCTGGGATGCTTTACTCTATTGTAGAGGTTGAAAAAAAGCAGCATTGACAATGCCAGGATCCGTCCCCACAGATCCTTGGGGGAATCACATGGGCAGCAGCTTGGCCTGGCTGCAAGGAATGAAAGGCATGTTGCCTGCTGGAGCATAGCAAGTGAGAGAGCAGCCCATCTCCAGCCCTTTCCCTCTCCACGCTCCCCAAGAAGAAAGGYCGTGCACACAGCAGCATCCTGCCCTGGAGGAGGCAATATAGGAGACTGAAAACGGGCACAGCAGGGACAGGCAGTATAAGTCAGAACTGCATCAAGACAAGACAAAAAGTGCAAGGTGAGGCATATGACTGATATTGCAGATATCTCAACAATATTGATGGCAAATAACTCCAGCATTACTTGATAGCTCAGTACTTCTATGCCATTGTCCATCACTTCTGCAATGGTTACAAACTTGCTTGCCTGCTAAGAACAGTAATTGTGAGATTCTGTATAACAGTGCCACAACTTGCTTGCCAATGTGATGCCCATCTACAAGAAGGGCCAGAAGGAGGACCCGGGGAACTACAGGCCTGTCAGCCTGACCTCAGTGCCAGGGAAGATTATGGAGCAGTTCATCTTGGGGGCGCTCGCAAGACATGTGCGGAACAACCAGGGGATCAGGCCCAGCCAGCATGGGTTCATGAAAGGCAGGTCCTGCTTGACTAACCTGATCTCCTTCTAGGACCAGGTGACCCGCCTAGTGGGTGAGGGAAAGGCTGTAGATGTGGTCTACCTGGACTTCAGTAAAGCCTTCGACACTGTCTCCCACAGTATTCTCCTAGAGAAGCTGGCGGCTCACGGCTTAGACAGGTGTACTCTTTGATGGGTAAAAAACTGGCTGGGCGGCCGGGCCCAGAGACTTGTGGTGAATGGAGTGAAGTCCACTTGGCGGCCGGTCACGAGTGGTGTGCCCCAGGGCTCCGTTTTGGGGCCGGTCTTGTTCAATATCTTTATCAACGATCTGGACAAGGGGATTGAGTGCTCCCTCAGTAAGTTTGCAGATGACACCAAGCTGGCCGGCAGTGTYGATCTSCTCAAGGGTAGGAAGGCTCTGCAGAGGGACCTGGACAGGCTGGATCGATGGGCTGAGGCCAACTGTATGAGATTCAACAAGTGCCGGGTCCTGCACTTTGGCCACAACAACCCCATGCAACGCTACAGGCTTGGGGAAGAGTGGCTGGAAAGCTGCCTGGCGGAAAAGGACCTGGGGGTGCCGGTTGACAGCCAGCTGAATATGAGCCGGCAGTGTGCCCAGGTGGCCAAGAAGGCCAATGGCATCCTGGCCTGTATCAGAAATAGTGTGGCCAGCGGGACTAGGGAAGTGATCRTGCCCCTGTACTCGGCACTGGTGAGGCYGCACCTYGAATACTGTGTTCAGTTTTGGGCCCCTCACTACAAGAAGGACATTGAGGTGCTGGAGCGTGTCCAGAGAAGGGCAACGAAGCTGGTGAAGGGTCTGGAGARCAAGTCTTATGAGGAGCGGCTGAGGGAACTGGGACTGTTTAGTCTGGAGAAGAGGAGGCTGAGGGGAGACCTTATTGCCCTCTACAACTACTTGAAAGGAG
Organism: Phoebastria nigripes; assembly: GCA_035582835.1. Taxonomy (NCBI): domain Eukaryota; kingdom Metazoa; phylum Chordata; class Aves; order Procellariiformes; family Diomedeidae; genus Phoebastria; species Phoebastria nigripes. The sequence continues at coordinate 704,550 of JAYKAV010000267.1, forward strand.
GTTGCAGCGAGGTGGGTGTTGGTCTCTTCTGCCAAGCAACTAGCGATAGGACGAGAGGACATGGCCTCAAGTTGCGCCAGGGGAGGTTTAGATTGGACATTAGGAAAAATTTCTTTACTGAAAGAGTGGTTAAGCATTGGAACAGGCTGCCCAGGGAAGTGGTGGAGTCACCATCCCTGGAGGTATTTAAAAGACGTGTAGATGAGGCGCTTAGGGACATGGTTTAGTGGGCATGGTGGTGTTGGGTTGATGGTTTGACTTGATGATCTTAGAGGTCTTTTCCAACCTTAATGATTCTATGATTCTATGATTCTATAACTGTCAAAGTCTGCTATGTAATTCAGTTCTTGGTTCAAACACTACGGTAACAAAGACCACTCTACACTATAGCAGCAAATGGCACCAACCTTACTTTAAAAGGTAACAATCCATTTTTAATACCTCAGTATCACATTTTGTCTTCTTGCACTACAGCACACAGAAAGAGAACTATCCTTGAGTACAGGTACATCAACAAAATAAAGTCCCAAACCTTAGTTTTCAGTCTTTTTACAGGACAGAAAAAGTTGGTCAGAAGTCCATAAACACTATATTGACCTGTAACACCCAATTGTATGAAAGAGGCTACACAAGAACAGGGTGTCCTTTTAATTCTTTGCAGTAGTGATCAAAGCTAGCAGTGTGGCGTAAAGACCCTGCACAGGCCACAGTTTCATKCTCAGAGGACTGTCAGGGTAGATGAGAGGAAGGGAGAGAGTATAGGGGTTGCACAGATTCTTCCACCCTGGGGAAGATCTGCTCACTCTGGGATTGTTCTGTGCTCGCTGTGCAACAGGGACGAGGAGTCACTTGGAAGAAGGTACAAGCAGGTGCTGGAAAATGGCAGCTCTATTTGTTTCTCTCTTCTGCAGCACTGTCTTTTTTCATCTCCAAGGAGACTGATTGATCCTCACTGCCAATGTACCAGAGACACAGAAATCCACTGCAGTGAAACCATGAGTCAGAAGTCCTCGATACAACTTGAACTGTTAAAGAGCCAAGAATCAATACACTCCGCCGAGGAAACAGAACCAAACGTACCAGCCATTGCTGCAATCAAACCACTACTTTTTTACTACTATTACAAGTTCTTTACTTAAGGTCTTGTGACTGTTTGGAATGTCAAATGTCTCCATTCAGGATATTTCTCGCCTGTATTTTGTATGTATTTGATTACAAAAGAACAGTTTAGAGATCCTATTACCTTAAGGTAGAATTGTGTCCTCAAATGTTTTTGTGCTTCTCTTGGGCTCTGCTGCCTGAACTCCACCAAATAGTCTAATAAGTTCCATATGCCCATTTTTTTGAAGAACACATTTTCAAAGCAGCAAATGTTTTGACGGATTGGCTCACGGAGAGCCTGAATGCTGTTATACACATCGTTTAGCATTCCACAAGGCCCCCACTGTTAAATTCTGGGAATGTGGCCAGAGTGACCTACCTAATACTGCACTAACTAGCTTTAAAAAAAAAAAAAAAAAAAAAAAAAAAAAAAATTCTTAACCATTGTGCTGCACTAAAGCATATTTGGAATTTGAACGTGTATTTGTTGCCCTGGTAATTTGTGTTTGAGGTGTGTGGGAATTAGGCTGGCACATAACTGGACTCACAGAAAGAATGTTTTGCATAAAACTAAAAATATATTTTAAAAGTAGCTCACACACTTCATCTAAAGCAGAAACTGGGGCCCCCATCTTGCAAGAAGTTAAACACCACCTGAGAAGTTGAGCCTCCCACACACATTGAGTTCAGGCGAACACAAGCGCGTCCAACACTATCTAAAGAACAAACCAATTCATTATAGAGCTTGACACTTCATTCAGAGCATAGTGGAAATATTTAAGAGAATGCAGCAAACACATATGCCTGTAATTTAACTATATATTATGAGTGCATCCAGGATTGGGAAAAAAGAATTCTCACACATTTATTTTGCTTAAGGAAATGTTCTAATATTTTTTTAAAGACTTCAACCCCAGCCTTGATTTTTCCGCCTCCTTTTTCTAGTGGCAATTTGTTATTTCTCTCTTCATACACTACTCTCAGGACAAAACATTCTGGAAAGCAGGTACAGTTCTGCTAATTTCTTTACATGTTGAAGACAAGAGACTTGAGCAAACTGAGAAACAAATGATCAGTTTAGTACTGCAGCCTCTAATCTCCCATGCTGATACTAAATTATGCTTACTTTTTCTCCTGACAGAAAGAAATTAAAAAAGGAATTACAATGCATTTGTTTATTTGGAAGGGGAAACTTCCTGACCTAGCATACTCATTCTGTGTATATAACCCACATAAAATTCAATATCTAACATTAGACCAAAGAGAGAAGAAAGAAAAGCAGTGAGGAGGATATGTGGGTGCTAGGATATTCGTGTCTCTGCACATATGATGAAAGGCAAGGCAGGTTCATGACCCAGGAGGATTCAGCAAGATCTACATTTGGGAGTGGCAGTTATTAGACATGTTCAGTAACTGATGTGGAAATCACTTATGTAGTTACTGTAAGCCATATATGGCATAATTTCTTTCACCCAAGCCCATTAGACTGCAGATACAGAAAGAATGAAGTGCGTGCATATGTTTGTGTGCGTGCACGTGTGTGTAAAAGCAGCTGTTTAATGCAGGAATACATGTACCTGCAGTAGTAAACTGCATTTCCAAATCTGTACCGCTGTCGCACCACTATATTAGTGTCACACCTCTAGGCTTGCTTATTGGAGACAGTTTTCGTTGAAGTAATGCTTGGTCCAACAAGATGTGTTTTAGGGAGGAAATAATACCTGTAGACTGAATGGCTTACTCAAAATCTGGGGATATTTTATGGGCTGATCCGAATACCTGCTCGACTTTGAATGCAGGCTACAGATTTCTGTTGTCACCAGCAGCTATGCTGACCTGTTACCCCAGAGGCTGGAATGCTGCTGGCTGTGCCTGTCGCCAAGATGCTGGAGGACTGGGAAAAAATGAGACCTTTACAAGCTCTCAGCCGTCTATAATGACAAATACAACATGTCTGGGACATGCTGTCAAGAGTAAGACACCAGATCTGGACAAAGATCAGTGGGGGATGTAAGTATTTGTGCTAAAGTACAAAGGTATAAATGTGATGTTGAAACCATGTATTTGAATACACACAACAGCAACAAACTGGAGGAGGCAGAATAAGGAAAATCAGTAAATTTACTGTCCTATAGCTTTTGTTTGTTAGATCTTCTTTACATTCTACATGCTACCTCGAAATGCCTTATACAATTTTCTATGTGGCTATAAAGGACAAAGTCAAAGTTTTATCTCTTTGGCAGCAATGCCAGTTTAGGATACTCTTATCCTTCCCACCCATTACTTATTCCCACCCTGTGCCACTCTCCTCAGTTGTGCTGGCACAGCTGTTTGTGCAGCAGTGCTGTAAGGCACTGTGAACCAGCTTATAAACAGATCCCATTTTTAGAAACCATCCCAAAAACTGTTTTCTGAAGCTGATGATCTCCTCAGTCTGATTCATCAACAGCTGCACAAACCGTTGTGTTGGAACATCTGAAGGGGTGATGCATTAACTGGTGTAATTATACTAGTAGAATTGCCAAAGACTTCATCTTCTGAAATCACAGCCTGCTTTCTATGTGTATTAGATGTTTGTTCTCCTAAGAAACTGATTAGTATTCTCCTTTGAGAACTGTCTGGGAATTGCCAAACCAACATATAGAGGTTCTACATATATACAACACCCTCAGGTTTTACTGTCATGTGGTACTTTCTAAAAAGTCCTGAGAAGACACAATTACAACTCCTGTTGCAGCAGAAAGCTAGGGTTTAGAAGGAATACCTCTTCTGTAGCACTGATCCCCAAGGGCTGCAATGTAGAACAAGTTTTGCAATATCAAGAAAAATAAATGCAGGTAGTACTCAGGAATTAAATTCAGGGACAAAACAATGGTACCTGATTGCTCTGACCTCATTAATCCCAATAAGTGAGCACAACACTGATTTGCAGTTGGTTCTGCTGCTCCTGCTGCCATCACCACTTCAAAACTACTTTGCTTAGAAAAGTTTAAGAAATAACTTTGAAATTTTTGTTTTATCTATTCTGTATTTTGTCAGAATACTTGTTTTCAGAAGAAAAAGAAAACCTCAATGTTATATTTGAACAATCCACGTTCCACTAGCAAGCATTGCCACAAGAAACCTTTCACTTATCCAAATGGTGATGCAGTCCCAGATTGTTTGGATTTATGATGTTCTAGTGATAGGCATAGAGGAGAGAAGGTTAATCACACGTTTTTTTAGCTCAGCTGTCTGCTCACCCATGTACAGCAATAAGCATTTTTCAGATCATCCTTTAACAGGCAGTTTTCTGTGGAGAGAAGAATAAAATAAAGTTATTCTCATGGAATTACAGAAAAGACTTAAAACAATTCTTTCATGCACACAGACTGCATACACAAAGCTCTGTATTTCAGATTCCTGGAGGTGGTTTTAGCTGGCCTTTCACTTTAAAATACTTGTTTATTTAAAGTCCTGCATGCCATTCTTTGAAGGAATGGTTAGGTTTTTTTCATTGTATTTTGGCTGATAAGAAAGTCAGTAACCAGAGATCTCCCTAACCACTGCGAAATCATGAAGAGTCACAGATTATGGCCTGTGACAGCTCTGGGATTCCGGGACTGCCTCAAGATGAAAATCCCCAGGATATCACGCTGTCCCAGCTCTTAGTGGGATTTGGGATTTTCCCTGCAGCCTCATCTAAAGTCATGGCCAAAGACAAAGTCTTTCCCAGTACCAAGACAAGGCAGGAAAAAAAGAAGAGAGCTCCCCATTACTGCTCCAGTGTGAATGTCACATAACATAATGGAGCAGCGTGTCACCACCCACCATAGGGTCCTACATCCTGTGGCAAACCCTTCAATATGGAAGATATTTTCCCTAAGTCCAGTTCTGATTTTTTCAGCCTGGTCATCAAGTTAGCCCTCTGCAACAATCCCTCCTAAGAGGTGGGAGAGAGGGTATGTATGCTAAATACATTATCCTGTACTTCCTGTCCATCAGGGGTCTGTTAGTAAATGGCCAGCTGAGACCTACAGGTAGTTCAGCTCTGCTCTAGGATGCTACTGGGTTTGGGATTTCAAGCATCTCCATGGTTATGTGGCTGGCACTGGCTCTTTTATGGTCCATGCTCTCAGTTTTGCTTAACAGAGGTGAAAATGTGGGTCTGTGCTGCAAATTTAGTAACAATCCTTGAAGGAGTGAAAGATGAAATATTCTTTTTTAAAAACTAAATATACGTATGATGCAAAAATGTAATTAAGATACATTTGCGTATTAGCACAGGACATGTACGGAGCAATTATCTGTGTAGAGAGAAGTGCTTGACAAGGCATTTAACTGCAAAATCTACAAGGCTTAATTTTGTCACAACAATGCCTGTTATTTCTTCAGCAAATGCTGTTGCCATTCTAGGAAGCCCACATCACCTTTGCTGTTGCTACTTGTAGTTATTTGGAATAAGCCATAGCAGTTATTAATAGCCAATGGGCTACTAAGAAGTAGCACTTAAATCTCCACCATCTCCTCTGTCTGGTACTAAATATTTCCTCTTAAAAGAATTGCAGACATTCATTTGAACTTGTCTGCATGTTTAAAAGTCATTTACTTGTAGAAAGAATGGTACATTTGTAAATGTCCTTTACAAAAAAGCAGAGAACTCGCAAGAAAAACCAAGCAGGATCTGTGTCCTCTGTGACCTGGTTTATCAGGGCGTTCACTTTGTCAAAATTTAATGTAAATAATGGTGGCTTCCTCTCACTGACAGTCTGGGTGGTTTTGCTTGATCAGCACTAATAGGGAAAAGGGTAAGAGAGAGATTAAATGATCAGGCCACAAAGGAAAACTCTATGTATCATACTGCAGAGCAGCAAGGACCTATCAGGGGTGATATTTGCTTATTTCTTGAGCCTATTTAGCACTGCTGTAATCTTGGAAACCAAAGGACATGGAGTTATGTACAGGGTGACAGTCAATCACAGTACCCAAATTTGGGTGAAACCGAACTAGTCACAATTTGTCTTTGTACCAGTCTTTATACCAGTGGTGACAGTGTTTAGTTTTGCTGCAGCAGCAAGACACATCCAGGTGGCAAGGGAAAGTGGGCATGGAGGGACAGGAGGTATGTGGGGAGTTCAGATGAGAAAAAGGGTCTAGAAGGGATCAATATTATTGCAAAGGCTTTCAAAACCTGAAGACCTTTCCCCTGCCCATGACATCCTTCTGCCTGAACGCTAGTGCTTTTAAATTATAAAGTATACTAAGATAATAAAAGGAAACTAGGACATGGAGGAAAAGTACTACACCTATCCAGAAAGATCTGCTCAGGTCTACCTAACCAAATCTGAACGTGTTGTGTTTCAGCTGTTAAATACATCTCTATAAGGACTTTGCAGACCAAGGCAAGAAGTGTGTCAAGGCACCAAATATAATTACCTTGTGACAGGGGCCAAGAAAAGCTTATGCACCAGAAACCCATCCCCAGAGCCCAGGTGGTCTGAGAGCACTAACCACGCAGGAGCATATCCAGCCAAGAAAAGCTTTGCATCCAGGAGACCGGGACAGAGGAGAAAGGAGCAGGCTGCTGCCTGCTTATGCAGGGAATGTGGTGAGAGAGGATGGGACTGTGATGCTGCTTTCAGAGCTCAGGCTGCCTTGCAGCTCCTTTCCCCGGTGCAGCCCATGGTCCTGCCAGGCCCCTCTGTTCCCTGGCTCCTTCCAGGCCCTGTACACTCTCCTGCTGCCTGACTCCTGCCAGTTGCCTGGCACTTACTTCTTCCAGCCACCACCACCGTGGGCCTTCCAACCCTTCAGCTTGGATGGTGGCAGTGGAAATAGGCAGAGGTCAGATACATTTTCTGATATTCAGTACCTCTCTCCCTTACAGCACAGCTATTTTTGCTGAACCCAAACACTGAGAATTGAATGACAGGGCCACCATTTTCCCGTTCTTTTCTCCTTCTTTGTTTTTCTCTTACTGAGGACACCACAGCCTGTTCTGATTCCAGCCCACAATACATGCCCTATCTGTCAGAGAGTCCCAGGGTGAGAAAAATATGCTAATTTATATATTTTTAGTATTTCACTTACATTTCCCAGCTGGTCATCCAGCAACCATATGCCCCAGTGCTAATAATTAAAGCCCTGTAGACTATTACAGCCCACCAGCGAATGCCGTGGGATCTGATTAACAGAGCCAGCCACACAGCTTTAGCAAAACTTGGCAGGAATATTCAGCTGGTTCTCTTGCTTGTCTTTTCCTCCTCCACTTCCCTGCCTTGACTTCTCTTTTGTTAGTTTTGGAGACACTCATTGACATATGCGAACACGCCACAGAAATTGATACTGAAATTCCACAAGGTTCTGGAGGAGCTGGAAAGAACTCGCAACAGTGCTAAGATGAGCAATGCTGTCCAATTCCACCCCCCTGGTGCTAATTACAGCAGAATAAAAATTCAGCTCCATCCCAGGGATGGTTCTTGAGCCACAGCCATCATTCTCACTCCTCACCACTTCCACTGTCCAATCCACCCCCGACTCTTGAGTCACCAAAATTGCCTTTATCCTTCTTCACTACTGGCAAATGGACCAGATTTAGGCAGGCAGCAAGGCAGCAACACCAGGATGTTGCAACACTTCCAGACCTTGGCACTTTACTCATCCAATCAGTGGAAAATGAGAGGAAAGAAGAGCCAACCAAGTTTCACTTCTGGCACTATTGAATATTATGACATTGTCATTTAAAATGACAGCAGATACTGGTACTACCCAGTGCTGAGAAAGGTTTTGAGGTTACTACAGTGACCTGGAACATTTGTCAGGCGGAGGAAAAGTAACTGGCCAAGATAACAAAATAGAAGTGCAGGAAGGAAGCCACTGGCCCAAGCCTCCTCTCAGTTAAGTCAACAGAAAGGTTTCCACTGGTTTCAGCAAGAGGAATGTTATTACAACAGGTTTGAAATGTCTAAAAAAGCCATAGATCTCATAAAGCAAAGAATGAGACTTCACCATTACTGATGAGCCAGAATAAATCCTGAATGATGGCACACTGAGAGCAGAAAAGGTAAGGCATTTCCATTTTGTGCCTGCAAAGCAAAGAGTGAGTGCAGCCCGGGAGCTAGCAGAGCTCCCTGCCGTGATGGAGACAGGGTAAGGGAGAGCTGTTCAGCCTGGCAGCACCTGGCCACCCCTTCAGCCAGCACATCGCACCCTCCCAGCGCTCCGCAAGACATGCAGGGAGTGCAACTGCTCTGCTCCTCTTCCTTCCTGGCGAGGACAGGACACAGGCATTACCCCAAGAGATGTCTCTCACAGTAGTGTGATGTCCCAGTTTAGCTTGGTACTGAGRCAATAGAGGTAACCAAGAGGTTAAAGCTGGAATGCTGGCTGGATAACCTAAAATTAGGAATAAGTCCATATATGTCCACAGTGAACATCATCATTTAATTATGCATTGGTGTTAGAAGACCCAGGCTTCAAAAGTTCCCAGGATTTTCTTTTGTTCACCCGTAGTAGTATAACTTAACAGTACAGAAGTACAGCTACTGAAAGACTTAAACAGATATTTCAGTAAGGAAGATACCATTAGTACTTTGTTCTAACATAAAAAAAATTTGCATTGATATCTGTAGTCATTTCCTCTCAAAATGGCAGTTTGCACCTTGTTATTTTGCTGCTTTTATATTGGTTTGCAGATTCTGCAAAAAAGTTCTGGAACTTTTTTGTACAGAATCCTTAAGAATTAATAAACTGTTACCATAAGAAGTAACTACCAGAAGAAGAAATAGTCACCTGCTTCACACATTATTTTAAAAGAGTAAAAAGAATTTTATAAAATGCTTCTGCTGTCATGAAAAGGATCCTGTGACTCAGCCAAAGGTGGCATGACAGTGATATTTATCTTCATTCATTTAATGTTATTCAACCACATCATTATGCTGGCTGCTGAAAAATAACAAGGAATGTCTTAGGAGAACTGGCACAACATGCCCTGTAGGCAGTGTTCTTCCTCCTGTCTACTGGAAAGAATCCCTGTTTAAATATTTAGAAAAACAAATCTTGTATTATTTTTAACAGCTGTACTTATGCTAGCCTCAAGAGAGAAAGAGAAAGTGGGGGGAAAGAGAGAAAGAGAGACAGGGAGAGACACAGACAAAAATAGAAAAAAGAGAGAATTTTAAAAATATAATTAAGAAAGAGAGAATAAAAAAGAGACAAAAGTGAAAAGAAGATCAAGGTTGTTTTCAGATTAGCCAAACGCATGGTATTTGTTTCACATTTTACAGTGCTTCTCACTGACTTGATGGTGAAACAGGCACCTCAGATTGCCTTTATGACACAAATCATTCACATCTGAGCAGAAATTATTTAAAAATAGGAGAGAAACTCATTGAAGACCTGAGAAAAACAAGGCTGGTGTCTCAAACAGCAAGATGATTACAGTAATGTTCTGTGACTATGCCAGGCTTTGGGTCTATATCTGGAAGGCAGGAAATGCTCTCAGTGATGTGCTGTTGGATTTTGGGTAATCTAATTGATCTCCCTCTGTTTTCCCATCTTTAAAATGGAAATAATTATACTTGTCTCCTTTCAAATATCATTTGGGATTTGAAAGATGAAGACTTTGTGCCTGATTCCAAGGGGACCATGACTTCTTCTATTCAGCCTGAATGAAAATACCATTTTCAGAAGGGCAGAACTTGCAGCAAATTTGATTGAAATCAGTGGCTGAATGAAACGGAGCTGATTCACACTGCAAGTGTGGCCCCAAAAGTTTCCATTTGTACCGTCAGGAAATAAACCAATTCCAGTTTTATCTGTGGTTGAACAAAAATTCGTTACACCTATGAATACAATACATTGCATTAAAATACATTTTATGTTGACTGCTTTTTGTTCCCATCCATACAATACCAAATGGTGGTCACCTATATAAAATGTGAAATGATACAGCATTGAGTTAGCTTTTTTGGTCTGTTCTTAAGAGAATGATAAACATATCCAGAAGGAAGTAAAGAGTTAAAGCAGAATGGACTCTAATGGCTAGTGTATGTTTACATTTCTGTGCAACTCTCCAGCCAGTTTTCTTTCATATTTACATTCCTATAAATGCCCCATTTCCTGTTGCATTTATCTGTTATGCCCTGCTATTAACCTAAATTGTGACTGCCCTGGATAGGAGCTGCCTTCTTAGTTCTTTTTTTTTTTAAACTTTTTTTTTACTGCATATAGTAAAGGGCAACCTGGCTGATGGCTAAATACTGCTGCTTACACAAGTGATGCAAGTACATGAACATTTTGCAGGCTTGGGCTCTAGTTTAGTTGCTAGTGGTGCCAGAATTGATATCCATGATGGACTGGGGTGTCTTGAAGGAGGGACTGTTTGCAAAGGCTAAGGATAGCCTGATACGCTGAGCTACCATAGTGTCCTCAGTACTGACGTGGGAGAGCAAAGCTGACACGGTTACATCCGAGTTGCTCAGTGAGGGTCCAGCTCTCCATTTAAAGGAGCATCTGCCTCCACAGACTCTAGAGAAAGCTTATGGAGGCTACAGATGCTAAACTGAGGTTAACCTCAGCACATGCCCCTCAGGCAGCTACATGGAGCTGTCAAACATGGCCATCCCTATACCACAGCAAGAGTCCTCCATATGTATCTTTACATCATGTTCTATCAATTGTAGAAAAATAAAGCTGGCAGAGTAATAATAATATTACAAATGAAGCCTACTTGTAAAGCTGTAGCACGCACTTGGAGAGCAATTGTAAATAAGCTCTCCAAATATTTGTTAACATCACAAAGAGAGAAAGAAGAGATCACCTCACCACATTTCAATAAAAAGGAGATTTTAAATTTACTCTTGGCAGTAATGTTATGTAGTATGAGATACTAAACAGACATTGACTTTAACAGGAGTGATTAAACATCAAGATTTATTGATTTACAAAGTAAATATTGGTGCAGGATGAAGGCAAGGTTAATATTTGCCTCAAGGGACAATGAATTTTGGTGATGGACGAAACTTCAAGTTAGCCAAGGCCTCTAACACCCTCCAGGTTAGAGTGATGTTAATCCAGAACAAGACTATTGAAGTAAATGGAGTTGTAGCAGTTTGAAAAGAAGACTGGAGTTAGGCTTAATGTATTTTCTCTTTTTCCTCAAAACAATAGTCTGATATGACAGGTATAATTTTGGAAGGATCTTTTAAAAAAGCTAGTTCTGTAGTAGTTACCGTTAAATAGAAAGAGAAAATGTGGAAGTAGATCTATTACAGTGTGACATGACTGAAGAATCTATGCAAGGAAAATTATTTTCAGTTTCTGAGATGGTAGCCAAAATGCAATAAGTTAATTTGTAACCCAAATGAAATAAACAGCTAAATAGTTTGAATAGGCATTAGTTGTAATGGTCCCAGTTTTATAAATCAATAGCTAGCTTCTGAAGAGAATTTTGAATCCCTGAATCTACCTTGAGAATAATCCCACCAAACTCATGTAAAACACTGTTGAATTCTAATTTTAAAGAGTTTCCCATCTAGCCTTTTCCATCTCATTACTAGTGATAGTTTTACTTGCATATAATATAAATCTAGATCTCTTAAGATTACTCAATCTGATTAGCTATTTTGTTACTTGAATGCCATATGGATGATTTCAACAGAATTAAACCAGCAAAACAATGGAAAAATGCCATTGCAAATGAGGCAAGCTCATTTCTTTTCTGAAGCCTGCCTTTTCTGCCGGAGATGTTTCACAGGTCATATGACCTAAACTCTAATTTCACAAAAAACTCCAACCCAAACACTTTGTATGTCCTTTCAAGACTTTCTCAGAAGCAAGGATTTCCCATCATCAATAATACATCAGGTTCTTGTGCAAAGGGCAGCCACGGAGGATTCTTGCAACATCAAAAACAAATCCGTCCTTGAGGGATCTTTAAGGCATATTTCAAAATATGTTCTAACCAAAACAAGCAGCACACACACGGCAGAAACATTTTATTGTCACTTCTCAGCCATTAGCCACTTCTGTTTGTAAATGATTTCTTACACTGTTATTCTACTACCTGAATGTTATGGTGTTCTCCTCAGTTCCTGAAAAGACGAAAAAGAGGGTTTATTATGTCCCTTTCTTTACATGTAAGACTGATAACTTGATAAAGGTTTTGCAATCGCTTTTCCAAGGACAAACAAGGAAGAAAAAACATCCAAATTCATATCACCAACGTGTATGGAGGACTTTGATACCAAGCTGGTTTGCCCGATGTAACCTCAAAAGGCACAGCGTAAGAATAAGAAAAACATAGCTCTGAAAGTATATGATGTTGGTGTTGACAATGAGTACTGCTGAACTGCAGAGAAACACAGGATGCTTCTGCTGTTTCCTTTTTGCAGAATACATTTGCTTTTGGAAGGGTTTTTTTTAAGGCATTTTCTGCAAATATAAACTGTCTGATGTAAATGGGTTGTTTGGTAGTCTGATCACTTGTTACAAATAATTTATTTTTGCTGAATCAGGAATAATTGTGTCTGACAAGGACACATTTAAATTTGCAAGCAATAGTGAAATAGATTGKTTTTTTTTAAATCGCGAAAGTCAAAATAGTGTGTATTGTACATAGAAATTCAAGCAGTCTGGCACACGCATCCATGTAACCTTAAATTAATGTTTATTTATCCTAACAGACAATAGAGCTGAAATATTCCAAGTTGAGTTCAGAATTCATGCTTTTACTTTCAGGGGGAATTTGCTCAGTCCAAAACCACAGAATTGATCCCAGAGTCATAAATTATATTCTTCTAATGACAATCCTAATTGGAAGGAATGAGCTACATCATACTATGTTCTAATTCTTGGGGTTTTTAGTAGTTAAAGTCTAGCAGCCAGTCTTAAAATATCTCAGTAGTGTATTTCTCCATGGTGTAACTTGAATGGGAAATGGTGTGGAACTGTGCACTGAAGTGAACTCAAGCCTCACCAAAGACAAGATTGTTAGTTCATGACAACTGCAAACATTTGCAGCTTTGTAGCACCTTTGTTCCAAAGTGAACTTCAACTGCCTTAATTATCTCTGCAGCTGGCAGATTGACTGGCAGAATCTGCAGATTATTTATATTTGCCTCAGCTGTCTGACGTGTAAGACCTGGACATATGCACACAGCTTGTGCAGATGAACTAGGCTGCAAACAAGCAGCGCATCTGACATCTGAGTTACCTCTCACATGTGAGCAATTGCCCTGCATACAAGCCTGCATTCCAGGAGGTACCAGACCTTCTGTGTACTCACCAGACCGCTGACATGAGCCTGATCTCCCAAGACAAGGGAGCAATAGCAGAAGTTTGGCAGGAATCAGTCATATTTGCCAACAACTCTGAAAAGCCCCACTTCTCCTTCCCTTTTCTGTGGCTTTGCAAGTGTCTTCACAAAAGGTGGGACTCGCTGTGCACATTCTGCTGTGCCCATGAACAGCAACCTGTTTGGGAAACCCCAGAGAGATTGTGACTGCCCTCTATAATAAGTTGTAGGCAGCTTACTGTGTGCCAGCTGTATCTATCATCTGGGACGTCAGAGTAGACCTATTAGCTAGTGTGCAAGAAATCTGCTTTRCACTTAGTGTGCTTTGCACTATCTTCTCTGCAGAGAGAAGCTCCAGTGCCAAAACTGGTTTCCTCAAAATCCATGCTTAGTTGCTGCCAAATGAAGAACCACCTAAAATCTGTAATTGATCTAGTTTTTCACACTGCTGCACTCCAGGCAATTAAAGTTCTGCTTTTCAGCATGCCTAGAAACATTTATCTCAACCAGTCTGAGTCATTCAGCACTTATCTTCCCTTTGAGCATAGATTTCTTTCATGCACCGACCCTAACCTAGGCATGATCTGAACACAGCAGAAAATCAGAGTCTGCATAAAACATGGCCAGAAAGAGATGGGACAGAGATTCACTTTCAGCCAAAGGCTCCATGGTTAGAGCAGAAGCCTGGCCCCAGATTCCTTCTGTTCCCCAGAATTTCTTTTTTCCATGGCAAGTGGAAGAGCTTCATTGGAAGAGATTAAACCTGATCTCTCCCTTTCTCTCCACTAAACAGTCCCTTGTCCTCTACTCAAAACACATTCCTGCAACAGGAGAGGTGACTCTGATGCCTGTCAATCAAAGGAGCTAGTACCTGGATGTCTAGCACCTGGATGAAAGCCCTACCTAGTTACAGGGGGAATGGCTGATGTTACCTCCTCTTCTGGAGGTGTTTTTATAAAAACAAAAATAGACGTGTGTTCCTTTTCTGAAGAAAGACTGTAGGCATCTGATTTGGGGGATGGGAATCCCAAGGCAATTCCAAGTGAAGGGACGCTCTTTGCTGCAACCCAGTACAAGTTAACTATGCGCTGAAGAAAAGTGGCATTCAGTTCTCCTAGAGGATTTTAGCCCCAAGTCACTTACTGTAAAATCAGTTCACATGTTTCAACTGTGTTAGAGATATTCAGGACACTTCCAGGGGAAGAAGCAAGTTTACAAAGAAGAGCGCTAGGGAGACAAATTCATCAGGAACACTGAAGGAGCCCAAAAGCACCCAGGCTTTCAAACCAATTCACCTTGTCTGAATATCACCCTGGGACCACTATTGCGTCCCTAGTTGAGGACGGATGTTACTCAGGAAGCTCTGCACTGTCCCATACTGTGGGTGGATGTGCCCTAATTCAGATAACGGATCTTTTACAAAACATGAATTGCAACCCAAATTTGACTTTTGCCTACCCACCATACCTGTCAATGGAAATATGACACCAATTTCATTTGGTCTTTTACTTTCTAAGTCTAAATCATCTCTAGACAGAGGGATGCGCTACACACAGAAATTGAATGTTTCAAACAGCTTCAATTTAGTGAAAGGAGAACTACAGGACAAACACATAGGAGGAAATTATTTTAGACTGATTAATTGCTCTTCAATTTGGCAGACCAGTGTTATGTCTCCACAAAAAGGAGTTGAAATATTGTAATAAACTTATGTAGAAATTATTTTAGAAATTATTTTTTGCAATGCCTGCATGTAGACTTCATATAAGACCTTTTTGCATCATGCAGTCTGTAAACTGAAAATAAGCAATTGTTCATTTTCATAACATAAATTACAATTTAAAAGGTGTAAATCTGCTTTGCTGTAAATAAGTCTAGCCAGAATCTATTTTCTCTTTTTTATATTTAATAAAAAGGAAAGTAGACATATTTTTTAAAAATATGATTATTTTAATAATTTAAAACACTTCTTATGCCTGAGCATAGTCAAAGTGAAAAAAAAAAAGGCTTTGGCTTTTCTTTGTTCTTTGTTAAAGAGTTTTGTCACACAACTTTATAAATAATACCCACATTTTGTGAGCATGATGAATGAAAATTAAGAGACAATGTCCATGGGATTCACCATTATTTATTATGAGATAATAGACTCCTGCTGCTGTATGAATGGGATTGTGCAAAGCTGAGGCATTTATGGAAAATAAATATTGAAACAAAGATGACAATTTCATTTCTAAAACTGGAGATGCTCTCCTTTTCTATACATTATGTTATTTGTTATATTATACATGTGATATAGCTCTTTATAATTTTATCTTATCAAAGTTGGCCCTGTAGAATAAGAACTTACTATTTCCACACCTCTAAAGCCTTTTATAAGTCATTCTTGTATGCATAAGCAGTTCTATGTGAAATAATAAAAAGATTTCTCCAAATACAGACTAGCCCAGTGAGTAATGGTGTAACACCAAGTTCTCGGGGGCAGATTGTGCCTTTAAGACACAGTTTTGCATTGCTGCAGTATGGACATGCCTGATCCATCCCAGAGATTTCTGAAAGTGATTGTGTATCAAAGAGACCACAAACATATCCGGACAGATAGTTTTATGCCATATATTCTGACTGAAAGGAAACTGCTGTGCCGCAACCAATCAGGGACAATGGTGTCCATAAATAAACAATTATCTTAAGTGAGCTTTTTAGCTTTTGTAATTAAGTTACATTCTCTTCTATGAACACACTCTTGAACTCTAATTGGATACTGGAACTAAAAGCAGGGGCATAGATTTTGAGAACAATAGGAACTCGGGACGATAGTTACCATAAGCTAGTCATTTACGCATGCAAACAGACAATTAACTAATGACATGATAGCACAAACTGCTAGAGAGATACCTGTATCTTCCTTGATCTTAACTAGAGAGGAGCTTTTTGGTGTCTCAAGTAAATCTGGTGGATGATCATTATTTTCCACCAGCTGAAAACGAAGGGACTGTGACATAAGGCAGATGTAGGAAGTTGATTTTCTATGAAAATAGTCATATATGTTGTGTATATGACCTGTTTTGTCACAAAAGAGCATGTGATGAAACCCTGAAACCCATTACTTCTTGTCTTACCGTCCTCAGGTATTTTTGCTTATCATTACATTAATTTTTGTAAAAGGATACAGAGGCCTTCATTGTTGATCACCATTTAATGATGAACCCGCATCAGCTGAAGCACAAAATCCTCACTATATAAGGATTGCTGGTGCTTTATGTGATCGCGTGTTTGGTGGCTTTTAGTCCCATACTTCAGTATTCATGTGATATACTGGCCCATCATTTTGTGTTGTGTGACTAGCCATAATGTAAAGATCTAAGCTTCATGAAAAAGATGAGGTTTTGATACATGTTTGAAGGTTTTTGTTTCTGCAGTGAGATAAAACCTAGAAGTTTTGAAAAATGTCTGTGGGAGAGCTGGGAAAGGAAAAGTCTACAAGAGATCTGCACCTAGAAGAGGTTGGGAAATTTTCTAGCTCAGCTGTAGAAGGAGGTTTGGGAGGGGAAGGAGGAATCACCAAAAGACTACGTTATTTCTTCTATTTCCCATTCCTTCCTCTGTCTGCATTTTGCAATCCACTGTCCCTAGTGGCGTGGTCATTTCTGGTCTATCAGACCCTTATGCCTAGCATGGCTTAATCAGTAGTCTAAGTTACTCTTTTACTGTAGCAATGAAAGAAAAGCAAATAGTTAAAAAGTGACTAGGAGGCTTTATAATTGCTGACCTTCAATAGTCTATATAATGTGACTTTAGGCCACTGAGTAATAAATAGACTAGTGTAATATTTACAGACATGTCTGGAATGCAGTGAGTTCCTCTCTTCTCTTTCACGAAGTCATTAATGGCTCTGTGAGGAATCAGACTACCACTGTTCATGTTCCCCCAAAACACTTTTATCTCTTGACAGTTTATGCTGACCTTTCTATTGTGTTTGATTTGTTGTTCCCTGATCCATTTCCCAAATCCTGGGTTTTACAAACTTTTGTAAGGGGTTAAATACAAAATTAAATTCAGCAAATCGTTCTGTGAAGTCAGTCCTAACCATGGATTCCCCAGCCCAGTGATCAGAAGACCTCTTAGAGACAGTGTTTCTCAATCAGTTCCTTTCAGGTAGAAAGGGCCATGTTGTTTGTACGAATAGAAATTTTCCTACTGAAAGTACACAACTCTCCCTCTTTCCCACTCCAGCAGCCAGTTTCCACTGCTTTGAAATTCTGAACACTGAAGCAAACAGGGAAAAATAGGAAATGTGTTTTGGAGAGCAGAAATGAAAACATATGGGGGAACAGTTTCTTGCTTTCCTTCTTTCTTTGCCTTTAAGACAAAATCTGAATGTAACGGTGGCTTCTGAAAACAGCATTGCAGAAAGAAACAGTGGTCTTTGGTCTTTGAGCTGTATCAGGTACACAGGATTTACTTACAAGATGAGAGAAGGCATTATTTCCAAAGAATAAAAATCAGCACTTCTGAAGAAGCAGAGCAGATTCATAACATCGTAGAGTTCCATTAAAAAGTTTAGTAATTGTTTGCAGCTGCCCATTAGAGCTATTTCCTTTAAAACCCATGGCACTGAAGGCAGAAAGAAAAAGTCTTTATGCCAATTTTTATGCATCCTAGTGTTGGATATAAACCCCTCTACTGTGGTCCCAAACCATTTTTAGTTTGTTTCTGTTTTATTCCAAACACAGACAATACACACAGCCACTTAACATTCCAAACCAAAAATGAAATCATGAAGAATTAAAGGAATTTACAGAAAATGCATTACAATCCTTACAAAAAAAAGAGAAGTACTGTTGGAAGTGCTGAGTACTGGACAGTTCATTAAATACTGAATCTGTATTTGCATCAGGTCATGCCTATTTTACAAAGGTAGAATTAAGCTTGGGTAGACTCCCTGTCATATAATACCACAGTCCGAGTCAAATCTGAGATTTAGTATCCACAGAGATTTTCATCCCAGCTTGTAATTTGCTTTGGTTTTAAATGTATGGTAGTCGCACTATGACTCAGCAAAGAATTTGGCCCATGGGTATATTAAAGAAATGTTGCTCTCAGCTGAACTCATTTACTTTGTAATATTTACATTGTGGAGCTAAATTTGACTTTTAATGGAATGCTTTTACCTTTCACATAACTATTCCATGGCCTAATTACCCACATGGACCTCACTTCCTTTGAAAACAACAGCATTAATTAAGTAAAAGCCAAGCCTAAGGCATGTTGAACACAGCCCAGAGATGTTGGATCCAAACAATATCTATTTTCCAAGCACTATGTGGAATGGAGAGTGAATGGAATTTTTTTGAAGGAATTTCTCTGTGAGGTCAGTACAAAGGCTATTATCACACTTGGTTATTTTTGCACAATAGCAAATAAGGAAATGTGAGAAATCTGTCTCATGTTATCATCTTCCTCTGATATTGGACAAGCTATTCTTGGATTAGTTCAGCAATTTCTTTCCCTTCCATTCCCGCCCCCTCCATTTCTGCACATGTGCAATAAAACTCTGTGTTAAGGCAATGACACATTTCTCACTTCGGACCCATTCCTTGCCCTTTTTAGGGAGAGCTGCTCTCTAGAGGACTCAACAAGTGGCAGCATGTTAGTATTTATTTGCACTTATTATAGAAAAGACAATTTTTCAGCACTACAACATCACTGTTTGGATGAGATTGTGAGATACAGGAGAGGACTCAAACTGCAATTAAAGGTCATTTTAATCCTGCCTAAATTCAATCCACTTTTTGCCAAATGTTTCCGTCTGACAGAACCGCTGCAGATGATACACAGTAAGGAGGAACAGAGCAAACAGATATATCTTATGCAAACACATCTTCAGCAAAGGAAGGGACAGAGCTGGAGTCTTCTCAAAACCACTGTGTTTTTTGTTGAGCTAGTCAATGCACTTTGAGAAGATTTCTCTGATGCAGTGATCGGGACGACACAAAAGGTCAACAGTAGAGACTCAGTTAAATACATTTTTCACAGGAAGAATTTATCATTGTGTCTCACAGAATCTGTGCAATACAACTTGTTTGGTAACTGCTCCAATACCGGTCATGCTCAGCAAGTAGTAATTCTTCCATTTCAGCTTATCCTACAGTGCCCTCATTTCCCTGTTACTTTTTATTGCAATATCCTAATAACAAATTTATCAGCACAGGCATTTGTAGAAGACAAGCACATACAATTCAGCTTCCATCTCCCATAGACAAAGAGATGACTTTTGCTACACAACTTTGTGTTTCTCCATGAAATATTTTTACTTCCTTTACTACAAATACTACTATAAAAATAAAAGTTACTCTCTTTAAAAATACAAGAAAGAAAATGAGTAATGCACAAAGTAAGTGCTTGCACAACCTGAAGAGACATAGCACATGAAACAAAAAAACTGTGTAAACAATAAAAGTAGAGGAGTAAGAGAAGAATGATGGGAAACTGTGACAAAAGGAGAAGCAAAATGTAAGCCAAGGCTTACATGGTTTCCAATGTACTTCTACTTCGCAAAATGTATTTGCTTCTCCCTTTGTCTACTTCATTTCTCACGAGGCTTTTGTTTGCTACTCTCTTCCTCTTTAGCAAGAAAGACAAACAGCTCTGCTGCAGCCTGTGTCTTTTCTTTGTGATACGTACCTGCCCACATGCTGAAAGTATTCTTGTCGTGTGGACAGATGGTTAGAGCTGCACCTCAATTTCCCTGTGATAATCTCGCAATAGCTGATTTCTCCCTTGCAAACCAGAGGCTTTTTGTTGGTTTGCTCTGTTTTGCGTATCCTCCTTTTAACAGTATCACCTGCAGCAGTGCAAAGGCTTCCTTCCCGAGCTGAGTCGCTGGGACCTCATTCTGTTCACCTTCAACTCTGACTATCATTTTTGTACTGTGACATGGCTTTGAATACTTTTCTTGATTAAGCCCTGCCTTTTAGTCTTTCTCTTTGAACTACACCAATTTAACATTTGATGTTTTCTAGGAAACATACAAGTTGCACCTGAAATTAACAGATGACTGTCTTTACTCAGGTCCAAGCCTTTCATATCCTGTCAACTCTGTTTTCAAATGAGAAATTGGGATAATTTGAAATGAATTTAAGAAGCCTGGCTTGCAGAGTTTGTACTATTATACGTTCACAGTGATGGCCCAGGAATGTCTGTGTTTCTTAGTTTGCTCTCCTTATCTCTGGCTTATTTTTTTTAAATACTTGAAATGAGAAATCGTGTCTTCAGCTGGTTCTCCTAAATTTTCTGCCAGGTCTCTCTTTTTGGAAAGGGTTTTTGAACACTGTAACTAATATTCCTTCCTCTTTCACTTGTTTGACTTAGGAAACACCAAAGCTGCACCAGTTCTGCAGTCTATTACCAGCCACTTCTAGAGACACCACTGCATTTTTCATATGCAAAAATCAAATAGCTTTCAAAACAAAACAAATACCCTAAAGTTTCAGACCATCTTCATGGCCCAGTCAGCATGGATTTATGAAAGGCAGGTCCTGCTTGACTAACCCAATCTCCTTCTATGACAAGGTGACCCGCTTAGTGGATGAGGGAAAGGCTGTGGCTGTTGTCTACCTAGACTTTAGTAAAGCCTTTGACACTGTTTCCCACAGCATTCTCCTGGAGAAACTGGCTGCTCATGGCTTGGACAGGCGTACTCTTTGATGGGTAAAAAACTGGCTGGATGGCCGGACCCAAAGAGTTGGTGAATGGAATTAACTCCAGTTGGCAGCCAGTCACAAGTGGTGTTCCCCAGGGCTCAGTATTGGATCTAGTTCTGTTTAATATCTTCATCAATGATGTGGACGAGGGGATTGAGTGCACCCTCAGTAAGTTTGCAGACAACACCAAGTTGGGTGGGAGTGTCGATCTGCTTGAGGGTAGGAAGGCCCTGCAGATGGACCTGGACAGGCTGGATCAATGGGCCAAGTCCAACCGTATGAGATTCAACAAGGCCAAGTGCCGGGTCCTGCACTTGGGTCACAACAATCCCATGCAATGCTACAGGCTTGGGGAAGAGTGGCTGGAAAGCTGCCCGGCAGAAAGGGACCTGGGGGTGCTGGTCGACAGCCAGCTGAACATGAGCCAGCGGTGTGCCCAAGGTGGCCAATAGCATCCTGGCTTGCATCAGAAATAGCGTGGCCAGCAGGACTAGGGAAGTGATCGTCCCCCTGTACTCGGCACTGGTGAGGCCGCACCTCAACTACTGTGTTCAGTTTTGGGCCACTCACTACAAGAAGGACATTGAGGTGCTTGAGCATGTCCAAAAAAGAGCCACAAAGCTGGTGAAGGGTCTAGAGCACAAGTCTTACGAGGAGCGGCTGAGGGAACTGCGGTTGTTTAGCCTGGAGAAAAGGAGGCTAAGGGGAGACCTTATCACTCTCTACAACTACCTGAAAGGAGGTTGTAGCGAGGTGGGTGTCGGTCTCTTTTCCCAAGTAACAAGTGATAGGACGAGAGGAAATGGCCTCAAGTTGTGCCAGGGGAGGTTTAGATTGGATATCAGGAAAAATTTCTTCACCGAAAGGGTTGTTAAGCATTGGAACAGGCTGCCCAGAGTAGTGGTTGAGTCACCATCCCCGGAGGTGTTTAAAAGACATGTAGATGTGGTGCTTAGGGACATGGTTTAGTGGTGGACTTGGCAGTGTTAGGTTAACGGTTGGACTCGATGATCTTAAAGGTCTTTTCCAACCTAAACAATTCTATGATTCTATAAATCATGCAAAGATGCACTCTCCAGCTGCCTCCTGAAAAAAAAAAAAATAGAAACCCTTCTTCTTTCCTTCCAATGGTTTCAAAAATCACAGACTGTTTTACATTTACTTACATTTTACAAGTAGAGGAAAAATGGTGATTCATTATATTTTTATTTCTATTGTACAGTGTTCTAAATTACTTATCAGACTCCCAGGATTCTTTTTACCACTATATTGGCCACTCCACAAACCACTTACGCCATCATTGTCATCATCATCAGAAGAATCACAGTTCTGAATGAGCCCAAAGGTCTCACTAGCCTATCTCCAACAGTAGCCATAAGTGGATGGCTGAGGAAGAGTATAAGAGAAAGGCAAGTGTACAGTATTTCCCATTACTACTCTCCTAGCTTCCCATACTTTTCACCTAAGGATCTTCCTGAGCTGGATGTGGTTTCTGCATACTTAGGAACTCTTACTGGATTCTTCCACCCTGAACTTGTCCAGTCATCACTTGAGCCCAGGAAAGCTCCTACCTACCATACCATCCTTTGGTGAGGAGCTCTGTTGTGTAAACAACCACCTCCTCTTATCTAAGCCTACATCCTACCAACCTCACTTGAAATTCTCTGGTTCTTTTACTGAAAGAAAGAGTGGGCCCTTTCCACCCTTCCCATGCCTTTCATGATTTTATAGACCACTAGCATATCTCACCAGCCATCTCTTTTCTACACCAAAGAATGCTGGATTACCAAGAAATTCCCATATTTTTATAACAAGAGATGCATGCTTTTAAATATTGAGTAGCCTACATGTCTGGGGATGGAGTTTGTCCCTGAATGTAAATGCTCCTCAGCTGCCTGTGGAAGTTCACCACTTTCGCCCTGTGACTCCACCATGTTTATATTCAACTTCCTTGACCCAATTTAGAGTTGGTTTATAAGTATCTGTGTTTGCTTCTAAAGCCTTACTGGGTAATAAATATACCTACAGTTTTCTAGCAGGCAAATAGAAGCTCTGTTCTGTGGTTTCAGTGTGAATTAACTTCATTTACAATGAAGATTTTAAGAATTAAAGGGAAACAAACCAACAATTTCCAAGATGACAGAGTATGGTATCTCTCACGATCCACATGAATTCACAATGAGCAGTTTCTCATATGCACAGGCAGATTAATTTGATGCAATATAGAAAACTAATACCCAAACAATTACATCATTACAGCCTCACAAATAACATTTTGACTGAGGACAAAATTTCTGCCCTGAACAAGTGGTGGGTGTTCTGGTTGAAGTCAAGGAGAGCTACACGCAGATATAGAAGGGCTGAATCTGACTCCTCCTGCCTGCAGGGAGCAAACTGGACTCCATGCTACTCCTTCAGCTGTGCTTGCCAACACCCCCCAGGCAAAAAGCTTTTTAGCATCAGTAAATACTGAATTGCAAATTTGAGTCTTATCGTATTGTCTTTTAGTAAGCTAAGTAATTGCATGTAGTAGTATAATTAACCCAGATTCATGGCAAGCACAGAATTATCTGTTCCATTTGTACACTACACCCCAGACGACACATTTTATCCAGCTGTAGAGACACATAACTGAAAGCTTTGGAATAATCCCAAGTATTATCTGATCCATCCAGTTGCATTCATCAGGATTTATTTCTACACTTATCTCACAAAGACTTTCTCTCACCTACTTTTGAACACCACTCAGCTGATGACTGGCATGATCCTGGCTGCACGACACTTATAGATAAATTTTTGATAGTACTTCAGAGACGACTGCAAGGAGAATGCCATCTGTGCCATGTGATACCTGCCTCCTTATACAGTAGAAATAATGACAGTCTTAAAAATACTAATTACTGTCGTTTTCAATATAGCCCTGGCATCAACAGAGACATGTAGGTTGGGGTACAGCTGCAGGTACCCACGGTGCTGCTGTTACATAAGACATTTTCCTGCCTGTCATTGCCCACAGAGGGGTGCTGCATGGGCTCTGACACTTATAACTGCAGACCAGCCACAGAGTTCCCTGCCACGGAGAGATTAATCTTAAATTTTGCAGACTGAATCCCATGAGGCAGCAATATCTCTACAGCTCTGCTACCCAAGACAGAGGTCCTTTATATTGTATCCACAGAGMCCCCTCTGCAAAAGCAGGTGGATTTGCTGCAGTACCTAGTCTAAGCAGCTGGATTTATCATCCTATATAAAGAGAAATGAGGAAAGCTCCAAAAGATCTCCAACTTTCCAAGAAAACCCAAAGATTTGCAGCCTTCCTATCATAGCAACATATACTGCAAAGCTCCACAAGCTGTGCAGAAGGCTCCAGCAGCTCCCACAGGCACGCAGAGTCCAGCACTAGCCACAGGTAAGTAGGTAACGTGCTAATGCTGCTTTACTGCGCTTACGATGGATAAACCAGTCCACCCTTACTCTAGGGAATACAGCTCATTTAGGCACACCCTCTGGCTGAGTCAGACCTGCCACAGAATGCAATAGTCCCCCTCTTCCTCCCAGGCTGCAGATGGCTTTAACCCTTCCTTTACCAATATATGTGCCAATTTTTCTTTGATCTTTAATTGTAAAGATTTTGTAGGGAGACACTTGAACAGTTATACCCTGTCTCTGAACAACAGAAGCTGTAGACGTAGGTCTCTGTAAGTATAACTTGTGCTTAAACATTGAGGGTCACCAGCATGCTGGCAAAGAAGCGGAGATTTTTTCTGCCCTGACAACTACCATAGCTCGACACAAATGGATAACCACATCTGTCCAAACTCCACTCACTTTTAATCTGTAAGGTTTTTTTCCTTTGGTGCCGTAGCATATACTGATTCATTTTTATGAGGTCCATTTATGCAACTTCTGCATTGTTTTCCAATTACATCGGATTATAGCAGGATTTCCTCACAGTATGTCAATTACTTCTCTGTATGTATTATTAACTGAATGCAGATTAGACCTTCATTGCCATATAAATAAAAGATCACCCTGATAGACGACACATAGGATGAATAACACAGTTAAGAAATTAGTATAAAATACCAAATTAAAAGTCGTAACTACAGCTACTGATACAATTAAATGAAACACACTGATTATAATCAGTTTACTACAAAAAAAGGTAATCTACTTCATCTCATTAGCTATTGAATTTCAGTCACTAATTATATACATTAGAAGAATTGCTTTCCTATTATGGTCACATCCAGAGGGTAGTGGTCAATGGCTCAATGTCCAGATGGAGATCGCTGATGAGTGGCATCCCGCATGCCACTCATTGGGACGAGTACTGTTTAATATCTTCATCACTGACACAGACAGTGGGATCGAGTGCACCCTCAGCAAGTTTGCAGATGACACCAAGCTGAGTGGTGCGGTTGACACACCTGAGGGATGGGGTACCATTCAGAGGGACCTGGACAGGCTTGAGAAGTGGGCCCATGTGAACCTCATGAGGTTCAACAAGATCAAGTGCAAGGTCCTGCACCTGGGTCAGGGCAACCCCCAGTATCAATACAGGCTGAATTCAGTATCAATACAGGGGATGAAGGGATTGAGAGCAGCCCTGTGGAGAAAGACTTGAGAGTGCTGGTGGATGAAAAGCTGGACATGAGCCGGCAAKGTGYGCTYRCAGCCCASAAGGCCARSCRWATCCTGGGCTGCATCAAAAGAAGCGTGGCCAGCAGGTCGAGGGAGGTGATTCTGCCCCTCTACTCTGCTCTGGTGAGACCCCACCTGGAGTACTGCCTCCAGCTCTGGAGCCCTCAGCACAAGAAAGACATGGACCTGTTGGAGTGGATCCAGAGGAGGGCCACGAAAATGATCAGGGGGATGGAACGCCTCTCCTATGAAGAAAGGCTGAGAGAGTTGAGGTTGTTCAGCCCGGAGAAGAGAAGGCTTCGGGGAGACCTTATTGCAGCCTACCAGTACTTAAAGGGGGCTTATAAGAAAGGTGGCGGCAAACTTTTTAGCAGGGCCTGTTGCAACAGGACAAGAGGGAATGGCTTTAAACTAAAGGAGGGTAGATTTAGACTAGATATAGGGAGAACATGTTTTACRCTGAGGGCGGTGAAACACTGGAACAGGTTGCCCAGAGAGGTGGTAGATGGCCCATCCCTGGAAACATTCAAGGTCAGCCTGGATGGRGCTCTGAGCAACCTGATCTAGTTGAAGATGTCCCTGCCCACCGTAGGGGTGTTGGACTAGATGACATTTAAAGGTCCCTTCCAACCCAAACTATTCTATGATTCTGTGATTCTATGATTCTATTCTATTATGCAAATGCAAGTTTCAGTTTGAGATCACTGATTCTTATTTAAATTCTACTGACTATCAAATACATCTTACTTGCATACCTATACTAATTTGTCTTCGTTATCTATGCAGGTGCACTATAGTTCTCTACATACACATGAACACATGTATACTTGCACTTAATCACATCACTTCAAGGGATATGAGTTTCCAAGCATATAGTTACATTCTTTGGGCTCTTTTTCCTGCTAGGAATGTACCTTTGGACAAACAGAAAAGCAGCAGAAACAGGAGTTGCAACACACTGAAAATAGCCAGTCTACAATCAGTATTGTCTAAAAGTTAATTCTTCTCAAAAGAAAAGATAAATAGTCATGAACTAGATGATTCAGAAATTCAGAATACTCAGTTCCCCATATTACCACAGCTGTAATGCTGAACTGTTAATGAACAAATATTCCTGTGTCATAGTTATCTTACTCAATTTTCACTTCTCCATGAACCAACTTTAATCTCAGTCCTGGAAGGGGTGCGTGAGTCACTCTGCGCTTCCCAGGGCTAGTCACATTCATAAAGCTGCACATGTAAGAGTGGGATCTAACTAGCTTGGACCAAATTCTGAGGTCTGTCCTCAGTGGGGCAGGGAAACATTCAAGGGGGACCTTGAATGTGCCTTCTCCACTCTAGCAATGTGGTGGGAAAAGTCTAGCAGAAAGTAATGCATCTCCATTACCTTATCTGGTACAGGTCCTCCAGCTCCCCAGCAGAGAAATTCTGCCACGCATATTCCACCCATGGCCCCTGGAAGAACAGGTAGGACAAGGAGGGAGGTGTGCTGAGGAGGTCTGGGTGGGGGCCTCAGAAACCAGAGAAACAGATAGTGGACTCCCACAGTGCAAATTCTGGTCCCACAAAAAAATCGGTGATTTGAGAACATGAAAATAATGTGGAATAAGTGAAATAATGGAAAAAAACCTCCTTGCCCCTACCCACAGCCTCCCCTCACCCCAATTATAGCTAGTTTAATAGTTTCACAATACTTTGTGATATTGCAATACTTTTTTGGTGTTGGTTTTGAAAAGAATTCAAGTATATCACTCATCACGACTATGTACTGATTTAGCAGAAAATCAACGTACAGAGTCTTACTTAACTTTCACTTCTCCATGCAGACAAGCCATGGGGCCCCAGAGTTTGTCTTGTATCTTTGGTGGAATTAATTACTAGAGACTTGGACAGCAGTGGAGGAGTGGAAATGCTTCTCTCAAGTCAGTAGACTGGAAAGAAATAGGTAGAGGTAGTAAATGGAAGGCCACTTTACTCCCTGTTCCTCGTTTCCCTTTACTTCTGAGTTGGGCTAGAGCAGCTGTGAAACCACCTACCCCACGTAGTGAAGGACCTTGCTTTTCCACCCTGACACCCAAGTAGAATTAGGCAGGGGTGCAAGAGATGGGCTGCTCATGAGGCAGTTCCACTGTGTAAAATTGTAATCTAGATAGATAACACACTTCCCTCTCTTAGTCTTCATACTTCTGGACTTTGTGTTGTATATATAAAACAGAGGAGCTGCTGCCAACTTCTGTTCCCAGTTCCCCATTTCAGTTACAAACTCCTGTTTTCAGAGGTTGGTAAGTGGGTTCCAGGGTATTTTTACTGCACTGAACTTGAATGTTCTTTTCAGAAAGCTGGAAGGGAACTGGTGTGGTTTTGTCACCTTATGCAAGAAGGCAACAAATAAAATTAAGTCTTCCAATACTCTTAGAAACACAATTTTTTGCTTGGACTTCATGCTTCTGTAAGTGCCTAGATGATAACAGCAAACAGCAAAGAGTGCATTATCTACAGAGCAGATACCTTCAGCTCCTTTAGCACAACCTGCAAGTGTACATCACCCCTCTTCAGGGAGAGCTATGCTGTCATCATGGTCCTTCAGTGGTGTTGTCTCTTCTGGAACTACAGCTCACTAGTACTAATTCTGATAGAAATTTGGGGAGTATCTACAAGGAATTAGACGGAGACCAGTCACAGTATTTGACATACAGACTCCACAGCCAACAGCAGCAAGGGCCACTTTCAAGAAGGATCTTTTGCCAGCTGAGTCAGTATGCTGCCCCAGCACACCTGCAGTGTAGCTCAGGTTCAGTGTTCAGCTTGCCCCAGCATCCTTGGCCACCACAAACTTTCCAGACAGAAATATGCATGCAAGCTGCAACTTTTGCTGATTTGGATGTCAGGTGTATTCAGTTGCAGGTCTGTTTTGAACTCACATAGCTATCCTATGACATGGATGCAGTTTATCTCTCTCTAATTTGGAGGGGTACAATTAGGTTATTGTACCACTTAACAGCTCTGACAACCCATGTCTTATATTGTTCTCTCTCATCACATTCCCATGGCTTTTCAAATCTCATCGTAAGTATTGTGGATTTTAGCCTTCTCTGTGCCTCTTAATTCTTCTAATTTTCCCTCTGGTGTTGGCCTTATACTGACTGAAAGTTTTCTTTCCTATCTGAACAACATTCATATACAATTTTTGTTGTCCATAACTTGTACCACGTATTCTGCGTGGTCGTGTGTTTTTCAATTTTGCATACTGAGATGTTGGGAGTCCTACTCTTGGATTTGCTCACACTTAGCTGTACCGTTAAGGACCTGTTGTCAGGATACTGACATACTTTGCTGATGATGGATGGCAGCAAATGACAGGGTTTTTTGAAACATTTTATCCTACCTACAACAAGAGATCCCAATCTTTGCTCAACTCTTTAGTCCCTACAAAAATAAAACAGTAAGTAGGAGGCTAGGGGGTTTGCGATGGGAGCTGTATTTTGAATTGTTAGTGAAACTAATGCCAAAAAAAATCATGATCCACATATACAAATCCAAATATCATAACACTTTTGAACATCCCTGTTGTTTTGCCAGGGAGATAGCGGGGCTCCTCTGCGAGGGAGGGTGAGCAGGGAGTTGAGGGGATGGCAAGGCAGGCAGAAGCGTGGCCTCACGGCAGGGGCCCATTCCCACAGCGCCCAAACAAGATGAACAGAGCAGGTCCAGTGGCAGCAGCCAAGATCAGCCACAGCCCACTGGCTGCTGGACACGCCTGTAGGGATGAGGCAGGTCTGAGGTCAGGCCAAAAAATCAGACTGGTGAGGCAAGATGAGGATCAGGAGAGCACGAGGACTGGCCCAGCACACCTGCAGTGTAGCTCAGGCGAGGACCGAGAGCAAGGGCCTGGTCCTGAACATGGCTCCCAGGCCGAGAGCCACCTCAGACACGACTTGTGACTATCAACTGTTTTCACAGCAGCTCAATCCAAGGTTACGCAGCTGTGCCRTATCAAAGCTGACCTTGAACGCAGCTTGCTAGGATGGGAGGAAAAATTTACAGCAGAGAATTTGGTGCACTCAGCGGCCTGGCAGGTTTCTGGTGACTATCGCTGAGGGCTTTCTGTTTTTTCRTTATTGGTCCCTGCACTCTGCAGCTGGCCTGGGCCATGCAGGGTGATACCAATGGCGGAACAGGACCAGACCCTGGGGTTCTGCCAGGCTGCAATAGTTTTGCAGCTGTTTGATGTCACAGAAGTTTGGAATTGCAACATCACCAGCACAGCACCTGGTAAATAGGTAGAAATGTGGATAGGTACAGAGGCTATTTCCATGCAATGTCACCACTGAATCCCAAACTATATCCTCAATATGCTGAAAATCTACAGAAAAATGTCTAACACACCAACGCACAACTGCACTAGAGAGACCTGCTAGCTTTTGGCAGGTGTCTTTCAGAGAGTACTCTGCTCCTGGAAGGAAGTAGATGCACACATTCCCCATAATTTCTATTACTAGTTTACTATTCTCTGGCTACTTTTTTCCTATAAAAGCTACATTGATTTTCCCGACAACCACAGGAGAAGAGCTCTCAACCAACACAAAATTTAAAAACATAGCAATATTAAAAAATTTGTGTTTCAAAACATCTTTTTCTGCTGGTGCTTTTTGTTAAGGATAATACACAAAGCCTGTGACACTTGTGAGAGGAGCATGGAAGCTGATGTGAAGGTGTTTTCTAAGCTCAAAACAGACTGTGTGGTCAGTATAGCCTCTAAAGATTTAAGTGGCAAGTAGCTAGGTAACTTCTAAGAGCTAGTGCTGTCCTGTATCCAGATTGTTTGAATGTATTGTGAAACATTTAGGGACGTACTAAGAGAAGGTTGGAAAGAGAAGGCAAAAACATGGGAGAGATGAAGACAGGGCATTATGGTATACAATTGCTGCCTCCTTTGGAGCAGTACACAACAAGGTATGTGCGGGCAATGGGGGAAGATCTCCCTCCAGCACAGGCTATATAGGTTCAATATTGGGACTAATATGATCGGCTGAAGACATAGCTCATATCAGTCAGGTAACAGAGCCATTCCTACAGTAGCCCTTCTAACAACCATTAGGAACATTAACATGCATTATTACCCCTGTGTCAGCCCGCACACTTAAACAATGTTCCTTATAGGAGCTATATCAGTAGACTCCAAGTTACCTTCCTGTGAGTTTTCAAATTCTGATTATCAGGTTTCTCCAAATGATGGAAAAATTCAATCCTTGTAGAAGATGAGCATGCTTAAAAATGTCTGTCCTGTCAGTAAAACAAGGTGTGCTCTGCATGGGACACTGTTGCAGCAGACTCTTTGTGCCCTTCGTTACCTCCCATGCTCTGATTCACAAGGTTATTGGCTTTGTGAGATCTTGAGAAAGGGGACTATGGGTATTTGTACTTGGCTCAGATGGCCTGATGTCAGATGACAAGCTCAATGTAAGAAATCAGTGGAAGACAAACATTTATTTCTTGTTTACAAAATTTTTATATTTGTATACTTTTGGAATTTGAATTTTTAAATATTATTAGTTTGTTCCTGAAAAGGGGTTAAAAAATAAAGTTATTTAAAAACTGAAATTGTCCAATTTTTTAGCCCACAACCAAGGCTAAGCAGTTTGTACCTTCCATATTTGGGGATTCTTGAAGGCTGAAGTGATACAGCCCCTATGTGGAGTCTTGTGAAAGGGCAGTGCAACACCAGAAAAAGTCAGAAAATTAATGGCTGCTGTATTTAAGAGTCCACACACAGCAACCTCAGCAGGGGAACACAATCCACCCTTGAGATCAACTCTGTTGCAAATGAAAACAGTTTCCAGAATCACAGTGCTGGAGAGGACCATAAGTCCAGGCTCCTACAGTCACAGACAATAATGTAAAAGAGTCCTTTAGTCCAGAAGGGTCCCCACAAACCACAAAATACTTCCCAACACCCTGTAACAAGCCTACGACCTGTGGTGCGAAAGACCAAAAGCCACAAAGACTCCAGTGTGCCACAGGAAGAAGGCAGGAAAGATCCAGCTCACCACCATCATCTTTGGCCTCTGCAGAAGCAATGCTCCTGGGAGATGAATATTTTGTCAATTTGTCTTCGGTTATGCCTTTTTGATTTGACAATTGTTAGTTAAATAAATTTCCACTTGTGCTAGATACCTAAAATAAGCTGTAAAACAAGCCCAAATATTATATTTCATTAGGAAGAGAAAATTAAATAGCCATGAGTCCCTAAAACTATTTGCCTTTTGTCTCAGCTTTGTTAACTACTACTCTGTTGCTTCCCAAAGGAGCTGTGCATTAGCAAACATAAAATACTGATACAGGTATTGATATTATACTGAAGTGTGTCCTTCCCTGTAAGTAGCAACTGAAGACAGCATTCTTCAGCCTACGTTACAAACTGTATTTGCGAAAACCAATCAGAAAATGTGTTTGAGACCCAAACCTGTGATTTTCCTTTTCTATTTTAAAGCTCCCAAATTTGGAGTGAAGCCCAAATCTGGATTTTGCCCTCTCAAAATATCGTATGAGCATCTGGTTGGGTTGGTGATTGGGTTGTTTCTGTGCTTCCTACATGATAAATTATATCCATGGTCACATGTAACCTAGCACATATTTTTATTGCATTTGCAAAAGAAAGGCAACAACAACAATAGCAACAAAACTTTGATTCCAGAGAGATGTAGAGCCAATTTGGACTTGGCAGGCAAATGTTGCTTTAAAAGTGGCCTGACAGACCTCCCAAAATATAATGAATATGGCATCAGAATATGCTGAAATGGGAATTTTGGTTTGTTGCAAAATTAGAGTATATTATTTTCCCTTCACTGCAGTTTTGCTGTCTAGTATATAGAGTGTCGTCTTAAAAAACTCTGAATCCTGCTGTTCTCAGTAGGAGTTGCATATTATGGCAGTGCTGTTGGAAGTCTTACTTAGAATGACTGAAATGTTTTTGCAGGGTGTCAACGTCCAAGTCATCATTAATGTTTACAGTCTCAATAGCAGCTTGCATTGCTATAGTAACCCTTAAAGGAACATTCCTAACAGAAAACTGAAATAAAAGAAGCCACATTTTTACCAAACGCTCATAACACAGGGATTGTTCCTGGGCTATTTCAGTAATTTATATTTTAAACAAAGGTGACCTAAAGAAAAAGAGGGCCTCTCATACTAGCAAATCAGTTTTATATACTGCTGCATGATGGGATGTGACAGAACTTGGATAGATGCCCCCTCTTAAAAAACTATAACTTCTGTCAGCTCCAACTGAAGCAAGTATGGGAAGGGGGTTAAGGAAAGTAAGGCTTCTGGCCAGCAAATTTTTTGTGAGGAATTCAGTGGCTATTAGTACAGAAAATAATTCTACCATGGTCTTTGTATTTACCTCTAGGCCAAGTTATAGAAAACAAAGCTGTCTTCTGAGAATTTAGTGCCATGCACTGTAGCGTGATCACTGATACAGTAGTTTATGGTCTATAGTGTCACTTCCTCAGCATGAGCTGCAGTGTATACGGTAATCATTTTCCCAAGCAGAAGCAAATTGTGTTAAACCCCATACATTTTTATAGTCTGATTTATGTAGATGAATTTGTTCCATGTTTCCCTAATATTTTACACTGTTTATTGAAAATCCAAATTTATTTCATAAAGCAGTAGTCTAGTAACTTGCATTTACTAGGAAAATTCTGAATCTATTTTGCAAACCATTTGTTGACTAATAGCAACAGTGTGTTCTCATCTTACAGGCTGCTTGGAATGCTACCGCTGGGGAGAGGTGATCACATTTGAGTGTTCTCAGATTTGTCAAATCATAATCATTTTATGACATTGCAAATGTCTTTTAACAGTGTTTTACATCAGTTATGACAAAGCGAAGCACAAAGTCTAATTTGACTTGTAAAAATATTGAACTCTGAAAAGCAGCAAAAAGAAGCTTTTTATGAAAAAGCCTTTAGCAAACAGGAAGTCTACAGGAATGAGCAAAGTCTGAGAAGTAAGAGTTATATCCTGATGCTGATCTTACAAGTACCCTACAAACTTTATTTAGCTTGAGCTCAAAAAATGGCTTTGCCTCAATTTTCCTACCAGTCTGAGTAAAGAAAAGGCAAACTGTCACAGTCAAAGCCACAAACTGAGTGTCAAAGCTCCAACACCTTTGGTGTCTAAGATGAAAACATTTCAGATGAAACAGGAATCATCTTAGGGTGTTAAAGCTCAGTATCCTGAAGACAAGTCATAAAACATTTGTTCTTTTCAGACGTTCAACCTACAAAATGGGGAGAATGAGGTGACCTAGTGAAATGAGGCTGTGGAGCCTGCATATTTGACAGCGATCATATTGAACTATTCTGTTTCTTGTCTTCTGTACCAGTATTGTCAAGCCTGGACCTTTAGAGACTAGATGGGCTCCCATAAAATTAATATCAATTAAAAGAACAACAAATATCACTGTTTTTCCCTCATAGGCAAAACATCACAAAGCTGAGCCTCCGTTTTCTGGTATAGGTCAAGAACATGTAATAGGAGTATGTGATCCTCTATGTCCCTTTCCATAATCTAAAACCAAAGATATTAACTCTGGGTGAAATATAAAAAATTTTAGATGGCAGTAAGGATGGGTCAACTTGAACAAAATATTATTAGTCAAATTTTGTAAATTTTAGAATAAATGAGATGACACATACATGGGAAGAGATGGGTCAGCACAGATGGTCTCTGAATATGCACCTCTCATTGATGTGGAGATGTATCTGCTCATGAATCATAGAATCATAGAATCATAGAATCATTAAGGTTGGAAAAGACCTCTAAGATCATCAAGTCCAACCATCAACCCAACACCACCATGCCCACTAAACCATGTCCCTAAGCGCCACATCTACACGTCTTTTAAATATTTCCAGGGATGGTGACTCAACCACTTCCCTGGGCAGCCTGGTCCAATGTTTAACCACTCTTTCAGTAAAGAAATTTTTCCTAATGTCCAATCKAAACCTCCCCTGGTGCAACTTGAGGCCATTTCCTCTCATCCTATCACTAGTTACTTGGGAGAAGAGACCGACACCCACCTCACTGCAACCTCCTTTCAGGTAGTTGTAGAGGGCAATAAGGTCTCCCCTGAGCCTCCTCTTCTCCAGACTAAACAGTCCCAGTTCCCTCAGCTGCTTCTCAAAAGACTTGTTCTCCAGACCCTTTACCAGCTTCGTTGCCCTCCTCCGGACACGCTCCAGCACCTCAATGTCCTTCTTGTAGTGAGGGGCCCAAAACTGAACACGGTATTCAAGGTGCGGCCTCACCAGTGCCGAGTACAGGGGCATGATCACTTCCCTAGTCCCGCTGGCCACACTATTTCTGATACAGGCCAGGATGCCATTGGCCTTCTTGGCCACCTGGGCACACTGCCGGCTCATATTCAGCCGGCTGTCAACCAGCACCCCCAGGTCCTATTCCGCCAGGCAGCTTTCCAGCCACTCTTCCCCAAGCCTGTAGCATTGCGTGGKRTTGTTGTGACCCAAGTGCAGGACCCAGCACTTGGCCTTGTTGAATCTCATACAGTTGGCCTTGGCCCATCGATCCAGCCTGTCCAGGTCCCTCTGCAGAGCCTTCCTACCCTTGAGCAGATTGACACTGCCACCCAACTTGGTGTCATCTGCAAACTTACTGAGGGAGCACTCAATCCCCTCATCCAGATCGTTAATAAAGATATTGAACAAGACCGGCCCCAAAACGGAGCCCTGGGGGACACCGCTCATGACCAGCCACCAACTGGATTTTACTCCATTCACCACAACTCTCTGGGCTCGGCCATCCAGCCAGTTTTTTACCCATCAAAGAGTACACCTGTCTAAGSCGTGAGCCGCCAGCTTCTCTAGGAGAATGCTGTGGGAGACAGTGTCAAAGGCTTTACTGAAGTCCAGGTAGACCACATCYACAGCCTTTCCCTCATCCACTAGGCGGGTCACCTGGTCATAGAGGAGATCAGGTTGGTTAAGCAGGACGTGCCTTTCATGAACCTGTGCTGGCTGGGCCTGATCCCCTGGTTGTGCCACACATGGCTTGTGAGCGCCCTCAAGATGACCAGCTCCATMATCTTCCCYGGCACYGAGGTCAGGCTGACAGGCCTGTAGTTCCCAGGATCCTCCTTCCAGCCCTTCTTGTAGATGGGCGTCCCACTGGCAAGCCTCCAGTCGCCCGGGACCTCCCCCGTTAATCAGGACTGCTGATAAATGATGGAGAGTGGCTTGGCAAGCTCCTCCGCCAGCTCCCTCAGCACTCTCGGGTGGATCCCATCCGGCCCCATAGACTTGTGAGCGTCCAGGTGGCGTAGCAGGTTGTTAACTGCTTCCTTTTGGATTATGGGGGGTTTATTCTGCTTACCGTCCCCGTCCTCCAGCTCAGGGGGCTGAATACCCTGAGGATAACTGGTCTGACTATTAAAGACTRAGKCAAAGAAGGCATTAAGTACCTCAGCCTTTTCCTCATCGTCGGTGGCAATGTTCCCCCCCGCATCCAATAAAGGATGGAGGTCCTCCTTGGCTCTCTTTTTGCCATTAATGTATTTGTAAAAACGTTTTTTGTTATCTCTTATGACAGTGGCCAGATTGCATTCTAGCTGGGCTTTTGCCTTTCTGATTTCCTCTCTGCATGACCTAACGAGATCCCTGTACTCTTCTTGAGTTGCCTGCCCCTTCTTCCAAGAGTGGTAAACTCTTTTTTTTTCCTGAGTCCCAGCAAAAGCTCCCTGTTCAGCCAGGCCGGTCGTCTTCCCCGCCCGTTCTTCTTACGCCACACAGGGACAGCCTGCTCCTGCGCCTTTAAGACTTCCTTCTTGAAGAACGTCCAGCCTTCCTGGACCCCGTTGCCCTTCAGGACTGTCTCCCAAGGGACYCTCTCGACCAGTGTCCTGAACAGGCCAAAGTCTGCCCTCCAGAAGTCCATGGTAGTGGTTTTGCTGACCCCCCTCCTTACTTCACCAAGAATCGAGAATTCTATCATTTCATGGTCACTAAGCCCAAGACGGCCTCCAACCACCACATCTCCCACCAGTCCTTCTCTGTTTGTAAACAGCAGGTCGAGCGAGGCACCTCCCCTGGTAGGCTYMCTCACCAGCTGYGTCAGKAAGTTGTCTTCCACACACTCCAGGAACCTCCTAGACTGTTTCCTCTCTGCCGTGTTATATTTCCAGCAGACGTCCAGTAAGCTGAAGTTCCCCACAAGAACAAGGGCTAGCGATTGTAAGACTTCTGCCAGCAGCTTGTAGAATGCTTCATCTGCCTCTTCATCCTGGTTGGGCGGTCTATAACAGACTCCCAGCAGGATATCTGCCTTGTTGGCCTTCCCCCTCATCCTTACCCATAAGCACTCGACCTTATCATCATCCCAGTCATTGACCTCTAGACAATTGAAACACTCCCTAACATACAGAGCCACGCCACCGCCTCTCCTTCCTTGCCTGTCCCTTCTGAAGAGCTTATAGCCATCCATTGCAGCACTCCAATCGTGAGAGTCATCCCACCATGTTTCTGTGATGGCGACTAAGTCGKAGCTATCCCGCTGCACAATGGCTTCCAGCTCCTCCTGTTTGCCGCCCATGCTGCGTGCATTGGTGTAGATGCACTTSAGCTGGGCTATCAATTTCGCCCCCAACATTGGCATGCCACCCCTAGGCTCATCACTAGTGAGCCTGGTTTTATCCCCTTCCCCCTTCAAACCTAGTTTAAAGCCTTCTCAGTGAGCCCCACCAACCCATGAGCGAGAATCCTTTCCCCCCTGTGAGACAGCTGAACTCCGTCTGTCGCCAGCAGGCCCGGTGCCATGTAAACCTCCCCATGATCAAAAAAGCCAAAATTCTGCCGATGGCACCAGCCCCTGAGCCATGTGTTGATCAGGTGTGTTTTCCTGTTCCTTTCAGTATTCTTCCCTGCCTCTGAAGGGATTGAGGAAAACACTACCTGTGCTCCTGATCCTTCAACCAATCRCTCCAGTGCCCTGAAGTCCCTTTTGATCGCTTCTGGACTTCCCTCTGCGACCTCATAATGAAGGCTGGTACAAAGTTCGCATTTGATGAGCTGATGAGACTGACAAACTAAAGAAGAACAAAAAATGAAGAAGCAACAATTTCACTGCATCCCTTATGATGTGCTATTTACAAGGTAGAAAAGGAAGATGCAAAAATAGGAGTTGCGAGGCTACCAAGAAAGCAAGAACTCCTAAAGAAGAAGATATTCTAGAAAATCTGGATGAAGGACACCCACACAATCCTAGCTGAGAGGTAGTTCCAGAGAATTAGGGAAAAGAGAAACAGACAACAAGCAAAGGTAGTACATGCTGTCTTACATGAAAAGAGCAGGAACAGTTCTAAGAAATGCTGAGAAATAAACAAAGTGAGAAGAAAAGCATACCGGAGGTAAAGGGCACAAAGAGGATTGATTCTTCTCCGTAAAGCATGTGTCACATGACCAACATTTAAATACCATCAATGTATTATTAATTTTCTACAAGTCATCACCTCTGTTACCTTGAGAGGGTTAATGGCATTAAGAGTATGGAAGAATACAATTTATGCTGGGTACTGTTAGAAAACAAGTGAAAGCCTTTGCTCAAGCAGATTAATTTCAGTATTTGCATAGGAGACCTGAGATCTAAGCCCACTTTGAATGTGAAGTTACTCTGTAGCATAAACTACGCTGCCGAGCCTCACTCTATCTAAAGTTCAGGCAATAAAAGCAATTAACTTATGAAGGGCTCTGTGAATAGAAAAGCATAGAATCATAGAATCATAGAATGGTTTGGGTTGGAAGGGACCTTTAAATGTCATCTAGTCCAACACCCCTACGGTGGGCAGGGACATCTTCAACTAGATCAGGTTGCTCAGAGCCCCATCCAGGCTGACCTTGAATGTTTCCAGGGATGGGCCATCTACCACCTCTCTGGGCAACCTGTTCCAGTGTTTCACCGCCCTCAGCGTAAAACATGTTCTCCCTATATCTAGTCTAAATCTACCCTCCTTTAGTTTAAAGCCATTCCCTCTTGTCCTGTCGCAACAGGGCCTGCTAAAAAGTTTGCCGCCACCTTTCTTATAAGCCCCCTTTAAGTACTGGTAGGCTGCAATAAGGTGTCCCCGAAGCCTTCTCTTCTCCAGGCTGAACAACCTCAACTCTCTCAGCCTTTCTTCATAGGAGAGGCATTCCATCCCCCTGATGATTTTTGTGACCCTCCTCTGGACCCACTCCAACAGGTCCATGTCTTTCTTGTGCTGAGGGCTCCAGAGCTGGACGCAATACTCCAGGTGGGGTCTCACCAGAGCAGAGTAAAGGGGCAGAATCACCTCCCTCGACCTGCTGGCCACGCTTCTTTTGATGCAGCCCAGGATTTGGCTGGCCTTCTGGGCTGCAAGCGCACATTGCTGGCTCATGTCCAGCTTTTCATCCACCAGCACTCCCAAGTCTTTCTCCACAGGGCTGCTCTCAATCCCTTCATCCCCCAGCCTGTATTGATACTGGGGGTTGCCCTGACCCARGTGAACTTGATCTTGTTGAACCTCATGAGGTTCACATGGGCCCACTTCTCAAGCCTGTCCAGGTCCCTCTGGATGGTACCCCATCCCTTAGGCGTGTCAACCGCACCACTCAGCTTGGTGTCATCTGCAAACTTGCTGAGGGTGCACTCGATCCCACTGTCTATGTCATTGATGAAGATATTAAACAGTACTCGTCCCAATACGGACCCCTGTGGGACACCACTTGTCACCAATCTCCATCTGGACATTGAGCCATTGACCACTACCCTCTGGATCCAACCAATTCCTCACCCACCGGACAGTCCACCCATCAAATCCATATCTCTCCGGTTTAGAGAGAAGGATGTTGTGGGGGACCGTGTCAAAAGCCTTACAGGGGTCCAGGTAGATGACATCCATAGCCCTTCCCATGTCCACTGATGTAGTCACTCCATCATAGAAGGCCACTAGGTTGGTCAGGCAGGACTTGCCCTTGGTGAAGCCATGCTGGCTGTCTCGAATCACCTCCCTGTCCTCCATGTGCCTTAGCATAGCTTCCAGGAGGATCTGTTCCATGATMTYVMSAGGCACAGAGGTGAGACTGACTGGCCTGTAGTTCCCCAGGTCTTCCTTTTTCCCCTTTTTAAAAAYGGGGGTTATGTTTCCCCTTTTCCAGTCAGTRGGAACTTCACCATACTGCCACGACTTCTCAAATACAATGGATAGTGGCTTAGCAACTTCATCTGCCAGTTCCTTCAGGAACCACGGATGGATCTCATTGTATCCCATGGACTTGTGCACCCTCAGGTTCCTTAGATGGTCTTGAACCTGATCTTCTCMTACAGTGGGTGGCTCTTCATTCTCCCAGTCCCTGCCTTTGCCTTCTGCAGCTTGGGCGGTGAGGCTTGAGCACTTGCCGGTGAAGACCGAGGCAAAAAAGTCATTGAGTGCCTCAGCCTTCTCCATATCCCGAGTAACCAGGTCTCCTGTTTTGTTCCAGAGAGGGCCCACATTTTCCCTAGTCTTCCTTTTATCCCTGACGTACCTGTAGAAGCTTTTCTTGTTGCCCTTGATGTCCCTGGCCAGATCTAATTCTATCAGGGCTTTAGCTTTCCTAACCTGATCCCTGGCAGCTCAGACAATTTCTCTGTATTCCTCCCAGGCTATCTGTCGTTGCTTCCACCCTCTGTAGGCTTCTTTTTTGTGTTTGAGTGTGTCCAGGAGCTCCCTGTTCATCCATGCAGGCCTCCTGGCGTTTTTGCCTGACTTCCTCTTTGTTGGGATGCATCGCTCCTGAGCTTGGAAGAGGTGATCCTTGAATATTAACCAGCTTTCTTGGGCCCCTCTTCCCTTCCCTTCCCCTTCCCCTTTATCCCATGATACTCTACCAAGCAGATCCTTGAAGAGGCCAAAGTCTGCTCTCCTGAAATGCTAGGCTCTATGTTCGGATGGAATTGGAGCTCCTCAGAAAATACCCAAAATGTATTCCACTATGTTATAATATGTGTTTCTAACTTAGAAGAACAAGGTACATGGGCTAAGAGAAAGAAGATGAGCAGATAAACAAAACTGTTTAAATCAAAATTCTCCACAGGAACTGCATTGCATATTATCATCCAAAAATGTTTTTTGAAAGTATTTATACCACCTGTTGAGTATTGCTACATAAATATGCCAGGGCTGGCCTTTCAGAAGCAGTATACTACTCTAGGATGCACTAACTGAATCAGGATAACTTAACCTACATAGTAAACACCATTTGATGAAGATTTCTGAAGTACATGAACACAGAAAGGCTGTAACCAAAGCAGCTTCTTTACAGACAATAGAAGAAAGAACCATGTGTATTTCTTCTTCTGGGTGACTTATCCCAACGATGTTGTTTCCTGGCTTTGACTATTTCTGAGCTAAACACAAAGCTAATGTCACAATCTCATGTAGATGTAGCTGACAGCTTTCGGGCACTAGTTTATACTTGTTTGCGCTCTTAGTTACATAATCATTTACTTGGCCAAATTCAAAGGTGAGGCTTAATTCTTAGAATTTCAGATGAAGTTATATTATCTCAGATTCCCTTCTGCTCAATCTGTCTACTTTATAACCACAGACACAATCTTTGAAAATGCAGTAGAACCCATATTGGCAAAGATGTGTACACCTGATTATGTTACATCAAATAAGATTCTGTGGGTTTTAATACATTATTCTGGGTTTGCTTAGATCTAAATTGTGTACAATGTGTAATTTATGCAACTTCACTTTACATATCACAAGGGTTAAGGACAAGCTTTCATGTTGACACGTATAGACAGGGAATTGTGCAGTATACCAAAGACAGGTTTCAATTAACTGAAAGGTGTAAGACTAGGTTTATAAAACTATCTAGAAGCCTAAAAATCAAGGCATTTTTAGCAGAATTTGCAAACACAGCTAAGCAGGTCAACTGTCAAACTCCAGTTAACAATCTGTACAGGTTAGGAATGATAGGCCAGACCCCAGAAGAGGCTCACATGTTTGGATGCTAAATATTATGAAACCCAAAAGTCAGGCACCAGCTGTGGACTCAAAAAACAGAGCCAGAATATATAACGCGCACAAACAGAAGGAGCTACAGCCAGCCAACGTGAAACACTGCCAAGAGGGATGGGTCTGAAATTCTCCCTCTCTTCTGGACATAGCACATCTCAGGGAAGAAGCACACAGTCACCAAAATCCATTCCTGTACGCGGGAATGTATGTGCACATGCACTGTCATCTGGACCACAGATACTGGCCACCTTTCCTTCAAGACAGAAAGTGGTCACCTGCCACTATTTACAGAGTAGCCTCACAGTCAGAGAACATGGCTTGGGTATTGGCCTTTCTTCATCTTGATGGCTGCCAAACAAAATACTGTGTTTATTTATTTAATGTGGGTGGGGGCAGTGTACTCTTTCAAATGAGATGATATTGCCTACTAGCATATTTTTTGCTCAGATGAATTCATGGTCCTGGTTGACCATACCAGTGACCAAGCACTGGATTTCAGTGGTGGAAACGTCACTTCTGCTTCAACTAAAATCTGCTGGCCATTGAGCCAAGCACAGCTGTGCTAGAAACAGAGGCACTATATAAACTGCACACCATGACTATGTTGTGTGGTATAAAAGTATGCCTACCCTCCATGCCGGCACACATCCACAGACCGGCCCGAGCCAAACTATGGCTGCAGATGAGAGGAGATGTGAAAAACTGCTGAACGACTCCACAATGTGTCTCTTGTTTTGGAAGCCTGTGTTGTTCTGGTGACCACATCAGATGGGTAGAACCTCAGGGCTGGAGAGCCACAGTGCTATAATGGCAATGCATGAGCTTCCAGTCCTAAAATTCACCATCTCCTCCTGAAGTATCCCTGCCTGAAGCATGGCAGAGCATAAAGTCCTATCGGAAGTCATCCTTTCTCAGCCATATATTAGCAGTCATCAGCTGAGAGAGAGGTTAGCTTTAACTGTTAGCAAATACCACTGAAGGCAATCTAAAATAATCGGGTTTACCTCTCATTGCAGCTGGTTAAGGCCCAGACCGAGAGAGCTGTTGTACCTCAGCTGAGGGGTGATAGCTCTTACACTTCTCCTACTCAATCACTTCTAAATGGCTGAACATATTACCAGTTTAAATCCCTGTGGCAGTCTAAGCCTGAGACGCTCAAACTTGGGCCTCAACAAACAGGCCTTCAATTAAATTATTATTCAAGTCTATTCTTGATTCCAGGAGAAACTATTTCCAAGACAAGTTTGAGGTCTGTTGATGATCCAGCATTTGGGTACCAAGGCTGCTAACGTGTGGACTGCATTTCCCACAGATGTGCCTAGAGCTATACTAAAATGAACTATAGATTGTAATTTAAGATTTTAAAATAGCAAGGATGCTTTTTGCTTCAAGTATTCTGTGGACTTTAACTGAATTTATAAAAAGAAGTGGTCAGCAAGTCCAAGTCACATGAGAAACTTGGCTGAGAAGTCCAAAGGCTGAAGTTCAAATTCTGCCTTCATATTTCCTTTGACAAACTTTGCCTTCTCCAGTTGACAGCAGTGAAGCTTCACTGAAAATGTACTTTCTAGGCCAGTTTTCCATTAATTTTTATTCCCATATATTCAAAAGTGAGAATTCTCTAGGGACAACCTGAGCATCTGAACAACTACTTCATTCCTGTCAGTCTTTTTTTAACACTAAGACACAAGTTCGCAACTCCTCTTACATTCAGTCACTTTTTGTATGTCTGCAACATCTGTAGCAGCACAGGGAAGAGTACAAGAGTAGACAGTTTACCTTATGGCAAATTCCAAGGCAGTATTTAAAGTTCAAATGAAATTCCAGCATTCGAAGTGGGAGGTTTAAGGAAAAAAAAGTCCCAGGTCTGTCAGTGAAAAGTTTAATTATGGACAAGATGACACACACATAGTAAAGCCCACAAAGGCAGCAGCACCACTGTAGAATCACATTCCAATAAAATCTTAAAAGATTACTTTAATAATAAACTATGCATTCCTGAGCAAGCCATCGCAAGATTAGCTACCACATTGCTTTGCTGCAAGCAGATTTTTCACAAACTGTTATTGATACCACTTTCAAGGCATTCATGAAAGTTGATGTTTTCTGAAGGTCTCTCACTTTGGTGTTTTTATTTCACGCTGCTACCCCAGTTTCCACCCAGACTGGAATCCCAGTGATCCTAATGACAGACTGTGGTTTGGGCAGAGGTAACGTCCGGAAAAGTGATAGAAAAACTCACTGAGGTGAAGGTTTCCAGCTGCAACTTCAAGATAATTTTAGACCTGCTGAAAAATGGCTTGTGTTTGGGAAGTGCTGAGGTTGATACTGTTCTGTACAATAAGCGGTTAACTTAAAACACAAAAACCTTGGGTAGGGACTGAACCTGTGCCAGCAATAGTAAGATCAGACACAACAAATATGAGAAAAAAAGTTATCATCCTGGAAAACATAGCACTCTCTCTCTACTATAATCTTTTAATAGGCAGGCTTAAAGTCATAACAGCCATTGTCCATTTGATTCTGGTTTTACTGTAGAGAAATAAAAATCCTTTTACTTTTAATAAAGTGTAAAGCATGCCCTTTAAGTCCTGCAGTGCAGTATAGAATGAAATAACTGAATTCCTGTGGGGCTTTCTGCCTGGA
Source organism: Phoebastria nigripes (assembly GCA_035582835.1). Classification (NCBI taxonomy): domain Eukaryota; kingdom Metazoa; phylum Chordata; class Aves; order Procellariiformes; family Diomedeidae; genus Phoebastria; species Phoebastria nigripes. Next base: position 748,960 of record JAYKAV010000267.1, read on the forward strand.
TTCCTCCTACATTCGGAAGGCAATCCTATTAYATATGTTTAATGTAACAGTTCTGAATTTTAGCATTTAGCTCAACAATGTGGGACATCAGGGAAGCTGTTCCAAGTTGAATTACAAAATAGATAGGGCAGTCCTTCAAGGCTTGAGACATTTTTTATTCTCTAAGAAAACTGTAATTTTTTCCAGTTAGTCATTAACCATTTATCAGTAAAAAAGTTTTCCGTGAGATTATTAGTGATGTCCCAAGTGCTGGTAGATAGTGAAGGACCTCTTGGCATTTTTGTAGTAGATATAATTTTATCGCACCTCAAAAGGGCTTTAAACTGCCCTCTATTGGCAAATGAAAAACATTTTCATCTCTTCCAAATTCAACAACAAATAGTATAAATCATATTTGTAACAATTCATGCAACTAGTCAAGGTATTTCAGTGAAATGTGCCTGGGTTTTGTGTTGGGCAAAGCACAAATGGTAATCCTGCTTATGCCAGCACCAGGCTGGGCTGCTTTATAGAAGCTGCTTTGTTACTGCACCATGTTTAAACTAGGCACAATGTCATCCTTCATGTTAGGCAGTCTGTGTAACTCCCACAAAGCATGCTGAGCAAAGTATTATTCTTTAAAATACATACTGCCCCAGGACCAAGCAGCTCCAGTCCTGCTGGTAGGCGTCTAGCACAAGGTGTTCAAAACAATGTACAGTGCAGGGTAAGCTGTACAAAACCAACATTGTTAAACATGAATACAACAGTGTCCCAAGGAATTCAGATCTAATCCTGCAAATACTGACAAGTGCATAGCCAGTAACCTGTTAATTGTAGCAAATGCCTCCTTACTTATGTGGCATGCACTTCCTTCCATGAACACTAGGCTAGTATATAAAAATACATCCCTCGTGTCCTTTTTGGTTAAAATTAGCACTTCTGAAATGAAAGACAGATACAGGCAAGTGAGCCGCAACTATCAGCTTTTAGTCACCTCAGGCACAGGGCTCCTACCACTTTTGCTATTCATAAAAAAAAGTGTGCCACACCATATCAAGGAAAGTATTGTATCATTTGGTAGCTTTGGATGTGGATGATGACCAAATGCATCCACCAGTTTTGAACCCTGAACTCCCCAGTGGTAAAATCATTTTGTATTAAATATCTCCCTCTTCCAAAACACTTAGAAATGTCTATCAAATGTATTAAAACTGCAGGAAAAGTGTTGCTCTTTTTTCTCTTTTTAAATTGGGTATTGCTGTAGAGGGCAATATCACAGCTTTGAACAGAAATATTTTGCACTGTTTTGAGAAAATAAATGTTAGGCTAATTTTACAGCCTTGGAAAAAAAAAAAAAGTTCTGCTACAAGGACAAAAATGTGATTTTTTTATCAGAGGCTCTTTCATACAAGTTGGAAAACAGCTGTACTGCACTGGGAAACAAAACATGATAGATGTTTGAATAAAGATGAGTGGGAAGTACAAAGGTCAGGTCTGGATGTGACCCAGAAACTGAATTGCACTGACCCAATATTTTGGTTCAGCTAGCCACAGATTTGGCGGGAGAGGGTGGTTGTTTCCTCCCCCCCCCTCCCCAAAAAAAAACCCCTTTTGTCCCTCTGTCCAAAGCCGGGGTCATGACCCAGCTAATGCAGAGCCAACCTGGACGTAAACACTTTATGGGCTCTTCTTTAAATATTTAGAGGCACTTCAAGGAACCTGGGATGGGGCTGGGAGGATTTCAGAGTATTTGAGGGGTTTAGTGGGTTGGTTTTTTGGTTTTTTTTTTTTTTTTAATCTCGCATCCTCCTTTGCAAAAGGACCCTCCTCCTCCTCCTCCAAAAAGAAACCTGGGCACGGGAATAGGAATAAAATAAGAATAAAATAGGGAAAGTGCGGGGGGGGGGAGGTATTTGAACGCTGGGGGTATCGTGAGGTTTTAAGCGAGGATGAAGCAGCTTGGGGGTATTTAAAATTAATAGTAATAAATAAAAGAGTTGTGGTTGTTAATCCTGTGTAGGTACACGCGTGTTGGTGTGTACCTGGGTGACGCGCAGGGACACGCGTGGATGTCCCTGCTCTTATCCCTCCCCAGGCATCTCCGTCTGCAGCTCTCTGCCTTGTGTGCCTCTAATTGTCCCTATAAAAACGGGGGATAATTATAAATTATCATTATAAATGCATCTCGCCGGATCTCTCTGCCTGCCTATACTGGCTCAGCGGTCCCTATAAATAAATCCATATGCGCTGGGTATGTGCATGGCTGGGCATGGTTAAAAGCGCACCCGCAGAAACACACTTTTTAGTTAAAAGTACCCACTCGGGGAAGGAATAAATGTGTATTTGGAGAATTTGCCTGAAGACGAGCAGGCACCTCCGCTTCTCCCCGCAGTTTTATTTCCAGGGAGGCGGGGGGGGGGGCGGGTTTAATCTGCCAGTTTATTCATTAAAAAAAAAAATAAAAATAATAATAATAATAATAAAAGCTGCTCGAATTCCCGAATCGCAAANAAAAAAAAAAAAGATGCTGGTTTGGACTTGGATTTCTTGACACCATCACCGCACCCACGTTTACGCAGACACATGAAGGGACCCATTTTCTGGAAGAGCGTTTCAGGCCCATTGCTGCCTAAGAAGTATAAATACCTGTGCCCCGCAAACTGTGGGTGCCACAGGTTTCCATGCCCCCGCAGGGTCCCCCGGTCTCCCACCCCACTCCCTCCCGGCGTGTCCTCCCGGGGGCTCCGACCCCCTCCCGGGAGGGGGCTGTCCCGGGCCCCAGCTCCCCCCACCGCCGCCGCAGGGGCCGGAGCGGCGGCTCGCAAGGGGTTAAGCTTGTGAGCACCGACACGTTGAGGGGGAGTAGCCAAGACCAAGCAGCAAAAACATCATAGCGCATTCCTGGGTAGTCCTCAGCTGCCAGCATCTGATTAAAACCATATCTCTCGCTGTGAGTGGCTAACTAATCTGAAGGCGAGAGTACAACTGAATATTTAACCGGGCCCCCGCTCCCAGCCAGGCTACCGGCTGCAGTCGTCGGATCATGCACGGAGCGGCACGGATCTAGCCTGTAAGTAGCTTTGCGAGCGGGGCTCGTCTCCTGCAAAGCCTATGGGGGGGGCGGGGGGTGAAGGGGCTGTCACCGGGGGAAAGGGGGGTGCTTTTCGTGACAGTCGGTGCCTGTGGTGGGGCTGTGGCGGGGGCTAACGAAGATGGGGCGCCGGGGGAGGGGGTGCTCCCGCCGCGGCCGAGCTGGGGCTCAGCCTGGGTCGGCTGCTCGCATCTCCCCGCAGCCCCGGGCAAAAGGCGCCGGTGGGGCTGCGCTTCGCGGCCGAACGCCGGCGAGGTCGCGGCGCTGGCCAGGCGCCGGCAGCGCTGGGGGCGGCCCCGGCCCCCCAGAGGGGTCTCGGCCGCGCCGCGGGACTGCGGGGGCAGCTCGGCGCTGCTCGAGCCGGGCTGCAGGGAGCGCGTCCCGGCTGAGGCGGGGTGGAAGCCGCATGCCTCCTGCTCCGGGCTCTGGCAGGGCCGGCGCCCGGAGGAGGCTTGGGCGCAAGGCAAAATAAACGTGCATTTCCATTTTTGTGTGTGGAGAGGAGGGAATTAAGAAAAAAGTATATAAACACTAATAACTGGTAAACACATAAATAACTGGTATGAAAGAATCTCTCTAGTAGCAGAGAGGAGGAAAGGTTTAGGATGCTGTGAAGCAGGGGTGGGTGTTTGGTTTGTTTGTGGATGGAGCATCCTTGCTGGGTACCCCTCTGTCTGCTGGTGAATCTCAGGATGCTACCTGTGTCTGTAGTAAATGGGTATAGTTAAAGATGTGCAGGATTAACTGAAATAAGTCTTCTACCTTGTCAGAGTAACTGACTTCTCAGCTGGTGAGACTTAGTCTAATGATCATCATATGATGACACTTATGTTGGGGTAGTGCCTGTGCTCTGAGCAGTAAGATAAATGCAGGTGTTGCCAATACAGCTGGACTTCTCTGTAGCAGAGCTTCTACCCCTCAGATAAGCTGAGGCTGGTTACTTGAGCACTTACTAGGGACGCATGCAAATCTGCTGGTAAGGTGGGATTAACTTTTTTTTTTTTGGGGGGGGGGGGGTGAGGAATTGTTTTCATCTTCTCTTAATGAAGATAGTTTGCCTCAAAAGGCTACATTTTTGCCTCAGAAGTCTTCTGTAACTTCCATAAGCAAGGCTGCCCAAAATGGACCAAATCTGAGCATATGTAGGCTTAGATTTGCCCATTCTATGCTAAGGAATGGGCATAAGTATGCTTAGGGATGGGAACACCTACATAGATAGGCAAAATAGAAATGCAGATTCAATTAGAGAAAAGTAATTATGAAGCTATGTTTTCTAGCTGGCTGTGAAGACTTACCAGGCACTGGTAAATTGAAAACATGTCCTTGTGTCTGATAGTGACCTGTTAGGCAGTTATAATGCTAGCAGGTCTTCAGATCAGCTTCCATTAGGACCTTCCAGGAGGTGCGTGAGGCAGTAGGTGGCTAATTGGAGAGGCAAATCAGAATCCAAAGAAAATATTTTCAGCTGAGAAGGGGATTGTCTGAGGGAGTCATCCACCATGTCTGTTCAAAGAATCACTGCTGTTGCATCCAACGCAATGGTTCTTGAGGCATAATCAGGTTTCCAAAATTCTCTGAATGGTCTGAGGATGTGGTCAAGTCTAAAGCAGAAATTTCTATTAATAGTAACTCACTAGAGTTTGCATTTGGAAGAGGAGAACCAAGTGGTAGAAATGGTAAGGAGGATGTCAGTGCTAAATGAATGTCAGCTGAACCATCAGAACAGAAGCTTAACCAGCAAACCTCAGGACTTGGAGGCTCAGGGTAAAATTAAGTGAATGCCAGGTGCTCCAAGTCTTAAATGAAGAGATGGTTCTGCTGAGGGGAATCTAACAGGGTCTTATATGTTTGTCACTGTGGACAGGAGACTGGGAGAATGACGAGCACTACTCTGATAGTCCTGTGACTTACGATACTTCTCATCTCTTGTGCTCTTACTTCAAACAGAGCTATTGGCTGAGCACCAGAGGTTGTGCTCAGCACTATCAGTTGGAAGGATGGGCCAAATGCCAAAAATCTGGCTTCAGTTTCCTTTTGTAAAGGTAGAGATGGCTATCCATTCTAACATGTGCCTTCTGCTATGTTTCTAAGTATCTCTATACATCTGCAGTACACAACCCACTTTCTCACTGAGAACAGTATTACTTGTCAAAGTGCCTGCATAACCCTATTATTGGACATTGCGGACCAATAGCTGCTATGGATATACTTCTTGCTTAAGGCCTTTATGTCACAAGTAGATATGGAAAGAAGCACTCTGAACAGGTGAATATAATATATGGGTAAGTGTAGCAAAGAGCTCTTAAATTTTTGTCTCTGTGGGAAAGCAAGTAACTGCACTTAGTGTCAAGGAAGGGAGAATCAAGGGCTGGTGTCTGGACAGGATATTTAGGATGAAAACCATAGCTTGAGATATGAAGTAAATGGAAGTACATAATATGCTATAGTCATTGAGTATTGTTGCCAAACCTACAGATTTTTCTCTGTTATTGATGCTCTTCTCTCCTGGTGAACTTTACACTGCTAGGACATTTGCGTGACCTGCTGGGTTAACCCAGTTCTTGGGAATGTTTGCAGACTTTATTCAGCAAGGCTAGCAATATGTGAGCACTACAGAAGCATAAATTTGCTTGGACAATGAAGCAATAAATTCCACATCCAGAGAAAGCCAGCTTGTTGTGGAAACAGTATTGATGGTACAGATCCTGCTTGCTGGCTAGGTTCTGTCAAAAGAAATGATGGAGAGATAGCATGAAGGTAACTTGTAATCTGCAAGGATTTTGGAGAAAAACCTAGATCTTGCATGTAGACTAAGGGATCATTAGTAGAATCAAGACTCTACTTCCTGGGGAGGGGAGGAGGAATGGTAAGAGGTCTTAATGAGCTTCTGCTGTTAAACACAACCAAGTAAGCCACTACTCCTCTACCTCAGCATGGACTCCACAGAAATACAACTTGGGGTTGTGTTAGAAGGATCAAATAGAATAAGGTATCTAAGTACCATAACTGAAAAAATAAACTAACTTTAGAAACCTAGTTTTGAGGCTGTATCTGGGTTCAAGGGTCTCAGGGCTATAAAGAAGCTGGATGAAGCATAGTGGAAGGCCTAGTCAATAAACAAGAGGTACCAGTTTCAACAGGATTAGCTTGTTTATGCAAGCTGGGCAGCTGAGTGCTGAACAAAGCATCTTCTCCCATCTAACTCTTGTCAGCCGTGATTGATGGGGGCATAGACCATTCCAATTTCCCCTCTTCTGAAAGGATGTGCCTTGCATATGCTATGGAGTGTTAAAGATGAAGTGTCTCAGCTGAAATGCCCTGCAGACCTTTACTCCCAACTATCTGTGGGATTTTTTTTAAGGGCTTCTAATAAAGCTTCATAGCTGCTGCATGTCACCTTAAATCTCAAAGCTCAGACATTATGGGGCCAGTTAAGGACAAACTATTGGCCTTAGAGCTGAATTTCCTGCTGATCTGCCAGTTCATGTTGCATCCTTAAGCAACAAGATGAGAGGTGAAATGCTTGATGAGGATTATCTCTTGAATGGAACAAGCAGGTCTGAGAGACAGGATAATAGACCTTTACCTTGGCAGTCAGGAAGCTTCATGACAATGTCAACTAGGAACTAGCTCCTCCAGCAAAGTGTACTCAACTCTTAATGCTGATGTGTCACACAACAGCAGGTCTCCTCCTATGAGAACTCTCATACACCTGACCTGTTGCTAAAACACCTATGGATGAGACTTTCTTCCCAAGAAGGGACAAGACAAGTTGGGAACACTAAGGATGTGGTATTAATATTGCAACCTGTGTTTCTACCTTAGACATCTTCTGTGCTCTCTCCGAACAGGATTATTTGTGCTTTAAGGGAGGGCACAAAGATCACTATATGAGTAAGAACTAGTTTTCTAGTAGGTTGAATAGCAGATCTATCTGCAAAAAGCTGCTGGCCTGGCTGATGGGAGGTAAACTCTAGAGCAGGATGGAAGGCTGACACTTGTCCTTGCGTACTTCTGATGGATGGGGGCATCCCCATAATATGATATCAAGACCATCATAGAGATGGAAAATTAGACAGAACCTGTCACGATTACTTTAGAGTCTGGATTTAGGAGCAATAATGTAAACTTCCTCTAATATACATAACAAAGATGTAATTACAGTTACCAATAGGGAAACTTGCTGCAGAATAGTCATCTGTGAAACTTGACTAGCTGTTCAGTAGGACAGCTACAGAAGGAGCTGCAGTGGAGCTCTGAAAATCCTGGTTAATCCTTTTTTACCTCTGGTATAGATCTGTCTGTACTACCTTTTTAGATTTGTGTCTTGTTTAGTTATTCATTGCTTTTCTTGCCTCATATACAAGGGAGATCTGGGGCCCTTGGTAATGACTAATCTTGAAGGCAACAGTAGCCCTTGTATTAAGCAGTATGCTTCATAATACCTAACTGAGGACTGAAGCTGCTGTAGAAGAACCTGCCCTCATAAAGTGCAAACGGAATTGCTATCAGTCTTCTAATAACACATCACAAATGTAACTTGCATCTGTTACAAGAGAAAGTATGGAGTGACTCTTGTGACAACAGTGTATGTAACGAGAGGCACAGTAGGTGGGGGCTAGGTGGAGGGTTCTTCAAATACTGCTGAAATGAATGTTTAAGGACAGGGTTTTGGCTGCTCATGGGGTCATCAGGCTGGGTAAGCAAACTGCAATATTTGACACTGTGGCCATGACTACATGGTTTTAGGTTGGGTGAACACAAGAATAATACAGCAAAATCCTGTTGCACATACAGATACATTTGTGAACAGGTAGAGAACACTTAGAGTTCAGCATAGACTATGCAGAACATATGCAATCTCTCAGTACAGCTTGCACACACCCAAACTGTAAAGAGGGATAACTCTGCCAGCACTGGACAGTTAACAGCATGCAGCTGAAATAACCTATGATAACAGCTTCAATATGTGTCAAGTTCCTGCTCTGAGGAAGGGGGTGAAAAGCATGGTTATTGGCAAGAGTCCTTTGCTATACTAACTAGCAAGAAGATCAGAAACAGTCCTTCTAGGCCGGAGGGAGTTAGGAGTAGAGTTGGAAATGAAGTGTTTGAGCTGTTGTCTAGTTCAAACTAGTTTGCATCTGAGTAAATGCTAGCTGCCTTGATTAACAACTGCTTCGCTTCCAGATTGTTTGGTATATCCAGTGAGTCTCAACAAGTAGTATTGACAGAAGACTGAGTGGTATGCACTGCAAGCACAAGGCCTGAGATTCCTCATCCTGTGAGTAGGCAGGTAGTGCTTTCCTGAGCAATAGCTAGAACAGACAACTCTGGCTCAGGAGCCACTGATTTGTGAGGCTTCAGCACTGGAAACTGGAGAGAGTGGTGTAGAGGAGTGGCCCCTTAGCAAGCTGCAAAGCATGCTGTCTTTCTGGAAGACTGATATGAAGAAACTTCTTGTGGATAATCTAGGTGTATAATCTAATAACAAGCCTGTGTTACCAACTGAATTGCTCTCTATCAAGAAAGAGCATACTGGGATATCTATCAATCTCTTTCTAAAAGAAGAATCTGGAGTTCAGATGCTGGTATTGCTGGTACTAAGAGTGAAGGGGTTTCTTAATCTAAGAAATGAACTAATAGGTTGGAATGCTAAATGCACAATAGAAGTTGGAAAGGCTGCTGCCAAGACTTGTTGCAAAATGCTGTATTATTCCTGGAACAACTCATAATTTGAGATGGGCTAGCTAGGTGTCTGGACACTACCTTTGGGCACTGAAGTTCCTGGCTGAAGAATATCAGACTATAACAGTACTAGTTCCTTTCAGCTTGAGATGAAGTCTTCAGGGAACCAGATGGCACTAGCTCATGAAAAGCATTTCACTTTCTTCCTTTAAAGTAAGCAGAGGGTAATAGTTTCTAATTTATATCTTTCCAAGTTGTCAGCCTTGTTCAAACCGGTCATGACTTCTCCTGAGCCCTCTGTTCTAATATTCCTGCAACAGCTGTATCTATTCCTATGACAAGTGCATGAAAAATCCAAAACAGAGCTACTGTGGTGGCTGGGTTGAGATGTAATTAATTATCTCATCAGAAATTATGTGCTCAAAAGCATAGTATAATGGCAAAAAGTACTGGTCTAATTGCACCACTTGAACTGAGCGACCTGTCCAGTTACAGCTGCTAACGTAGTGATGTTCACTTAGCTGTGATTCCAGTGACTCAAGTGTGCAGAAAATACTTTCAGGAACTTAGTTTGAATTCCTATGTTCTTGCTAAAAACCAAACAGCTCAGAGGAGACTGGTGCACTGATATGATGAGAACAGACTGTTCTGTTCAACTGATGAAATAGCAGTTGGCAAATTGACTGAAATGGTAAGATGTCTGGGTAGTTTCACAGGCATGATCCTGCACTAGCAATGGGTACATGCCAACATCTGTAGCTGACACAACTAATTAGAGTACTAAGATCTTTATCTACTTTGCAGTTGGTACTGGGGGAAGGGAGCAGCATGAAGGAGGTATTCCCTGATGTGTCCATTGGCAYACTTCTATCCTACTAAGTAGATGAATGTCACCCTTCCCTGTTTCTCATTACTGGTTGTGTATGATCAAGACAGTTGGACTATGTGCTGTATCATGCAATATGTAAGTACAGTTGTAGCTTATTCAAAAAAGTTAATCCTGTTGGCAGGGGAAGTCCTTGGCATAAGGCTGTCTTAATACCTCAGCAAAGTATTGATCCATCTCTTAGGTGAGAGGACAGAACATCAAACAGGGCTTAAAGAAAGTTGCATGAAAGAAGTTCCCTAAAGTAAAATCCTGTTAATCTGGAAATATTCTGGCCAACAGGCCAAGTGTCTGGCTTAACTGAGGCCATGATACCAAGCAAAAGATCTCTTAACAACAAATCATGTTTCTAACTACCTATGGCCTAAACAGGACAGTTAAAACAGGGTTTTTGAACTTAGGCTGAAAACACTGGTCTTGGTTTCCCTGCTATCAAGGAATGAGAGGAGAAACTGAGTGGTGGGGGCATCACTAATCTAGACCTTACTAATTGAGGGAATGATGGATAGCTTCACTTGTCAGGCAAGGAAGGTCACCATCCTTTTCAGTTGTCTCTCTTACAAGACTAACCACAGGGTCTTGAGTTAGACTTAGCAGTATAAGAGCCTGTATTCAGTAATCTTTCTGGCAAGTGATGCTGCTCTTGCATTCCAGACATGGCATAAACTGGGGGGGAACAGTTCCCAAGCTGTCTGAACTCTTTTCCACCACTTGTCTTCAAGCATGTACTTGTTATGTATAAGTGTGAACAACACATATCAGGTATAACCTATCTGTAGGCAAGGCTAGTATCTTTCATGTATATTAGTCACTGGCTATGCTGGTTCTTAACAGACTAATTTGATTGTTTTAATAGAGGAAACAAACTAATGGTGGTGCTTGCATTAGAACAAGCAGCTGGAATTTTCCATATAAATCATAGTAATCTTGTGTCATGTTACAGAAGGTTTATTCAACTTGAACTCTTAGACACTGTCAGATGCTAGAGCAATGGGTGTTCTAGTAATGAAACAAAACACTTAAGATGATATTTTATTTGACTCCTGAGCATGAATGACCCTGTTTAAAAGGCAAAAGTCTGAATAGCACATTCATGTTTCTGATTTATTAATGCATGCCTAGTGCTTGTCAAGGCTACTCGGGGCACTGCCATTGCAGCAGGAACTAGGCAGAAAATGTGATAGTCAGTTATGCACATAGGGATTTGTTAGATGCAAATGTAAGTCAGTCATACAGGGGCTCACACAAATGCACTATTATACTTCTAATGTGGGTAGAATGCTGCTAGTTAAGATAGTCCATTATTAGTAAATGTATCTGGCTTTACAGCTTTGATTCTTGCTAGTCATTGTATGTGGTGCTGTTTAGCCTTTAGTCTATTTCCTCAGCCTGCAAAACTGAAGTTGTGAATTCATGCAAGTGGACAGCTTGTTTATCAGCCTTCTGAAAACAGCTTTTCTGTCAAGAACTTGATGGCTAGAGATATTTCTAAGGATACATTGTGCAGGTCCTGATACAACCTTCTAACCAGAAGAACTTGACTAACTCTTTAAGAAGGCAGGGGGGAGGGAACAACCTGCCTTGGAAGCATGTTCAGCACTTGAACTATTGCTGTGCTTCCGGTTACTACTTCATCCTAACAGGCTATATTGCACTTGGCAGTAAAAGCTTCTCTTGTCCTCTCCTGGCCTCTCAGATTCTAATTTGAGGTTAATATTTACATGCAATAACTCTTTAAGCTGAATCATGTACTTGCAGTATCAAGGAACAAAGAAAGAGCACAGGCTGTGAAAAGGACAAAGTATTAGACTGCTGAGCAGATGTTTAGTTCATCTGCCTTGCCTCTGACTTTCGGTGTCCCTAACCTCTTCTCGGACAAGCCTTCATCAACATTGAGGCAATTATCTTTGTCTGCTGAGGGGGGGAAAAGCCTGTCTGTTGGGTGAGGATTATTGTCCAGTCTTTAAATCCCATGACAGACTACAGCCATAATGAAGATTCTCAATCCCCTGTGCACAGGACAAAAATATAATCATTAAGGGTAGCTACCATGTTGCCACCCCTTGCTCAACTAAAGACATGTTTTCACAATTATCCCTAAGGGAAACTAAATGTTGCTCAACAAAATTGTTCGGCATGTGCTTCAAGTCTTGCTAAGAAACAGGTATTTCAAGGATGACTTGTCACTACCAACAGCTCTCTTTGTAGGGAGTTCAGAGAAGACACCCAGAGCACGGCATGCCAAAGTCTTAAGACTGACTTTCCCAGGGTAGATGTGTGGAAATTAAGTACAATGCTTGAATGGAGAGTTGCCTGACTTGAGACAGTAGGTAACAGCTCACACTTTAAGGCCTATGTGTTGAGGGCCTGAAATGGCCTTTCCCTAAGGACTGATCAGTGCTTGCTCTTCACAGGATTGTCCCTATAAGAAAGGAGGAAGATACTATTAGTGGTCCCTTAACATGCCCTTTCTGGAAATTGAAAAGTCGGTGAGCAAAACGTGGTGCATATCTACTGATACAGGCAAGAGTTGGGGGGCACTTCTCCCAGGGTAGCAACATCCATAAATCTGCAGTCTAAGACTTTTGAAATAGTGCATTTAGCACAGTAGTTAAAATGGGCCATACCATTGCATAGCGAGTAAGCAAGCTGTGGTGATAGCAATGGACTTACCTACGTGGAGCAGATTTAAAAGGCATCACTTAACAGTCTGCTGACATAGTTGCTGTGGGAATGATCTTGTTCTTCACTATGCCAGTACAACTGAAGGCATGACTGTCCTTGTATAAAAGCACATGCATCTCTAACCCTGCCATACTGCTGGCTGGCTCTTTTCAGATGAACTAAGAATTCAAGTGTAATAGAACAGTTCTAGTCTCTTGTTGCCTTACTCCTGCAGCGTGAGTAAGGAAATATTAAGGGACTGGGTACTGAGAAAGGAAGCCTCCAAGCAAGAACTACAGACAGAAGATTTTAACTTCATTTTACTTACTTGCATATAGAGCACACCAGCACTTCCCATTAAGATAAACCAAACTTAAGTGTGACAAAGACCTTGCACAGCTTTAACTTGAGCCTAAAGCATAGAATCCAAATTTAGTTGTGGCTGAGATTCTCGTACACCAAGCAGATTAGATTACTGCTAGCTCAAGCTACATAATGTTGCTCCCCACCCAAGTGAAATTTTAAGGTAAAGCCTGAGGCAATTTTGTGCTAGTCTTGTGGCTTAACTAAGATGTCAAGAAGTAGTTAATTAAAATATGAACATGTATTAAGGCAGCCTTTGTCTATCCTTGCATTCTTACCTTCGCTAATTCTCTTGCTCCAAAGATATGATTCTCAAAGATATTGAGTTCTCCAAAGGCATGGTAAATAACTGTCATGTACTGTGAACTCTCACCAGGTGATATGAGCTGTGCCAGACCTCAGATGGGAGAGTATGTCCTGTAAACTGGCCACAAAGCCCTCGCTAACCTTCTCGAATTGCATTGCTAACACTGAGAATGAGCTTCTCCACAGTAAGGGAGGGGTATTTGCAAGGGTTCAGCCAGACCTGAGTGTATCCCTGCCCATCTTCCTCCACCTTGGGGTTTTGTGCTGTCCAGCTCTATACAAATAAATGGTCTGGCTTCCATAGGATGGAGGCAGATGGCAATAATAGAGGGATGACTAGAGTTTAAAGATGGCAGCTGCCCATCTGGATTTCTACCACTTTACGGTTGCCAAAGTGAGGTCTTGCTTGTGCATATTTGCTCCTCCCTAGGTTATTTTCTTGTTATTTTCTCTGCCTTTACTTCAGAGTGAGATACTTACTGTGGTTGTATAACACCAGAGCTGGGTGTAGCTCTACCAATTAAATTGAGGAAGCAGGATCACTGACAGGCAAGACTCAGCGCCCCAAGGTTGCTATTTCTTTCCAGCATGGAGCTGGGCAGAATGTCCTAAAGCTATGACTCAGCTCCTAGAGAGCATGTCTTAGCTCTGTTCTTCTCCAGGCCTTTTCCTTCTGTTCTCTAAACAGTAACCTTCCAGATGGGGCTGGATGGTTAACTAATGATTCAACCTTAACTCTTGTCTTTCCTTCCTCTCTGTTTCTAAAGGACTTGATAAATCTAGGGACAGGCTCATTACGCTGAAGTCTAAAGACTATCTCCACCCAAAACTATACCATCAGGCAAGCTAGTCTAGCTTTAGAGTAGAATTCAGTTGGCTTCATTTTACCTGCTTAATCTGTGGTCTTCAATGGGCACACTCCTTTTTAGCACTGGTACAAGTATCCTGCAAAATCCCTGTTGGCTGTAATAGTTCCTTCTTGCTCCTTTGTCAGAATGGGCACACAAGCCACTCTTCCAGTGATAACATTTCCTAAATAACCATGGCTTGCTATACCAACTCTTCCTCTAACATCTACTTCTACTCAGAACTGCTTGAAATTTTCACAGCAACACCTTTGTTCCCTTGCATCAAATGTTCCCTAGCCGTGGCTAGATAAGTTGCTTACAGAGGGGAACAGGTATAGCTGCCAGAGATCTTTCCCATATGAGCATTTTTATCTCTGATTTACTTGAGCAATGCTAAATGCAACTCACAAACCATCTGGTAAGCAGCTAGATCTAAAACTTTGCTTATATTAACAGCTAGTTCCCTAAAGGCCTCCCTCCTGGCTAAATGGAAATGGAGGCCTTCAGGGTGGAATTCTCTCTTAAAGACCTAGGAACTTGTGTTCTTCCTAGGTTAAGAATCAGTTAAGCATTGACATCCATTACTCTGCTAGTGGCAAGCTGGATGAGTCAGTCTGTAGCTATTGACTTAGTAATGAATTGAGGGAAGAAGGGAAGGCAGGAGTGAGAGCAAAACTGTGAAAGTAATTTCCAAGTAATAGATAAAGCTGTAACTAAGGCAAATGAGGAATAGGCTATTGAGAATTACAAGCTTCTAATGCTAGAGGATATGCAACGCTTCAGCACTTGTATCTGGGTACATAGTACGTCTCAAATAGGGTGCTGGATAAAAGGGGTGGCTTGGTCTGTGGCCACTTGCCTGGATATAGGGGAAATTACTAGTAGAGGGTAGCCCAGCTACGTAATCATCTGAACAATCTCTTGGCTTCATTTGTCACCATGAAATTCAAGGGACTAACTGAAGCCAATGCAATACCCCAGATAGAAGATTCATAGAACAGTTTCTGTCGCAGATGTGAATGTCCAATTCTTTCTGGCTGGATATTGATGATCTTCAGAACTCCATAAAGACAATGAGTCCCTCTATTTGGTAAGTGTGAATAAATGTAAGAGCAAGACATGGTGACTGCAGATTATTTTTTTTTAATGTATCTTGTATCTCAGGCAAAAGGGTCACATGGCATCGAGTTAAGTCATACTGGTCCATAGTTTCTTGCAGGTGTTAACTTGCAGGTTTTGGGGGTTTTTTTTGTTGGGTTTTTTGTTTTGTTTTTGTTTCTCGTTTTGTTGTTTGTTTTGTTTGTGGTTTGTTTGTTTTTTTTTTTTTAAAAACCTAAGGCTACTTGATTACTGTTAAGACAAGAGTGTGGAGTTTTGGTTTTGCATTTTGTTGTGGTGTTTTCCTGGAACAGTCTGTCTGCAGCCTAAGGAATTTATTTGCTTTTACCTGTTGGGTGGTATAACCTCAGACTTCCATTAGTTATAGAAACATGAATAAGATCTAGTGGCTTCTTTTGGGTGTTCTGGTGTCATCTTCATGGGTGTTTGGAACAGATCCTAGCAAATGTTTCTTGCATTCTCTCCTGTCCTAATACAGAGATGCAGCTGGCAGTGCTGAAGGAGAATACAGCAAAATATCTGAGGTTCTATAAATAGCTTTAAAGGGTAAAAAGCTAAAGGTTGACAAATTAAAACAGGGTGATGCAAGTACAGCCTGTGGATGTAGGTCAGTGTGATCTACTGATTAGGTATTACTGAGGTGAGAGTTCATCACCTAGTGGCCATAACTTCATGCTGTCTGTGGCCTGAGACGAACAGACAGTGAGTCAGACTTCCTGTATGATCACTACTAAAACTTTCAAGCATTAGTGGGCTTCAGTGTTCAGCAGAAAAAAACTGGACTAACAGGTCTAATAAAAATATTTCTTCTTCAAGGTAAAATACTATGTCTGCCTACTGATTGTTATTTGGATTTTTAAAAACTACAGCAAGCATAGCTGACCACCATCTCATCATGTCTACTGAAGCTGAAACTACTACTATCAACAGCCAGCCTGAGCAACAGGCTCCACCAAAAGCACAACCTTCAAAGAAGGAAAAAAAGAAAGGTAAGAAATGTTTACCTCTTGAACACCTCCTCTAGTCAGTGTCCTTTGCACTTGCCTAAAACTAAGATCACTCCCACAGCATAGTTAAAATAACTCCRAGGTTTCAAGCTGACTGGAAGAGTGAGTAAATAAGCTAGTAAAAGAAATCTAACCAGAAGGTAAGCTTTTAGCTTGAAAGGTTTTTTTCTAGCTCTAAGTTCTAAAGCTCTCAGTTCCACTTGTTAAATGACTCACTTGCTGAGCCTGACAAGTCACCAAAAGCCCAGAGAAGTGAAAGCCTTCTGAGGAGGTGACCAGACTCAGGACCATCCAGGTAGCTGTCAGTCTGAACCTGAACTCGCTTCCTCCCCTCCTTCCAGAGAGGGAGTGATGTGATGGACACAGATACAGATTTTGGTCCAGAGAAGCTGGAAAACTCATTTCATGAGAATTATTGTAGATCAGATAATAAATTTTTTTGCTAGATTAGGTCATGTAAATACAATTACCTCACACAGAAATACATACCTAGGTACACACTTGGAGTATGCTGAGCATGCAGAGAAGAAAATCAAGCAGTTCTGCAAAGTAGTGGGAACAGCAGAAATAGCAAATATAGCTAAAATCCCAAGTGATTACAGGGACAGGGGTACCATGACTTGTTGTAGAAATGATGGTGCTAATAGAAAGTTCTAGCACAGGAACTAGGAGATTCTTGCACACCAAGAAGAGATCTGACTACACCAGAACTAGGGGCTAACATCTGAAAGGCTTACTAAACATCCTGTATGGCCATGGGAAATACCATTTCTGCTTGGTGTTTTTGCTTAGCACTTATATCTACTTGGCTGTTGCCTAAAAATATTTCAGTCTTTTATGTGGCAAACAATTGTTCTGAAGTCCCCAAATATTAAGCACTGGGCTCCACTCTTTGAACTGAGGCCAGATTCTGCAAGAGCATTGTGACCTTAAGGAGTAATATCTTGCAGTGCACACAATACTGGAAGGACTAGGGGTTGTTAGTCACCTGTACTCAAGGGACAGTTTTAATATGTACTTATATGGAATATTTTTTTTAAAAAGATCTCAAAGCCACAACATAGACTTTTTTTTCTTAAAAATAAAATAAAAAAAAAMAAACCAAACCCAAACAAACAAAAAAACCCCCACTTTTCTCTGTCTCCAGGGCCAGAAAAAACAGATGAATCTCTCTTGGCTAGATTCAAAGGTGATGGTGTAAGATACAAAGCTAAACTGATTGGCATTGATGATGTCTCAGAGGCAAGAGGAGACAAAATGAGTCAGGATTCAATGATGAAACTGAAGGTAAGGGCTTGAGCTGGCATGTAAGGAACAACTTCTGGGTAGCGTTCAGAAAGCAGATCAAATGGTCACTTTGGCACAACTTCAAATATGGCTTAATGGTAACATAGTAATAACAGCACCATCCTAGATGGATGTTAATTCTAAAGCTGTAACCCCTTGCTCAAAGGACAGTGTTTCTCTAATAGCTTGGGAATGCTCCTTTGGGTCTCTTGTAGGCATCCAGTATGGATGCTAACAGTATGAACTTGATCACAAATAGTGAGCCTGGGTTTTGGATGGGGAGGGGGGAACTCTGTGCAATTCAACACTGAACTCAAAGCACAAGTTGGCATCCTGGGGCAATAGTGACACCAAGAGATATAGATAAGCCAAAGAATAAATGAGACCCTGCGGCAACAAAGATGATTACTTCTGGAGTGCAGAACGCTCGCATAGCTTCAGTCAGGCCAGGAAAGCTGGTAAAGATCTTGCTACTGCAGCAGTTTCATGAACTAAGATAAGAAGTTTTAAAGCTCCAAAACATTTACAGAGGAAACATGATCTAGTTCTGAGGTATCACTTCAAACCTCGTCAAGCATGTGTTGCAAGAAGAATGCTGCTCTAGCTGTACTGTTGCATAGGAATAACTAGATTAGCACTGGTACAGTCACAGCCATGGGCTCATGAGGAATGTGAGGAAAGAAGTTAAAGCTCAATCTAAGTCTCATCAGTACTTTGATATTCATCCTTTTCAGGGAATGGCAGTGGCAGCCCGTTCCCAGGGTCAACACAAACAGAAGATCTGGGTGAACATCTCCCTCTCTGGTATCAAGATAATAGATGAGAAAACTGGGGTAAGATATGACTTATTCTCTTAATGTTATTCTTAAAGTAAGTGAGGCACTTGGAAGTTAGACCAGTCTGAACTAGATTCCTTAATGGCATTGTGCCCCCCTTCCACATATAAAAATTGGCTTGTGAAATGAGTTGTAATGCTGAAGCCTCCTGCCAGAAAGATAGCTACATCCTATTCTGGTTAGTCAGACTCATAAATCTGAGTCTTGAACTGAAGCTTTCTAACAGTCTCAAACATTCTAACTACAGAGAAGAGCAGCTATTATGTCTCCAGCAATTTAAACCAGTAGTTGGTTTTTTTTTTTTTTCCCCAATTCTAGGTCATAGAGCATGAGCATCCAGTAAACAAAATCTCCTTTATTGCTCGGGATGTAACAGACAATCGTGCCTTTGGCTATATTTGTGGTGGAGAAGGCCAGCACCAATTTTTTGCCATAAAAACAGCACAACAGGTATGAAGCAGACACCCTTTTCCACTTGCTATGAGTAATGCTATTGTGTATACACTTAATGTGATAAGGGTGTAATGTTTTGCTGGTAGCACTATGAGGACAGGCTCTTTGCCTAGAGGAGGGCTGTAGGAATTGACTGTATCAGCACTGGCTTTTATCTTGTTCAGCTTCTCTGTAGTCCAGGATAAAAACAATTAGTAGCCTTGCTTACTATGATTAACCTTACTTAACATGTCCATGCACCATGGCAGTCATTAGTGAGATGAACAGTCATTATCATGGGCTTTCCTGTACAGTGGCGTGTTACTGTCAGTGAGAATGCTAATTCTTGAGTCAAATAGCCAGAGCTTCACTCAGAATTAACAGGAATGATGTTAGAACTCCACTAGTCTAGTTCTCATGATGCTTGGTCTTTTGCAGCAGTGAAAACAGACTTACTCAATTGCAATAGTGTTTCTAGGGCCCAGTGAATGGCAGGTCTGGTCCTCCTAGAGTTACTTCTGGGAGGAATTCTGATCCTTCTGTGATAGGTTTTCCCCTTGCAGAAATCCTGTATGCAGAGTTTGTCTCTCTAAAGAGAATCTGTACATAACCAGTACTGGAAACAAGCTACTTGGAATTACTGCTGAGTATTATGCAGCTTTCTAAATGACCTGAACTTAAGTTAGATATTTATCATTTATTAGCTTGTCATTGTAATGTCTTTTATAATAGTCACTATAATGACCTGATGAGCCAAAGTCAAGCTAGTAATTCAAAGCTGTAAYTTCTTCATACACATCCCTGCCTGCCCTCCTGGAGAACCTGTTGGCAGCTTCAGACCCACTACAGGTGGGACTGAGGGGCTCCTTGTTGGAGCATGTTACTATGTTAGTAACAAGCTGTAACCTCTCCTAAGCCTGTTTTATTAGTTTATCAGAGTCCTGTGTTGTATTGGCTGCACTGGAATCATGGATTAAGTACAAAAGCTTTCTGTGTGTGCTCTGGAGTGGAGTCTGTTCTCTCAGAGCTTTTCACTGTGGGGTGCTGCTTGCCAGCCTATAAGCTTAGCCAAGCTGTAGATGGCTCTTGACTTGCTGCTAGTTGTTTTTAACACAAACTTGTCTAGCTGAGAAGTAAGGACTTCTGCAGCTCTAGACTGCTGCAGCTGTACTGTTTGTCAAAGTTGATAACTCTTGAAATGGCTGTTCCTGCAGTTGCATGTCTAAAACCCTTGATTAGGAGAGGATGATGCTCAGACGTAAACAGTGAGATCTGTTCAACACATTCCCTGCTTGAGCCAAAGATAGTGGCTGTACAGGGGGACTTGTCCTACTCTAGACACCAACACAGCTGCTATATGCCTCAAGCAAAAGTTCCAAATCAGTATAGCTGAACCTGCCAGCATCTCAGCAACCACTCAAAACATTCTCATTAATGGGTGTGCAGGGAATGCAGTGCCTTTCTAATTCACACTAAACTTTCATCCTGATAAAGATACCACTTAAAGCTGGTGTCTGCTCTGCACATTTGAGGTGATGATAATCTTACTTTGTACTTGCCTCGCTGATTTACTATTTGCATCCTGTTTAAAATAAGTGTAGTATTAGCTATAGAAGCTTTCTCCAGCTTCAGTGTTGGCGTTGGTAGAAAACAGACGGATGCAAAATGTTTTTGTCTCGTGAAACTACCAGAGAGCTTGGACAAAGTTTGCACTTTTGAGGAAATACGATTAGGACTTGCCATGCACTTATGAAATCTCGTGCTACAAGCTTTTTAGCAAAAATATAGCAGGCTTAACACAAATATAGCCACTTTCCCTGTGGAGTTAACAGCAGTGCTAAGCTGGTTGTGCCCCATTACCCTGGGATTCTGCATAAGCTGTCTTGTGTGAAGACTAGACAGTCCTTTAAACTCTTGCTTTTCCTGTTATCTCAACCTTACTGTTGCACCATTTAGGAAAGTTTGGCTTGCTGCTCCCTGGACTTCTACTGAAGCAAGCTGTGAAGTAGTACATGGCCTAAAATCTACATTCTTTTTCAGGCTGAGCCTCTAGTTGTTGATCTTAAGGACCTCTTCCAACTAATATATAATATGAAAAAGAAGGAAGAAGAAGACAAGAAAAAGGCAAGTAAAATTATAGAAACTACATTAGTCTGCATAGAAATAAAGCTTGCTTCAGCTTTGGCTTGGCTTTTGGGCTCTTGTAAGACTTGACACTGAAGTCTGTCTAAACCCAGGGTCACTTGAAGCTATTGGTTAGTAGTTGTACCAGCAGTTTGATTACCTTCTAGATCTGGTAAGCTCTCCAAAGCGAGAGGCTTTGGATATTCTACATGATGTCTAGGTACTAACAGCCTTCTTTTCTTTTTTAGAGTGAAGAAGCAAGTAAGACTGAGGTAAGTCACTCCAACTCAGCCTCACTTGATTAGGTATGCTGCTGCAACGCAACTAGCTTTGACTTTACACTGTCAGCATTATGGAGGCAATGTCAGATGCCCAATTACATTGAAATGGGAGTAAAAGGGGCCTACAGAACTAATACTGAGTAGTGATCTCCCTCATACTTCCTCTTTCCATCACTTGCTCTTTGAAGCCTGCAAGTCCCTTGCTTAAGGCAAGTTTTGATATTCCAATTATTGCTGACACTGTTATCAATCTATTACAGAATGGTAGCGAAGCACTATCTGCTGATCAAGCTGACAAAATGAAACTGGTAGGTTAAATTTTAGAACTTTATGCTGATGCCATTAAGGAGTTCATAACTGACTGTCTCCACATTGTGTGGGAAATGCAGTATTTATAGATATGTATACAGTAGATCTGCATAATGCTTGATTCTTGCTTTTGCAAGAACTCTAACAGATACCAATTCTTTCAATATTTCTGGCTTCAAGGGAGTTGACCAGATGGACTTGTTTGGGGATATGTCAACACCTCCTGATATGAGCAGTCCCACAGTAAGTAGAATCTAGCTTAGCTGTCTTAGCTCTTGCTTTGAGAGCAAACTTAGTCCTAGTAATAAGGACTGGTTTTACTTTGTTAGTCCTGGTTTCTGGCTTCACTGAGACATCTGTCTAGCTATCACCAGTGTACTAGTGCCTTAGGGCTATAATAGTATCTACTTACTAACTAGAGTAGCTAATGTCATTCTTATCCAGCAGAGTTCACTTGAGACTGTGTGACAGAGATGATCCTGTATTGCTAGGATAGACCATAGAATGGGTTTGGGTTGGAAGGGACCTTAAAAATCATCTAGTTTGAACCCCCTGCTATGGGCAGGGATACCTTCCACTAGATCAGGTTGCTCAAAGCTGTATCCAACCTGGCCTTGAATAGTTCCAGGGAGGGAGCATCCCCAACTTCTCTGGGCAACCTCTTCCAGTGTCTCACCACCCTCACAGTAAAGAATTTCTTCCTAATATCTATCCTCTTTCAGTAGAAAACCATTACCCCTTGTCCTATCACTACACTGTCTGATAGAGTCCCTCCCCATCTTTCCTGTAGGCCCCCTTTAAGTACTGGAAGGCTGCTGTAAGGTGTCCCCAGAGCCTTATATTCTCTTTATGCTAAACAACCCCAATTCTCTCAGTCTGTCCTCATAGGGGAGGTGCTCCAGCCCCCTGATCATCTTTGTGGCCCTCCTCTGGACCTGCTCAAGCAGGTCCATGTCTTTCTTATGCTGGGGGCTCCAGAGCTGAACACAGTCTTCCAGGTAGGGTCTCAAGAGCAGAGTAGAGGGGGAGAATCACCTCCCTTGACCTGCTGGCCATGTTTCTTGTGATGCAGCCCAGGATGCGATTGGCTTTCTGGGCTGTAAGCATTCATTGCTAGCTCATACTCAGTTTTCCATCCACCAATACCCCCAGGTGCTTATCCACAGGGCTGCTCTCAATCCACTCATCACCCAGCCTGTATCCATGTTTGGGATTGCCCTGACCCAGGTGCAGGAGCTTGCACTTGGCCTTGTTGAACTTCATGAAGTTTGCATGGGCCCACCTCTCTAGTCAGATGTCCTAGAAATATGTACTAGCAGTACATGCCTCTGCTGCTATGAGACCTATTACAGAAACTCTGCTAAAGACCTTACAGCTGAAGGTCATTTTATGGACAAGTGAATCCTTGAGTCCCTCAGAGTGGTCTCCTGGCCATTCTAGATGAGTAGCCCTAGCTCAAGATGTGGCCTAACTCCACAAAAGTGTGCATAAACCTTGTCATAGCTCAGTATGACCCCCAAAATCCTACCGGTTTATTCTGGCACTGTAAGCCACCATCAGCCATGATACAATTGGTGCTGTCAGTCTAGCTAGTGACCAAGTTTTACCCTTCTACTGCCTGCTTGTTGGAGAAAATGGCATGTTAACATCTTCCACCGGCAAATAGCTCTCTAATCTTACTCTGAAGCTGAAACTGCAACTTGAAGTCACACTAAGGCAGTGTGATTTCACAACTTGTCAGAATAAAGGACTAGAACTCAAACAGGGGTTCTTGACTCAAGTGAAAGTCTAGGTGTAATTAATGCTTAATGCTTCTACAGTCTCTAGGCTGTAGAACAAGCATCTGATATTTAACTAAGGGATCTTAAAACAGGTGCTTTTCACATTGAGTTTCTGAAACTAAGTAGCTGTAATTTGACCACAGTCAGCAATGCTTGCCTTAGTGACTTATAAGATGAAGCTTTAGTGAAACTTCACTGCAATATTGAATACTTACTAGTATAATGCATTGGATACTAGRATCTCTCCTTTTGCAGCTGTTTTCCTTGAGCTTGTGTACTATGCAGCAAGTCCTACATAAAACTAACTTTATTTTTCTTTCTGAACAAATAGGAAGCTAAAGAGATTCTGTTAGTGGATCTAAATTCTGAAATTGAGACCAAACAGACTTTTACAAAAGAGGATCTCTTCTTGAATGGCATCTCAACCTCTCTTCCACAACCAAAGCCACAGCCACCCTTCTTGCCTGAGAGTTCTTTCTCTACCAATCTCAGCTTCTTTCCTACACCTAATCCAGACCCTTTCAGTGATGATCCTTTCGCACAGCCAGACCAATCTGCACTGCCTTCATTTGATTCTCTAAAATCTGCTGATCAGAAGAAGGAAAGTCTGAGTACCTTGACACCGGTGGGTAATGGTGCTTCAAATGGTGATATTGACTACTTTGGTAAACAGTTTGACCAGATTTCTAATAGAACTGGCAAACGAGAAGCACTAACAAGCCAGTGGCCACCTGAGAGTAAGTCACCTGCAGCAAGAACTCCAAATGGGGTACCAGAGCGAGAACAGAATGGCTTTCTTAAAGCCCCGTCAAACCTATTTGTGGAAGGTCCTTCCAAAGGAGTATCTCTGCAGAATGGAGTAAAGCTGGATTCTGAAAGCAATATCCTGTTCATGTCACAYGAGTCTATAACAATTAGCCCACCACCACAAACTACCAAGCCAGGAAGAGGAAGGAGGTCTGTCAAGGTGAACAATGTTCAAGTAATTAATGGTGATATGCATGCTCTTACTTAGAGAAGCTGGGTGAAGGAAGCTTTTCTTTCTTCATACTGTGTAACTGGCTAAACAGCTTCACAACACATCTACTTCTCTTCTAATTGCCATGCTTACTCTAACCTCTCTGCAGCCATGGTACATTCTAACATTCATGAATGCTTCATAGTAGCTATGGTCACTAAATTATATACTCTCTTTCTTAATGCTGCCATACTTCTGTAAAGGTCTGGTAAGTATGCTGCTTTGTATATTGACACTTGATATAATGCCAGAACCTGTTACAATAGCTGTATGCCCATCAGCTTGTGGTTTCATAACAATGAGGTACTAGTACTAGCTTACAGAAACCTATGTAGTTTCTCAGTACCTGCCTACCGAGGGCAATCTCAACGACTTGCCTGATTAGACACAGGGTGCCTCTGGGTCAGCTGCATTTGTCTTGCACTCAAATGATGCAAAACTCTGTTGCTGACCTTTCCACAACTGCAGGGGTCACTGCAGACTAGGCAGGAATGTTTAGGAGGTGGGGGGCAGAGGGCTTATTATGATAGCAAATAATTCAGTCACTTTAAGTCTTATTCTTCTGCTGTTGACTTGTGACTACTATATATAATACCTACTTAATACTATGCATCTCAGTAGGCATGAACAAAATGGTGAAGTTTGAAACTCTTATACTTGGTCTCTAAAGGATACATCAAATCTCCCTGCTGTTCTCTAGCTGAAATAAAAGCTTGTAGGTCCGGACTAGGGAGTCTTGATCATGCTAGCATGTGTTCTGCCATGCCATCTCACAAAGCTTTTTTTCTTTCTAGACTGCATCGAATGACTTATTTAGCTCAGACTTCTTTGTGCCGATTACAGAGAGCCTTAGCTTGACCTCAGTGGCACAAACAGGACCTGTGCCAACTAGTCCACTGGATCTCTTCAAAACAAGTCCTACCACAGCACCTCCATTGGCTGGTCTAGGTTAGTTCACAAAGTAAAGGTCTTGCTCCAGTCTAAGATATCTGCTAACACCAACATAGGGGTTCTAGTTTTCCTCTACTTCATGTGTAGTGCCATGCCCTTTAATCCATGTGCTGTCTGCCCTAAACTATTAAGTGCTGTGAATAGAGGCCTAAACTCTGCATCCTTAACTGGAACAGGGTTTTTCACTTAAACTTTGACAGCGATTGCTGCTTCAGGTACACAAGGTTCAAGCACAACTTGGGAGGCTAGGGTAACACTGCTACAGAGTCTTAATAATCATTTACACAGAAGTAACTATATGGCAAATGCATCTATCACTTCTGTGCTAGGACTAAGTATGTCTTAATTATATCAACCTTTAATTCTGTAGTTACATTACTAAAATAAAAAAAAATGTAAAAAAAAAAAAAAAAAAAAAAAAAAAAAAATTTAAACCCCTTCTTCCCTCCCCTCCAAATGACTTGATTATTAAGTGTAAATCAACAGATTTTTGCAGACAGCACATGAAAAATGTTTTGCTGGTACCCTCAGTGGAATTGATACACTCCTGCTTGAGGTCTTCAGATCACTGAAGTGCTGTGTAACAACAATCTTCCCCCAGGTGGCTTGCCAGTAACTTCATCACCATGGAGTGCGCAGACACCTGCCTTCACTCAGGCTGCATCAGTCTTTCCTGGGTCTGTGATGCCTGCTCAGCCTACAGGATTTACTCAACCACTTGCCTTTGGTACTCAAGCAGTGCCAAGCTGGAACCAGCCTGCATCTTTTGGCCCAGCAGCCCCTCAGTCCTCTGGTCTCTGGGCACAGGCAGCACAAATTCCATCTAGTTCATGGGCGCAGCCATCCAGTGCTGTAAATCCCTTCCAGAGTAGTGTGTTCCCATCTTCAACATTACCTACTCAGACACCATCTGTACTGCCCTCCATGTCAACAACAACTAGCCCACCTCAGCCACCACCTAGAACTGCACCTCAGAAGGAGCTATCCAAGAAAGAGAGTGATGCTTTTATTGCTCTGGATCCACTTGGGGATAAAGAGATGAAGGATGTCAAGGAAATGTTCAAAGACTTCCAGCTGACAAAGCCACCTGCAGTACCAGCAAGGAGAGGAGAGCAGCAAAGCCTTTCAGGTGCTTCTGGAGCTTTCAGCAATTATTTTAGTAGTAAAGTAGGCATTCCTCAAGATAGTACAGATCATGATGACATGGAAGCTAGCAAGCTGTCTGCCAAAATGACTGGTAAAATCTCTTTTTTTTTTTGTTTTTTTTTTTTTTTTTCCTCTTCTGCTTGGATAGCTGCTCAGGGATTGGGACGGCTAATCACTAGTCTTTTCTGATAGAACTAAAAATTTGATTTAACGGTTACTGAAACAGAGGGTTGAAGGATTGTCTCCCCTAATAATGTTACAGAATTGATCGATGTCAGTGGCCAAACACTGACACCTAGTGCCTAAACTACTTGACTAGAATGGGGTAAACTAGGTCTGTACAATGTTAGAAGTCCCATCTAGCTTAAGTGTAGTGAGGGACAAGCAGGAGATAAAATTGTGAGGTCACTCAAAGCAACTTCTGTGTGGGTTTTTGTGTATCTAATAAGATGAGCTTTGGTGCTGCTATACAGGCAGAGCTGAGTACTTTTTAAAGCTGTTAAGTGATTATAGCAGTATGTCTCTTTTCCTTAGAACCACCAAAGCCTGTTCCCCGACAAAGTATGCTGCCAGCTGATGGTCTGTTTGAAAGTCAAGCTAAAACAGACCTTTTCAGTGCCTCATCTGTAAGTAGTTTAAAAAAAAAAAAAAAAAAACACACACCCCCCAAAAAAACCCCMAAAACAACCAACCCCCAAAAAACCTAACCTTTCTTTCTCTTTAACAACAGGGGTGCCTGTGTTTGAGCACTGGCTTAGTTCTGGCTTTAGAGGCTGTGGAACAAAACTTCTTGCATGTTTGACGCTAATATTTAATCTAACAGAGGGCATTTGTTGCAAGAAGGCTAACAAAGTATGATTCCATTTGGCTTGGGTCCATAACCAGTTCCCCAAGCTGCAAGCCCTAGTAGGGGCTTCAGTAGTAGGCGCTTCTACAAAAGACTGTAAGATAATGTAGCTGCAGAAGTCTTCCACTTCAGTTATATTTATCTCTCTGTGGAGCAGACTGAGCAGTGTGGACTGTGCAGCTCTCCTGCTGAACAAATTGGAGGCTCCCATGTTCAGTACCCCCTGGGGGAGGAAGTGGCTTAACCACATCGCTCCATTTGGGACACAGCACTTGAAGCCCTTGGTGGAAACTCTGGATTGATTCCAGAATGCTGATTTAAGAGATCTAGCATTTGGCTAAAACAGACCTCATAGTGACTACACTGGCGCAGCTCCAAATGAGTGTTCAGTAAGCACACATGGCATTTCTAAAAGATACCTTGCCTCAGACTAGGATAACTGCTAACATGGCTTTAGAGCCCTTTTCTCTTGTTAAAGCAGTACAGTTAATGCATATTTAACAGGGTCTCTGGAGTATTCTTTCCAGAAGGTGTTTTGGAACAGGAGCTAGCTGAAACAGCCATGCAGAGTAAACCTGGTGAAACCTGGAAATCCACTAACAGCCTATGATCTCTCTTTCCTTAGAAGGAATCTCAGAAACCACCTTCTGGTCCTTTTGGTGATCCTTTTGGCAACCCATTTGCATAGATCAGGTAAGTCTTCCACTAATAAGACAACCTACTTCATTCTCTGAAATTGATTCAGAAAACCTTTGGTAAAGAGCTGGCTAAAAACTACACTGGCTTAACTCTAATGCTCCTCTGAACTATGACAAACAGTCCCTAGAAGAACACTTCTTCTAGAGTACCTCTACTCAGACTTGTACATAGCTGCATTCTGGCTATGTACAAGTATCTACTTTCTTAGAAATAAAGACTTTATTCTTCCATGGACTTAAGTCTCAAGGCCACAATAGATCTTCCTTTCCTTGACGAAAGTTAATGAGTAAGTATGTGCTGCCAAAGCCAGAGGGGCTGACTAAATTCTTTCAGATATCTCTTTAGGAGAATGTTAGTGCACACAGTGCCCCATACAGCTTTCTGAAGTTTAAGCCCCTAAATAATTGCAGGTTCATACTCTGGGTGAATTGGAGTAAAAACAGAATAAAGGCTGTTATGAGAACTTTTGTCACTAAAAACTAATGTAACTCAAATTTCCGTGCCATTGACTAGAGAACATGAACTGTCAAACTAGCAAATCTATTCCTCTGTCACAACCCTAAGTCTTCCCCTGAAATACTGTCTGGCTTCTAACAGAAGACAAGTGTTGCTATTTATTGCATTAGTTTTGATCTCAGTGTCTCTAAGCTAGTTTAAGCAATAAAACTATAACTTAGCCATCCTAACCCTAAGTCCTTTTCATCATACTAGGCATAACCAGAAAAGGACTAATGGAATAACTGGACCTCCCCTCAACATGATTTTTCTACTTGTTTCACTTTGCTGTCTGCCACTCTTGCTGCCGTTCCATGATGTCTGTAATCTAAAACATGGCCAGGTGGATTGAAACACGAACCCTCAAAGAACATGCTGTGAAGATGATAATTCAGGGCAAAGCAAATGGAGAGTTGGACTCATGCTGGAGACCCAAATTTGAATTGGTGGATGTTAACTTTACTTTAGTTGTCTGCAATCTTCCACAGAAGAGCTTAGCAACACTAAGTCATGCATCTTGTAAACATGGTCACCACAATTCCTCTTTCTGTAGCACTTACTGTCCTAAAATATAGGAACTGAATGTACCTGGGGAAGAAGTGTTGCCTTCACATAAGGGAATTGAATTAGTAGCTAAAACTCCACGCCTTAAACAACTAGGTCAGTTGCCTGTTATCACAACAGCAGCCAGTTGTAAAGTTAAGTGGACACTACTCAGTTCTAATTGGTGACTGGACATATGACTTGGTCTCTGAGCCACAAAGATGTAAACTGTATGGTAGGGGAAAAAAATTCCAATACTTATCTATTTAACTAATGGTAAAAGTATCATTCTGCCATAAATGTGTATTAAAGGGACTAACTGTGGGGTCTGTAACAGAACTGCTGGGGTCCTGAGTACTGGAGGCCTACACTGTAGGGTCAGAAGCTGAAACACTTCTTGCAGAATATTGAGGTAGTCATGGACACTAACTGTTGTCTTGGTGCTAATATGGCTTTTTTCAGGGACAGAAATCTACCAGGATTACTCTTTTATTAAGGTGGCTTGGCAGACAAATGGAACAAGCAGATAGGCTTCTTGTGTATGTGTCAGTGAATGTCCCTGATGTTGCTCAGTTTGAGTTGTCATATGGTGTAGTGTGGCATGCTTCCAGTATGTTAGAAAGCAAAAAGACAATCATGGCTTCACTTCATGCCTAGATTCCTTGTGAACAGATGCAACACCTCTGTGCCATTAACGTGAGGTAGTTCTCCATCTCTTGAAAACTGTGGCTTTTCTAAAGAATCTCTTTACTAACAGATCTCTAAATCAGTTGGTTGTAAGTGACTGTAACAGCTACATTCTTGACCAGTGGTGGCTGATGTGTCAGAGGTTTTTCTGTTAATGCTAAGTATAAACTTGAAATAGTATTGTTAAATCAAATGCCTAAGCAGTTGCTGAACTGGAGAGCTAAGAAAGTCAACTTGAATACAGCCTTAGTACCCAATTCAGCCAGTCATGCAATTAGTCTTGTATATAAACCTCTCTTGCACTTTCTGTAATGCAAAAAAAAAGCTATGAATTTAAGTATTTGTCTCAAACTGGAAATGTAGAAACTTACAGATGTTACACTGTTATATAAAACTGTAGTATCTCAAGTAATGTTACCTAATGACATTAAAAAGAAGCAATTCTTCATACCAAATGAACATCAGTGTGGCTGTTGATTCTGTCCTCCATAACTCAATCTTGTGGTCCAGTTGACACTAGGAGTTCAGAGAACCTGTGAGAAACAATTCTTAGCAGTCTTACTATAGCTGTCTGATAGCAAGGTCTTAAGTCTTTCTGTAGCTTCTTGCATCAGGCCTGTTCAACAGATGCTGTCCCACAGTAAAAAATAAAATTCCCAGCTGACTTAGTAAACTGTCACTAGAAGCTTGTCCCATTAGCCGCTCAGCCTGAGTTTGCCACTACTAAATTTGCTTTCTTTTTCCCTTCTGCAGGACCATGGAAACTGGCTACTTAAATTGCATTGCATTCAGAAGTTTCATTAATTCAACTTGTCTATTCCAGCTTTGCAGGAGGTGGGATGCTGGGAAAACAGAATTAAAACATTTAGCTCATGTTCAGAACAAATTTTACAACTCCTTTAATGCAGATGGCTAAAAAGAATAAATCCTTTGGAAAGTTACTGTTTCAGACTAGCTTTTAGTACAGGAGACAGATCTGTAATGTCAGCCTGGTGTATCACTGAATAAATAGACTGGGTGCTTGCTTGCTTACTTAATACCATTTGCTTGGTATGGTTAAGGGATTGAAAACAACTCATTGAAAGGGAGGTGGTATTCAGCTTGAAATATAGGTCTTATGGTGCTTCACAGAGAATCACTGGGGAGTTTTTTGGCTTTTTTTTTTTTTTTTTTTTCCCCTGCATGGCAACATGTAATTTAGTACTCAAAGGTACCATTAGAACTAAAAAAACAATTGACTGTCTTGGTGCTTGGGTCAAGGAATATGTTTACCAGCATTTGAGTTAAGCATCTAAATGACCATTTGCTGTCAAGCTAAAATTAACAGTCATACTATACTGGAGTTTTGAAATAGCTGTCAGGATGATCACTAAGAGCTGGTTAGCAGGACCTCTTACAAGCTGGACAAAGATGCCTGCTGGTCTGCTAGCTTAAATAGCTGTTTACTCTGATTTAGTCTCTGTCTTAAAGAACCATGAACTGTAGTGGTGTATATAGCATCAGTTGAAGCAGGTATGATGAAACAATACAATGTTACAAGTGTCTTGCATTCTTGCTCAACAAATGAGTTTAGTGCAACTGGACACATCAAGCTGGATTGAGGCTGCATCAGATTTATGTTCCTCCAAACAAAATTATCCCAAATTAAGGATTGAATAGGGAAAAAAATTTCCTGCCCTATTCCGTGCACTCCCCTCTCCCTGCCACAAAAAGAGAGGAACAGAGAAAATTAAAAAATTTTTTTTTACTTATCCATGGTGATTTGGAATATCCTTATACTAGATGATTATTTTAAGCTTGCATCCAGATACTCAATTATTCACTGCTAAACAGCAGGTTATTTATGAGTTACTTCTTTCTTGTGACTGTGTCCAATACACGATGCCTTAAATCTGAATTACAGCAAACTACTGAATAGGAATGCCCTTCTAAAGGGCTAGCTTGTGGCTTGGGTTTTGGTGACAGAGTGAAAGCTAGAAGAGTTTTGGGCTCCTTCAAAACCACAAAAAAATGTGTTGTTCTTTTATATTGGCTGGGGGAGGAAGAAAAAGGAATCTTGGGACTTCATTCCTCCAGTACTCCAAATGAGGATTCCAAAGATGTTAGATGCTGAACTTGCTCTTGTGAACAGCTCTGCTTTAGAAACTGTTTGTTCCTTATGTGGAGTTACTGCTATGACAGCTTTTTACTAGGCAGTTAACTGTTCTCTAATTAAATAGAAAATGTCTTTCCCATATTTAAAAGGTACTAGTAAACAAAAATGGTTTGTTTTCAATCTTGAAACTACTTTACACTATTTCCCAGTCTCCATGCAGGAAAAAGTGGAATTTTCTGAAAAGTGGACTTTAGAGCACTTACCGAAAGTCAGTTTTGGCCAGTAACAGGCATTCTTTAGTAAGCACTGCTTTTTGTTTGTTCTTTTGGTAATAAATAACAAAAGGAACAAATAAAGAAATTACAAATTCAGTCATGGCAATTCTTGTCTATTCAGCTACAAAATGAGAAGCATGCATGTTATCCTGCAGCTTATATCCATACTATGCAATTTAGAGGTGGCTGCATCGCTTTTGGGGGAAAGAAGGTAAGTGTCCTTGGTCTTCTGCAGATGTCTATACTGTTTTTTTTTCTCCAACACAGACCATAAACCTCCAATGCAGACATTTCTAGTGATAGCTTGTGCAGATATCCAATGAAAAAGAAAACAACTACTTGCTGTATTTCAAGGAGTCAAATAGAAATGGTTTATCCATTTATTTCGGATGTATGTGGCACAATAAAGGTGACTGATAGCTCTTGAAGCCATATTCTTGCAGGGAGGTGGAGCTCAGGCAACTGTTTTCTATTGCATGCTGAGTGTGAAAATATAATCTAATCTAAATCTGTTTCTTTCTGAAGATGCACAATTTTATGCTGACTACTTCTATTCCTATTTAAAGTCTCCTAGACTGCCTATTTCTAATTCTTTGGAAATATAGCCTTTGGTTTTTTACTGTAAGTATCACTAGAAGGAGAACTAAAGGCTAAGTCCCTACAAAAATATCATGTGACAACAATTGAAGAGCTACACTACCAGAAATAGAGCTGCCTAGTCTCTATGCCATTTATGAGAATGGTCAGTGCTAAGTGGTGAAAGAATGTGAGTCTCATAATAGATACATGTATGTTAAGAATAAATTGGGATCCATCTGCTTTAAGACTTAAATTGCAGTATGTGAAGCATTTTGTGAGGACATGTGAATACTATTTGAACAACCAAGTATTGCCTCTTGCACATGTGTCTAGGCCCGAGGGTGGCTGCTGCTATTACTGCTTGAAGTACCTGAACAGACTTTGAAAAGCAGCCTTCAAAATGATAAGGATTGCTGCTTTCCTCTCTCCTTATGTTTTGATGGTTATTATTATTTTGGCATTCAGATCTGATTACAGCACAGGTTTGAAACATTCAGTTAGAAACAGTCCAGCCAGAAGATACAATTATTACAGAGAGTTCATAGCAGGCAGTATGGGCCAGCAGCTTGACTTCACATCATGCCAAAGACTACACAGCTTCATGATGGTGCTAGCAACTACAGTTAGCAAAATTATGCCCTCATGTGATGCTATCATGTCTCCAAATTCAAGAGAGCCATGCCTTCTCTCTTGGTCAGTGCTAACTGTCAAACCAAGACTTTTTCTTGAGTCATCAGTTTTGTAACTGATGAACTGAACAGCTCTGTATTTTAAAGTATAGATCAGCAACAAATCACCAAAGCTGTGTGGCCTGAGAGTGTACAGAGTGTATTGTGCAATTCAAGACAAGGTGCGAGCAATTTTGTGTACTGATTGTGAAATGGCTTTTCCTTTCCAAAGAGCACTCTTCTGTCCCTCAAACCTCCCCAATAATGGATAGCAGAGAAGGTATTTTGATTTCCACACTTGTCTCTGAAGTTCTTGCCCCCAACTGCCACCTTCAGTGACATTCTTCAATAGCTGAACTGCTTTTACCTCCTCTCATATTTAAGTAGTGTGACTCTATCTCCTGTTTCAGCATGGTTTTTCAGTAACCCTTTCTCCCTGGGTTTAATGTGGAGGTGACAAGCCTGCCCATTTTCCTAATATCTTTGTTTTTCTAAACAATGTTGTTGAATAAAATGCTCTTTCCATATGTGTCCCTTTGAATTTCCAGATCAATCTGGGTAGTGGATGCATTGTTGGTGTTTCAGAGTTCATGAGACTCATTTGCAATGAGCTTTTTCTGATTTTTTTTTTTTTTTTTTTTTTTTTTTTTTTTTTTTTTTTTTTTTGCCTTCTTCTTCTTCTCTAACCTCAAGTAAATCCAAAACCTTAAAGCTGGATCTGCAGCAAATCCTATGAATCTTGTGCACTAACCTAGAGGGGGCCCAGGGGTGTGTGTACATCACTTAATGAATATTCTTGCAGAAGTTGCTCAGTTGGGATAAACGTGAAAACCTGTGCCACCTGAAAGTCAGCTCAAAGACTACCATCAACTCTGGTTTGCAGACAGTTGATGGCAAGACTTCCATTTGCATTAAAAAGTTCAACTCAGCCTTTCCTGCATGGAATTTTTATTTTGCACTCAAAATAATGACTTACAGGAACCTTTGGGAGACTCTTTAACATCTGTACTAGCTTGAGTCTGATTGCTCCTTTAGGCATTCCTCCTAGACACTGCTCTTCATGGTTCATTCTTACTGCCTGCAAGGGATTTTGGCTGCATTTTTAAGGTAATAATTTAAAGGTTCAGAAAGGCATTTCAATGTAAACTTCTACAGTACCTAAATACTTGATAATTGCTAGGAATAAGACATCCACCTGCCTTTAGAAATCCTATTAGATGCCTCAATATATCTTTAAGGTCTGGGGTCTAAGGGTTCCCACTCCTATCTTTAAGGACAACCAGTCACTCTTCAACCCAAGATGCCAGAATAGATGTTGTTACTCAGAGGCTTACAGTCCTACACCAGTAAGGAGATGGAAAGGTCATGTATACAGCTATATTTGCAGATACATGAAGGAGTAAGCTGATTCTCATCCATTTGCCAGACCAGTAGATTTTCATTTCTTCCATCTGTTGACGTTACTGTCGTGCTGAGTGGTGGAAAAATATTTAGTAGAATACTAAATAAAGGCAACTTTTCAAAGCACTGCCTGCTTATTATGAAGCTACAGTAAATTGTAGTATTGCTGAAGTGTTTGTAAGATGAGCTAATTACAGGCAAAGGAATTGTTTTTGAAGAGGCTGGAGGGCTACATCAAACTTCAAATACATTACAACTTTCCAGAATTTCATAGAACTGTAGAATACATTGAAAAGTGTAGGTTGGAAGGGACCTCTGGAGATCTTGTACAATGTTCTGTTCAAAGCAGGGCCTTAGATTAGGTTATCCAGGGGTCCTGTCAAGCAGTCTTGAATATTTCTAGTGAGGGACATTCTACCACTTCCCTGGGTAACTTATTCCAATGTTTAATTCTTCTCATGGTGAAGTTTTTCTTTTTATATTCAGATGGCATTTCCCCCAAAGCAACTTCTGCATGGTGCCTCCATCTTCTATGTAACTACCTTCTAGGACTTAGCCTTTTCTGTAGAAGTTTCTAAGAGATGCGGTATACCTCTTTCATTTTCTTTCTTATTTTTGAGTTATAAACCTTAATATAACACAGGGTAAGTGTGACTGCAGTGCAACTTCAGCTGGAATTATAATTTCAAAAATCTGTATCCATGTAAGCATGCATGCTTAGTCAATATTTGAAATACACGCACCTTGAATACACACACCTTGCAGAGAGTTTTGGAATCTGTAAACATCAGCAGCACTGGAGAAAGCAAGCTGGCCCCTAAGTGGGCATATGAAAGTAGAAGAAAAGGCTCAGATTAAAAGTACCACGATTAAAGCTGGTGACTCATGGCCTAGACAGGTGTACTCTTCGCTGGGTAAAAAACGGGCTGGACAGCTGGGCCCAGAGAGTTGTGGTGAATGGAGCAAAGTCCAGCTGGCGGCCGGTCATGAGCGGTGTCCCCCAGGGCTCCATTTTGGGGCCGGTCTTGTTCAATATCTTTATCAACGATCTGGACAAGGGGATTGAGTGCTCCCTCAGTAAGTTTGAAGATGACACCAAGCTGGCCAGCAGTGTCGATCTGCTTGAGGGTAGGAAGGCTCTGCAGAGGGACCTGGACAGGCTGGATCGATGGGCTGAGGCCAACTGCATGAGATTCAACAAGGCCAAGTGCYGGGTCCTGCACTTCGGCCACAACAACCCCATGCAACGCTACAGGCTGGGGGAAGAGTGGCTGGAAAGCTGCCTGGCGGAAAAGGACCTGGGGGTGCTGGTTGACAGCCGGTTGAATATGAGCCAGCAGTGTGCCCTGGTGGCCAAGAAGGCCAATGGCATCCTGGCCTGTATCAGAAATAGTGTGGCCAGCAGGACTAGGGAAGTGATTGTGCCCCTGTACTTGGCACTGGTGAGGCCACACCTCGACTACTGTGTTCAGTTTTGGGCCCCTCACTACAAGAAGGACATTGAGGTGCTGGACCATGTCCAGAGAAGGGCAACGAAGCTGGTGAAGGGTCTGGAGAGCAAGTCTTACGAGGAGCGGCTGAGGGAACTGGGACTGTTTAGTCCGGAGAAGAGGAGGCTCAGGGGAGACCTTATTGCGCTCTACAACTACCTGAAAGGAGGTTGCAGCGAGGTGGGTGTTGGTCTCTTCTGCCAAGCAACTAGTGATAGGACGAGAGGACATGGCCTCAAGTTGCGCCAGGGGAGGTTTAGATTGGACATTAGGAAAAATTTCTTTACTGAAAGAGTGGTTAAGCATTGGAACAGGCTGCCCAGGGAAGTGGTGGAGTCACCATCCCTGGAGGTATTTAAAAGACGTGTAGATGAGGCGCTTAGGGACATGGTTTAGTGGGCATGGTAGTGTTGGGTTGACGGTTGGACTTGATGATCTTAGAGGTCTTTTCCAACCTTAATGATTCTATGATTCTACGATTCTAATCTAATCACAGTCTATCTGGGTGAGAGCAAAGAGACAGCTGATCCATTACTCTACTCCTGATAGTAATCATTAAAAGATGCTCAGGGAGAAGTGTAAGAACAAGGCAGGTATTCAGTGCCATCTCCCAAGTTCCCAGCACTTTCAGCTGCCAACCAGTGGGTTATTGATTTAGGTGCTCAGAGTCCACCAGAGAATTAGTGAAAGGGAATTCTATGTAAAATGTACTTTTCACAAGTTTGGATCTGCATCCTCTATCAGGTACCCCAATTCCTGGTGCCAGGCACACAGCAAAGCTTCGCACTTCCCTACCAGCTAAGAGTTTGGGAGGTCCCTATTGTATGGAGAGAGTTCTTAATTCTCTATCTCATTTCTGCTGTCCATAGATATTGGGCGTATTTGTGCTTTTTGCTGTTTCTTTTTTTTCAGAATCCCACCTGTTAAAAGCAACATCCTCAGCCAAGGATCCATTTACTGCAGGCCCTAGCTTGAGGTCAGGAAAATTCTGGGAAGAGAGTTGTTTAGGAGCAGCAGGCAAGACAGTGGGAGTGCGTGAAACAGATACTTCCAGCAGCAGCTGTGGTGCATGTTTACTGCCAGTGTGTGTGACAGCGGAAAGTCTGAGGCATCAGAGCCAGTCAGGGTCAGCTGAGTGTATGAAAGGTTGCACAACAGCACTGTGATCCCTGTTTAAGATTCAATAGCTGGAAAGAGACATAGGTTAATTTAGTGTCTCAATAACAACTTACTACGTATGTAACCTGAACACACAATAAATGGCACCAGAAAGCTGAACCAACTAGTATATCTTCCTTGTCCAAACTGCACATTTCTCAATCTTGTGGAATCAGGTTACATCTGTTTGGACTCCTGACATATTTGTACGAGGAAAGGGGGTCAAAGAGTGGAGGGCAAGGCCCTGCCTGCAGTGAAAGCCCATACATCACACTGCAGGAGCTGCAGATCTGCCAACCAGCTGGGCTCAGCAAAGAAGGTCCCATTGTAGAGCAGAGGCAATAGCATTAACCTGGAGAGGTGCAGAGAGAGAATTGCTTCGCAGTGGATGAATACTCAGCATGTAAGGCCAGATCAGAATAAATTTTATAGCGCAAACCAGGCAAGTTAGACTTCAATGCTCCTCCATTCCTCTGCTTTCCAGCATTGTTACCTGTGAAGATAAGGTCACCAGTAAACTATTTGCCTTGGTTTTTAAAATTAACAAGTCATCCTACAGTGCATCAGTTTTTAATGTCTAACTGTGGGTGCTTTAAAGAAACTTGATTTCTACAGAGTGATGGCCTTTCACTTATTGAGAGCCAGGAGTTACATGGTATTTAAAACTGGGCACCAAAATGAAGAGTGACTCTAGAAAATACAGGCCTAACTGGCAAAGTATTCAACTTGGCAAGCTGAAGAATACTTAGATAGCTAAACACTTGTCTGGTTTTTCCAACTATGTAAGTTAGACTATTAGCAACTAATACCTTTATTTATGAGCCTTCTTTCAACTCAGGAAAGCATTTAAACTTTTATCTAGGCTTAAGGACAACCCATTAAAGTTAATAAGCTAAAAAATCACAAAGACATGTATTGAAATGCTACGTCTATTTGAGATGTGCTGCTGTGCCTTATGTCTTCAGCTTTAAGTATGGGGAACACAGCCACTGTCTGAATAAGGTAACCGCAGATGTTCTCTGTGTATTATTGTTTGATTCTCTTCAATAACATGACCCACGAGAAGAGCACAAGTATGCACAAAGATCTAAAAAAGGGAAAAAGAGCTGGCTTATTAAGTCTTCAAATTTTTTTTGATGTAATTTTAAACCACCAAAGAATTTAAGATTAGGCAGCTGTTTACACATCTAAGTACCAAGTACTGCTATGAAAGTGAAGCAGAAAACAGCTTGAAGATGCTTCCAAAATATTGGTCTATGGTTTAAATACAAACTCACATGTGATTTTAGTGTACTGCCCAGGACTGTACTGGAATGTTTTGTTTGACAGCTCTTCAGAAAAAACTTTCCACAGGGGAACAAGAGAACTGAATGCTCCATCTCCGATAGATTGTAAGCTGAGCAGCTGGAGTGTGTGGGGGCCCTGCGACCCATGCACCTATCAAAGGGTAAGCTATAGTTGGAAGTCTTTGTTCCAAAGCCACAACCAAAGGGACATTATCTGTCTGCTTTTTGGTTATGGGAAAATATTAGATTTCAACTCTTAATATTGTATGTTCATGATTTGATGAAACCCATAATCATTTTAGATCTGAAGCCATAACAGTAAGAGAAGACTACATCCAGATGTACAAAAGTGGTCAAGCGTTCTCATTCAAAATGTTTTGTTGATAGCAATTATCTATTTTGGCCATGTGGATGTTTCTATTAAGAACATTACTTTTCAATACATTTTCCCTTTTTAAATAAAAAGCAATTTTTTGTCAAAAGCAGATTTTTATTTTCTTAGGGGAGTTCTTCTTACGAGACTTCAAAAAAATTAAAGACTTGAAAGCATACAAAATATATATGAAGCATTTCCTCCCTGGATTGAAAATAATGAAAATAGTGAAATAAACTAAACAGTGAAAAATAAGCATCTCTACATACTTGCTAAGACATTATTATTAATTCAATGTTGCTGTATACTTTTTTTTCACCATGAGCTGTGCCTATGGATTTTCAACAAAAAATTTCACCAAAGATGCTTCATTTTGAAAAGTTCTAAGTTCAGCCGGAAATCCTTCAGTTCTGGTAGTTCTCTTTTCTCTCTAAGCAACGTTAATAGTGTTATTTATCCTTCAAGTTTCGCTCTAGACGTATTGAAAGATTCGGACAGTTTGGTGGAACGCCATGCCTGGAGACCTTAGGAGATACACAAAGCTGTAAAACCGGCCAAGTTTGTCCTGAAGAACCAGAACCAGACTGTGGTACTGACTTTCAATGCAATTCTGGTAGGTTTTGTTTTCGTGCCGTAGTGAGTTATGCTATAACTCAGGAAACCACGTTTTACTTACTTCTGTGAAGAAGTTAAATCAGTTTCCATTGAAGACAAAATACATACATACACAAAAAAAGAGGTATGCTTCAGTGCTTTTCTAGTTGGGGATGATTTCCTGAAGCAGTGCTTTATTGCTAGGGTTTAAAGAGAGTCCCCAGCATGTAGACAGGTAGGTTGCAAAGCCATGCCAAACCCACAGCATGAACAATGCTTGAAGAAGCATGGGGTACATTCCTCTCATCTCCCATTACAATTTGCACCTAGTTTAAATTCTTCTCCTGTAATTTCTGCTCAATGGTTAAAAGCTGACCATACTATGAGTGTCCTTTCTTCTAGCATAACTGCTCCATCTGCTACAGAATCACTATGTTTTATGAAAAATCACTGCAAAAAACTAGGACTGAAGGAATTTTAACAAAATGGATAGGAAGATTTACTGACCAAAGTGGTATGATAGATGCTAGCTGGAGACCAGAATGCCTCTAGATCCAAAGTAGGATGTAAGTTTGTAAAGAGGTACATGCATGGCATATGAATGAACGTAATGTTCAAGATTCATCATAAATCAAAATAAAATAGGAAACGTAAATGGTAATAAAACTAGTCAAAACAGAAGAGGAAAGATGGTAAGTGAATTTTGAGTCCCAAGACATTGTCAGTATTGTCTTTATCTCAAATACTGTGAAGTGCAAGTAGAGAAAGAAAAATTAGAAAGTATGTGTTTAACKACTAGTTCACAGCCATTGTGTGGCGCTTACAGGTGAGGCAGTTGATATCAACAAGTGTTGTTTTATTATGCTAGGGCTAAATTTACCCCAAATCTTTAAATCCTGTAGAAAAAAAAATCAGTCTTTGTAAAACCTGTGATACGCAACCTCAGAAGAATTACTACTTCACTGTTGCTTTAGAACACAAATCACTATAGTTTTGGACACTACAGTGTCCAAATAATATAGTCAAAATAGCAACAATTTAAACAATTTAGAAATAATTCTTTGTGGATATTGAATTAATATTTTCCTGTATTGTCTTAATACAAATTTAA
The DNA here is from genome assembly GCA_035582835.1 of Phoebastria nigripes. NCBI lineage: Eukaryota > Metazoa > Chordata > Aves > Procellariiformes > Diomedeidae > Phoebastria > Phoebastria nigripes. The sequence goes on from JAYKAV010000267.1 coordinate 789,377, forward strand.
AAAAAAAAAACCACTCATAATCAAAGATTAATATAGAAACAATCACAGGAAGTAACAACTTTCTGCAAATGAGAGCAGTTCTCCTGTCACTTTTCTTAGCCATCCTAATAAACTCATAAATAAATATAGTAGTATGGGGTTTTTTTTCATTTGAAGGAGGCAGGGTGTAGGTCAATGACAATAATAGAAATATACAAAGAGGAAGATCTCAATAAAGATTAGCTGGGGGTGTCATTTAAAGTCCATCTTGGAAAAAAAATTCATTCATTCAATGTTTTATTCTTTGATTAGGTCGATGTATAAAGAGACGACTTGTGTGTAACGTAGATAATGACTGTGGAGACTTTTCTGATGAAGATAACTGTGAATCCGACCCACAATCACCGTGCCGTAACCATGATATTGATGTGTCTGAAGTTGGCAGGACCGCAGGGCAAGGGTATGTAATGAAGGAAGAAGTAGTATTGGGCCTTGTGAAGAGTCTAGGACTGTCTCCAAAGCCAGCTGAAAACACCGGGGCACACTGAAATTCCCAAAAGTGGAATCTGAATCATGTTCGCATTTGTATTCAGAAATGCTACGTAGCTTTTGGAAGAACAACTAACTACTGCTTTATTTTGTATACTTGGGGAGGATAAAATATTTATATAGACAGTGTAAATCAATCATTACTTTAATACACAGAATCATGTATAGAAGTTACATGACTATACTTACAATACTTATTATTTAAATTTAATACTTACAGATATATAGATATGTTTCAAGTGATATTTCATAACGAATCAGTCATTCCCAATTACTTTACTAACATGCATGTCTGAAAGGGAGAAAATGTATCTTGATTATTTATACAATGGCATGTCTTACTGCAACAACACTCTGCCTGCAGCTTTCTTCCAGTATTGCATTCACCACTTTCCAGATCCTCGTTGTTTACAGTTTTCCTCATTAATCTAAGTCAAAAATTAATCTTTCTATTCTCAGACCCTACTGAATTTCTTTCTTTTCAAACAAAGTGTGACGTATTGTTTATCTACAAATCGAGTTAGAAGGCAGCTATCCAAACTGGAACAAATGAAAATAAAAGTATACTACAGCACCACCTTGTGTTTAAATGAAAAGGATGCACCCTTTTTATTTAATTTTGATAATAGTATTCTTGCACAAGAGCAAAAATGCTGCCCTTGTAGCATGGGGAAGTAAGCCAGGTACTCAGGCATTTTTAGAAGATGAGATGTCCCTTTTAAACCTATAAGGAATGCTTCCTCACAAATACATTGGTCAAGAAGAAATGTTTTTTACCTCCTTTTATTCCTAAGGTTCTCACTGTGTTTGATGTTTAATATCTATCTTTTATTTGTTTATTTCTCATACGTGGCCCTTAAAGTGCTTTACAAAAGATGTATCATTATCTCCATTACACAGATGAGAGGACCACAAGAGATGAGGCAAGCTGCTGTGGATGAAGCAAGATTCAGTTCCACAGCTATAGTCTCCAACTCTTACCAAATCTGACTTTTCCAGTCATAATGCCATTGTCTACAGGCTATGGGTGCTGACACCTCCTTTTTTGAAGCGTAATCTCTCCTGTATTTCTCTTGTAGAATCAATGTTTTAGGGATGCAGCCAATGGCCAGCCCATTTGACAATGACTTTTTCAATGGTCTTTGTGAAAGGGTGCGTGATGGAAACACACGGACATACTACCGCAAGCCATGGAACGTGGGTGTTCTCACTTACGAAGTAAGTCTAAGTCCTTCTGTGCAAACTAGGATGTGTTTAACTGAATGATGAATCCTGACATCCTCTTGAAAGACTCAGCATATCTCTTGAGTCAGGCAGCAGCAGCTTTTTAACATCAAGCTTTTGATAAATTCCAGAGGGAAACAGGTCATGTTATCATTTGCTTTAGCAGTTAAGCTCAGTTGCGCCAGATAAATTCCCACATGTTCATTGCTGCACCTGTGCCTAGTAAATGAAACTGTCTTTCTGGAATGTTTACAATATGAGCAGATGAGATAAACAGGAGATGTACAGAAAGGAATATGATACTTAACTTTTACTGGGTAGAGCAGCAATCGAGCTACTTTTTCAAGGACACACAAAAGACACTGATAAAAAGGCAGGAATAATATTATGATACTCTGGTCCTGCTTGGGTTTTCTAATCAGTGATGACTTTCTCTGTCCCACTGAAAAAAAATCTAATAGGCTTTTGAGATTCAGACTATGACTTCCAGTGAGGTTTGAACACCAAAAATGTTGATGATCTTAGAAACATCAGTGTCAGATGCATTTCAGAAATCAAAGCAGTATTTTGCTTACCAAATGCTTTGCCTATCACTGTAAGTAGGAACTTCATAGAAAAATGACAATTTAAATCAGATCCTGCCCAAACTGAGTAAATCTGACCCAGAAATCATTGCTTATATTTGATTTTGATGCATAACCATTTTCAGTTACTAAAACTCTATGTTCTGCTAAACTATACAAAAATAAACAACACGGGAATAGGTATTCTGAATTAGCTATTGTCTGCTGTAAGAAAAGAAAGCAAAATCATAATTCTGATTCATTTCAGATGTCGAGACCTATTAGCAAATCTTGTCTGCGTTCTAGGAAGGAGCTGGAGACTACTACTCCTTACATGTAAAGGAACCGTTAACACACATAAATTACAGTGTTACATGCTGAGATTTAACACTTACTGAAATACTGTCACTGCACTTTTCTGTTTAGTTTTGAACCACTGAGCTGATCCAGATGAGGTGGTTTGGGGAGGGGGTGATATTTCCATTTATTTTCTTATAAAAGAAAAAAGAACTGTAAGAAAATGGATTGCTAAGCTGTGTAAAACATACAACTTTAAAGTGTTACGTTGATTTTTCTCTTACTGCCTGTTTTGTTTCCTCATACAACCTTTTCATTATCTTTTCTAAGACAAAAGCAGACAAAACCTTCACATCTGTGTTCTACCATGATCGTGTAAAAATGTTACGAGAGGTTTACATAGAAAAACAAAACCACTTTAATGTTGACCTGTCTCTGAAATACACACCTACTGAAGGAAGTAACAAAACTGGTTCAGAAGGAAATTTCAAGTATCACTATAGCAAGAATTCAAGTTTAAGTTCTATCCTGAAAAGCTCCACAGAAAGGGTAAGTTTAATCAAGCTAAAGTGTTTAATGTAACTATTTTACAAACAGTGAAATTTACACAGTGTTAGAATAACACAGTATTAAGCTTTCTAAGTATTCTAGTTGCCTGCTGCTTTTCTGTCATTTATTCACAAAAMCGAAATACTCACAATACTAGGTTTAAGATTTCAGACGTGGCCAAAGCATAACCAAATGTAGCTTCATTTTCCCACTGTTTACTCTTGACTAGCAACCACCCTCATCTTCAACAGGGGCTTGATGTTGTAAAGGCCAAAGATCTCTAATTTCATCTTGATTAGAGAGCAGCTCTGATCTAGTGGAGTGTGGGCAAATTAGGTCAAGTCATGGGATAAAAATTGCCGCTGAGTAGGCCTACACTAGGTAAACACAAAATAGACATGGAGAGTAATAACTGAAAGGTCAGATCTCAGCCATTCATGTATGTCTGTACTAATAAACTAGCCTGGGCTAAGAGGCCCAGGCATTAGCACTGGCACACGATAATCTGTAGTTTTACTAGCACACTGCCATGATTTTGGTCTGTGCTCTCATGCTCTTAGAAGCAATGCACATCCTGTGGTCTCCTGCAGCATGTTTGAAGGGAATGTTCCCAGTAGGCAGTCTGGAGAAAGTAAGCCTATTTTGGGGTTGCACACAACCCATACCACTCTACCTGCCCTTTGAGACAGAGGAAAGGCCCTATCCCATTTTATTTACTACTAAAGAAGTAGCCTTAGCATCTAGTGAGGCCAAAGAGAGAGAGACCACAAAAAGTGATACTAGACATGCTAGACACTATGGCCTAATCCAGCAGCTGGGTGCTAGTGGAATTAACGGACCAGGTCATATACCCTTGCCCACCATATATGGCAAAGTCTGTGATCACAACATACCATCATGTACAAGGTACATCAACTCCATAGTGCTGAAACATATGACATGCAAGGAAGAATAGATCTGCCTCAACTAATTAAATCTTTCCAGTTTCTTGTCAGCCTTGTTGTCTAGGACCCCTTCAGAGCTCTGGAGATCAAATGGATATAAGGGAAAATTAAGATAACTTTTATAACTGATTAATTAAACTAATGCTGAAGAGAAAGGTCTGTACTATAAAGAGAAGCTGACATACAGCACTGACTTTGTATTCGTATGAGTTTTCTTGGGACAGAAACAGACCATTTAAAGCTCAAAGCATTCATCTCCACAGATGCGAAAGATCAAGTTCTGTAACTCGGGGTATATTACAGGCTGCTCATAGTCTAGTGGCTTGTGATAGCAGTTTTGGCCTCAAATTCCTGCTCAGAGATCAGTTCAGAAAATGTGTCATGATCTGTCACCAGCAGAGGTCTACCACTGTAAACTCATGTTGCTGCAGGTTAGTGGAGTGGCAGTCCCTGGTGGAGAACCCTCCAGGGCTCACCTGCAAGTTAAAGCCAGGAGCAGCCCGGGGACTCCAGGAGAGCGAGGGATTTTGTACATGCTGGATGGCAGGAATATTTGCACCTACAAAAATTTCCTCACAGAGATTTAGATGCCTGAAGATTCCTGCCAGTCCTTAGCAGCATCTGAGTCAGCAGTTTAAGATCCTTTAAATGGTGCCAGCTAATGTGATGGTCAGTTGCTAAATCCCTTTTATGTACCTCCTGTTAGGCATTACTGTTAAGGGAGTCACATAAGTACTGCAGATAATAATGGGGTTTGGAAGGCATGTGTTTGCTTAGAGTCTTAAGTGCAACTATTTCACAACATGTCATGTGTTACGGGCAGCAGCTAGGTCCTAGTTTAGATTATGATATAAAACCATCTGCAGTGTAATTTACAAAAATACCAGTCACTAAACCTAGAGTTAGAATGTATGTATGGGTCAAATGCCTCAAAGGGATTTTTTCCTGATTAATTTTCATTTTATGATGTTATTTTGTTTTTTTTTGTTTTTAATTGGAGCTGTGCCCTTCCTCCTGACAGTCTGAGAATAACAGAGAAGTAGTCCGAAAAAAGAGAGAACTTAGTTCTGCTCTGACTATAAACAAAGACAAAACTCCAGCTGACCTCAGTGGGCAGCTTCTGTTATCTGGCAAGCCGTATGGAATTACTTTTCAATGTTATGAAAGTCAGAAAGGCACTTTTGGTAGATACTGTACTTAAAGAGAAGACCTTGTTGTCAACTAGATCACAAAGGGCTTGCTGAAATTAATAAGGGAAGAGTTCTGCAAAACTGGAAGAACTGAAATGATCTAAATCTCTTGCTGCTTCCTCAGTTTAAATTGGAGAACTTTTAATTTGAATTAAACAAGTTTGTCCCTGTTCCAAAACACTAGATTGAATACCATGTTTAAAAGTGCTGCAGTTTCTTTACAAGTAAAATAGAACAGATTTTCCTGCTGTGCTGCATACCAGAATGGCACTCTCATCTGCTTTCTTCTCCCTGCATTCAGAACCAAACCTTTCTGCATGTAAAAGGAAAGATTCAGCTGGGAAGATTCCAAATGCGGAGTCGTGATGTCCGTCTCACAGATAGTTTCCTTGATGATCTAAACTTTCTGACTGCTGAATATGATAAGGGAGAATATTTTAAATTCCTAGAAGATTATGGAACTCACTATGCGGTCTCTGGAACTGTAGGAGGAAAATATGAACTTGTGTACGTGCTGGATAATTACGCTATGTCTAGAATAGGTATGCATTCTGTTGGCCTTGCTATGGTATGCAGATTATCACCAAGTGTCCAGTCATGCAAAGAGATGTATGAGGATAGATTTGTGGATAGATTTGTGTATATGGAGCACTACTGAGAACAGCACAGTTCAGTGTGTGCTGCTTGCGGCACACCAGTGACATTACAGAATTACATGAGTTCAACAGAGATGAGAGTCAGTCTTTGTAACTTCCAGAATTATTTGAAATCTGTATTTTAGTCTGTAACTGAGAAAAAAAAATCTTAAACAAACCTCTTCAAAATATTAGCAATACTAATTGGTGTGACATGATCCACAAGAGATCCCCAATGCCTAGAAAATCTGCCTAAACCTTAAATCCAACTTGCTAGTTGGTACCTTCTTGTGGTACAATCACTCTAAGAGTATGGTGGTGGCAAAAAATAAGAAATAAATTGAAGAATGTCCTAGAAATCCCATGGTGCACTTGAGTGTGTTGAAACTGTTTTTATAGACTTTAACATTCACATTGGAATTCTCCTTGCCCTGGTTAAGATAGGAAAGTAGTAATTTAATCCTCCCTCATGTGCAGTTCAGATATATGTGGTTTTGTAATGGATTAAAGTGATCATTCTGGAATAAAGTTAGAAAAGGCAATTCTCATGCTGATTTTGGAGATCAGAAAATAAGTACCTGCTGCATGCAGCACCAACAACAATATTACTATCAGATGTTCAGATGATGCAAAGGGACATGGGGCAAAGATGTCACTTACATATCCCAGTATTACTCTGTTCAGCACCTGGAGATTGTGGTGCTGGATTTTATTTTAAGTACCAATCTTAAGAAAAATTCTTTCTGAACACAGAAGTGAAGCTGCAGACAATATGTTTGAGTTTAATAAACAGAAAAGAGGTGTTGGAGGCAGTAGAGGACAGAGGAGGATTGGAACTTACGGGAATAGAGTACTTGTAAGAGATTAGTGGCGTTAATTAACTTTATGAGGAAAAGGCATGGAGAAATGTGTTTGAGGTTGGGAGAGAGAGACTGGGAGGATTGAATAATTTAGCAAATAGAAAGAGCAAATGATAAGCAGCTGAGAAAGAAAAATTCCAATAGAATATACGGAAAGAGTGGTCCCTTGAGGGACATCTGCTTTCAGCTAGATCAAGGAAAATAGAAATCACGTTTTGGAGGGTTTTGGTATTTTCCTAATCAGTGTAGATCTCACCTGCCTCTGTGCAGGCACTTCAAATACAATCACCCTCACGTTCATTTCATGGAAGAGGAAAAAGCAAAAGACACATGGGAGGAATAAAGCCATGAACATTTCCAATAGCCCTGAAATTTATTCTCCAAGAATAATAATATCATATTATTTATGGTCATTCAATCCCTCTAATCACCTAATTCTTTCCACTTCTAGATATCACTGTAGAAGATGTGAAAAAATGCCTCGGCTATCACTTAGATGCCAATATTGCATATAAAGACTTACACACCAATGTTACTATTGATGGTGGTAAATGTCAAAAGATTAACATGAAGGACAACTGTAAGTATATTCTTATTTTAAATTATATCTTCTGCTTAAGGAAAGATGATACCAGTTGCTTCCCCTTTTATAATTAATATAGTTATTGCTGTTAGGGAAAGGACAAATCCGGTAGACCAGTAGAGGTAAGGCTGCTGTACTTCCACGCTCCCAGCTCAAGCCAGGCTGAGTATGTGCTCCCAGTAGGCACATGCACAAACACACTTATATAACACATACATACATACGCACATTCCTGGCCACACAAATCAATATAGACAGAAGCACAGCTCTCAGGCAAACACAAACAGGACCAATGGCTTCATCCTGTTCTCCTCTCCATCTGATCAGGGTGAAAGCCTGTCAGTGGGAAATATCACAGAATCACAGAATGGTTGAGGTTGGAAGGGTCCTCTGGAGGCCATCTTGTCCAACTCCCCTGCTTAAGCAGGGTCATCTAGAGCAAATGTTCTCCCCAGGCAGCACAACTCTCAGGTATTTCAGCCTCTCCTCAATATACATATGTAGTCAATACAGATCCCTCCAGCAGCTGACCTTAGACATTCAACTGAAGCAGCAACTGGATCCTTAATCTCCTCTGTTGCTGGCACCTGGATATACAATGCCCCAAGGCCCACAACTCCACTCCCATTCCTGGTACAGACCCCCTGATGCACATCAACACACAGACACACGCACACGCTATGGATGCCTCCAGTAACTGGCCTTAGGTACTCAGTTTACCCAGCAATTGGCCCTTGGATCCTCTTGTCTCCAGTTGCCTCACACAGACACACACTCACATGCAAACAGGTCTCAGTCAACCTCAGGACCTTAGGGTCTCTCCAGTATTTGGCATAGAACCCCTGGTCACTCCAGTAGCCAGCTCCTCCAGTTGTCTCACTCTAGAGACACGTATATATCTAGGCCAGACTAACAGCCACTTGGCTCCCAAGCCACTTACCCTATTCACCTGCTAGTCTGGCTTGATATTTGCTAGTGATCACACACTGACATACGTATCCTCACTCGTTCCAGTTACTGGCACCATAAACACCAGGTCCCTATGAGCCATTGTCCAACTCGAGTTGCTGGCACACAGATCTCCATAGACATGCATGCACACAGAATAGAGTCCTCTCACCCAGGAAAATAGTTAGAAATGGAATTTAATGGTAAGCCAGAACAGACTGCAAAGATCAAGGAGAGCACATGGCAGACAAGCTCACTGATCAGCCACCTTTCTATATTCAGTCAGTCCCCTTTTTTGCCTTTATCCCTCTATTTTCCCATGCTTGTTCCTCCCAAAGCCACCTTGATCCCCCCTCACCTCTTCAATGGTATTCCCCTAAATATACTCTAAGTATTTATGTTTGTCCAATCCCAAAATGCCATTTTTTGCATACAGAGAGCCTTTCCATTGACTCATCTTGCTGTTGACTCATCCTCAGCCCCATCCTGTGGGGCTAACGGCTCTGCTGGGACAGGCCTGGGAGGAGTCAAGGCAGGGGCTCCCTTTCTCTGATTAGGCTACTTGTGTTCCCCTGCCTGTCATTGTTCCTTTCTGCTCCTTTGTGTGTCTGGAGATGAGTCTTTTATCACATGACCTAAAAATTGCAAAAGGCGAGGAGATTTACTACTGAGCACAGAAAAAGCGATTATTTTCAGTGCTCTGTTCTTGTGTTTTAGTTATGAAGCAGAAGTTCCTACTGTTCCAATTCCTGCCCTTTTCTGGTTCAGCTCAGGTGATACAGTAGCCTTACTCATATTATCTTTGGCTTGTTATCAAATGGCTATGATCTCCATAATGTCTCTCATTTTGCCCTACCCCTTCTTTTCCTTTCAGATATAGGGTTTTCTAATTTAATTGCAAAATAGAAGATTTCCTCCTACATAAGAGGAATGAGCAAAGAGATCAAATTCCACCACAACCAGTGAGTGAAGGGTTCTTCTCTCTATGGTCATTTTATAGAGATGGACTGGTTGCACTAAAAGGACAACTGTTCTTCAAGATGCATGGGTGTTACACTTTGTTCTTCATCCTCTCTTCTTTCTTTCTTTCTGCAGCAGAACTTAAGGATGATGCTATCATTGATGATGTCATTTCCTTAGTTGATGGAGGAAAGATTGACTTTTCAGTTAAAATAAAAGAAATGTTACTGAGAGGATCCAAAACAGTTGATGTAGAGGATTACATACAGTGGGCTAAGTCTTTGGTTGATGCTCCAGTAGTGATACAGCAACGGGTAAGTACAACTTCTTCAAACTTGTGGCTCTTGCAGTTTGAAAGCTTTTGTTCTAACATGGAGTTGAGATTCCAAGTTTATGATGAACTTTCAGGTATTCAATCTTGACAGTTTTTTCAGATGCTTACTCTAGTGATGGGTATATCAAAAGGATTCAGAACTTTGGAAAAGTCTATTATGCATGGGCTTTTTTCTTCTACAGCCTTCTCCAATACATACACTTGTTCCAGTTAAGATGAGAAACGCATATTTAAAGAAACAAAATTTGGAAAGAGCAATTGAAGACTACATTACCGAATACAGTGTGTGCAAATGTGAGCCCTGCAAAAATGGAGGCACACTTGTGCTGGTAGATGGAGCCTGTACATGCATGTGCTCAAGCTACTTTAAGGGAATTGCTTGTCAGATTCCCAAATCTACATTAATTAAAGGTTAGTAAATACTCCAGACAGACTAAAATGAGTATATTTGTTATTGTGAACAATATCTTGACAAAATGAGCCTTCATAAGGACAGAAGGACGTCATAGTACTCCCTTATACCTACTGCTGTCAAATCTCATGAGTATATGGTGTGGAAGTTAGCGTAAGTTACTGGGTTCTTTCCGTAAAGAGGGCACTCTAATTTAGAGTTCTTTGTCCCACATACATTGTTGTGTCTTGGAATGATACCCCAAGTTCATTTAAGTAAACAGGAGCATTATTAAAGAATAGTGCAGTAATGGTAAGCTGATTTCAGGCAAAAGCAATCTCACCACACCATAAGCTATTTTTGTCTTCAGTTTCCCGCAAAAGCACTGTGTTTGCTAACACATGATCACATTTCATAATTACTGTGCTACCTTAATACTAGATTGGTCCACAAAGGGGAAGAGGGAGATGAATGCAGTTCCACAACTGACGATGTAAAAAATTTATTGTGCAGTAAATTCATTCCCTGTGGCCAAGTTTTTAAAGCACAGGTGCCCAAAATGGGCCTTAGAACTTGATATTCAGGCAGCTTCCTAGGGTGACAAAAATGTTAAACCTCTGGGCTCTTAAGCAGTGCCACTGACAAGGGCGTTTTCAAAAGCCAAATCTGTGTGATGGGATGCATGCTGGAGGGTGCAATGATCTGCAGAGTCACCATAACTGAGAATGTAAGAATTGAATCATGGTCTACCCTGTCCACCCTCAAAAGTACCAAGTGAAAAGCTCTAATTAATCCTTCTGTCACTGCACAGAGGACAGAGAGATGCTGGACTAATCCTAGTATGGTGTCTTAATAACAGTTGTCACTGATGGAGGCTGGAGCTGTTGGAGTGCCTGGTCCACCTGCATCAATGGAGAAAGCACTCGAACTCGCCAGTGTAATAAACCTACACCAGAACCTGGTGGCAAACCATGCCAGGGAGAAAGCATTGAAAAACGGCCCTGTGGAGAAGCAAAATAGTTATGCCGCTCAAAAACAGGTAAGCAGCCTCTCTAAGTACTAACGTGTTATTGCTGTTTAGAATAAATGGTCAGCCAATATTTGGGGCATTTCAGTGACACAGTTGAAGAAGTGATGGGTAAGTCCACTTACATGTTTTATTTAAATCTGTGACTTGATATAGCTTTTAAAAACAGCCACCTTGTAGCTTGGATTTGTGAATGTTTGGATTTGTATTTGAATGTCTTGACAAGTAATATTATATCACAGAACTTCAAGAGTAAAATGGAGTTCTGGATAAGAACAGACTAAAAATCCAGCTCTTAAAATCCAGATTTCATCTCCAGTCAGACTCCCCATCAAAAAAGTTATGTCTTAGGGAGAGGGAAAGAGACATATGTTCTCAGAAACAAAATATAAAGACAGTTTGGGAGTCTGAATTCCATTACTTGGTAAGTAAATCCAACAAAGCCACTGTTACAGCAATTCTGAAACTTTTAGCTTGGAAAAAAATAGTTTAAGAAAATGTTTAGCTACATGGTTTTGTCAGGGTTTTTTTATTTTTAACATAATACTGCAAAGCAAAACAAAAAAATAAGCAGGATTTTGAGAATGGATGCTCGGGTCCACAAAATGGCAAGGTGGTCTCAACTTTCTTCACCTGCTGAGAACAAGAAGCTTGCATGCCACTTGGATGTGACACTAAGAGTTTTCAGGCCCAAGAGGAAGTGTGTGGGTTTTATGCTTAACATGTTACCATAAGTTCCTTCTCTTCTGGGAGGCCACAAGAAGAAAAGAGGTGGCAAGATAGGGAAAGGATTTTGAATGTTTCCCCACTGAAATACCCTGATGGTAAGTCTCACAACATGACCTCTACCTGCACCAAAAATATGTACCAGAAGATTTCTTCTATGCCTGCCTTCTCTCAGCTTCAGTAGAGTTCAGCTACATCTAATACTTTACTTGTGAAGACGCTGAAGAAAGCAGGGCCAGCAAGATATAACAGCACCCATGGGCCATCTAGCCCTACATCACTACATCAGAGAATTACAAACTGCTTCCTACAGCACCGCATCTCCAAGTTATTCCACAGATGGAAGAGAGAAATTGAGAGAAGAATATGATACAGAGCTGGAAAATTGAGAGTAATATGAGGAAGTATAAGAAATAGGGGAATTAAATAAAACTAGGAAGTGGCAGATTCAAAACAGACTGAAGACTGGTCCTTCACACAGTGGACATACCAAAAGTAAATATGCATTTTAAAAACCTCAGCACAAACTAATGGAAGGTTCTCAAACATGTAGATAATCATGCTCACTCAGGAAGTCTCTGAAGCATCAATTTTGGCAGGATGGGAAAGTATTCTGTGGAAGTATTTCTGTGTGTTTCCCTACTCCTGGACATTCCCTCAGTCGGTGCTATTGCCCTCTTGTTAAAAACAGGGTATCAGGTAAGCCTTTGCTCGATCCAGTGAAGTTGGACTTATTTAAAAAAAAAAAATCATAAGCAGCTTAATTTTATTCCTGCACTATATCATTGTCATGTTTCTATTCAGCCATGACAGCAAATACAATGATGATTATTCATGATACATACTTATTCAGATATGTTTCCTCTGGTATGGCATAATAAAAGCTCTTTTAAAAAAATAACCTAACTTTGGCTCCTGATATATCAGACATGTTGAGTACTCACTCTTCCAGCAGAAGTCAGATACTTAAGTCTTCTGAAAATCACAGTATGTGTTTTGATTCATTCTTCATTAGAATTATTTTACGTTACAGTCATATTTGAGACACAATGAAATCATGTTCTTGGTGAGCCATGAGAGTACTGTTTCACTTAAATTTTGACCAAGGTATATGTCATAGCTACTATGTTCTATCACTTCTTTACTATTTTTTTCTCCTTTTTTAGAAAACAATAATGGATTCCAAACCAATTCTACAAATCACAGTTTCTGCTGGCCAGCTAGCTACCCAAGAGCAATGGAATGCCATGATTTAAAAGCACCTGCAGCTTAAATGATCGCTAATCAAAACACAGTAATACACCAATAAACATCTTAACAGAGATGAGCTGATGCAGTGGGTGTGGTCCACCTTTTATTTGTCTGTGGCCGTCATTAGAGCATGAATTATCTATCTTTGTTAGTCAATGGCATAATGGTGTCCCCTTGTCAATGTTTTTTTCATAATTCTTTGTGGTATGTTTTCAAACTGATTTTCAAGATTTCAAATCCAGCATGAGTATCAGAATAATGTATATAACATCAGCTGATTGATGGTATATTGTTAGTAAAGAACCTGGGAGAGTCATTATCTTCAGCAAAATGCCCTTCTGGATTTATTTCCAACCCCACATCTTACATCTAATTCATGCCCCGAATCACCAGTATGTTTATGAAGACATGCAGCTTTACCAGAGTTATTACTCTTGCTCCTCCAAACATTTGCTGAATAGCCTGACATTGTATCTTGTCTACGTCAATATGATAAAGATTTTTATATTAAATCAGAGGCACATTACAAAGGGATACAAGAGTTGTTATATTACCATCCATATTTTTAGCAAAACTTCCAAAGGAAACAAGGCTGAGGCAATTGTACTTTCATTGCACCCACCTGTCAGTCTTCCTCAGTGACTTTTGAACCTAGTGGACATGTACTGGAAAATTTGTTTGGGGTGGGGAGGAAGGATAGTTCTCAAAGAAGTTTAATGAAAAACTTTGAGAAAACAAAAAGAAACTAGAGTCCCTGTTGAGGAAAAGATAACTTAGCTATTCTACTAGACACCAGAAGATCTACATGGAAGCAAGACAAAAGAAAACAGATTTCTTTTAAAAAGTTAAGAACAAAGGTATATGAGGGCTGAGCGGTTTGGAAACACAGGAATGGTAAAAGCCATCAGATCAATGAGATCGGTCCCTTGCATACTTGCAGTCCGGGTTTGGAAGAGTCCCCTGGAACCTTCTTTACCTGCCTCCTGCCCACCACAAGTGACCCTGAAGAATTTTAGTGCCAAAGACCAAACATCACCAAAGAAAACAGAAGAAAGAACTGTTTCCCAGGCCCCTACCATAGGAGAGCATTCAAAAAGTGAAAGTGTACTGATGACCAAAGAAAGTGAATCACACCCCATGCTACAAAGGCAGACCAAAAAAGGCCTTTCACTGGTTCCTGCCACCATAAACAGTTCCCTTCACACCACAGAAGYGGAAATAGGCTTCCACTAATTAATAGGCTTCCACTAACTAATGTTCCCAAGTGCAAACACACCATTTTCTCAATGGACGGAGCACACATGCACCTAGCATCCCTGCAGTCTTCCTGGGATATTTCAGAAAGCCTCACACCTAACACTTATGTACTTTGCTGCACTGTGCACCTGGAATAAAGCTGCTCTTGGTGGAAGATCTAATGTTACTGCTTCACTGTAGGAACAGCAGGAATCTTCATCAAGAGCAGAGCTATCAGATACCAGGAAATCCCTAGCAGACAGAGCAATTCCTCAAGAGTTGCACATGCAAACATTCCTGGTTAAAAAAAATAAGAAGAGAATAGGCCTAGGGAAACCTACTATAGCCTGAGATTTAACCCTCAGTGTGACCAGACGTGCTGACCAAGCACCTTTCCAGTACAGTTAGTGTTCTCCATCCGACAAACAGATTTTTTTCCTAATGTCAGAATCCTCCCTGTCCTGTTATTAAGTCTCTTTCATAAATTGCTCAGAAGCCTTACTGATCTCCTTCCTCCTCTATCCTCTTTGGAAGATCATTATTGAATATGAATGAATATAAATGAATGTAAAATTTTGCCTAATTTCCACTTTAAATGTACTCACAACCTATTTATACCCATTTGATTTCAATCCTTTATTTTTTAGTATAAATAATCATTCTTCCTTGATACTTAAAGATCTTCTTATAGCCTCTTTCATGTCCACTTTCTTAAGTTAGACAAGGAAAGCTCTTTTAGTGTCCTTTCAGAAGCCAGGAAGTCTTTCTACTCATACTAGAAGATTTCACCTGTACCTGTGTCAGTTTTTAAATTCATGGTTGCTCAACATAGTTGACTAGAATTGCACACAATACTCTAAACGAGTTCTCATCAGTGCTCTGCACAAATTCTTTTCCTGCATCTCCTAAAAATCATATGCCTACTGTGCACTCGAATCACATGCGCTTTTCGCATGTGCATGTCATGTTAGTGACTCATACTTACTGTCTCCCTGGCTCAAAGCAAAAATTCTTGTTCTTAGCCCTAAGAATATGTCACGACAAGCCTAAGCCTTGCCTTTATTATCAAACTTTGGTTGACTTCTATCACTCCAATACACAAAGTCTTCTCATTCTTCCTGTGTAATGACCTGATTGTTCCCCAGTATTAGTAGAACCATTCAGTTTAGTACATCATCAGATAACAGCAGTATAGGCCCAGCTTTTGAACCAGACTCCTGGCCCAAGTAATGAGCAGGATCAGTCCCATGACCTATGCCTGCAGAACGCTGCTAGTAACCCCAGTTAAACTCAGGAATTCCCCTTCCACTTCTAAACTGATGTTGCTTTAGCCAGCTCCTTATCTACCTTGCAGTCTTTCTGACAGGTCACATCCTCTCCCGATTCTCATCACTTAAAATTCAACAAAGGGCATTATATGAAATACTCTGCTTAAATCTAGTTAGATCAAGTTAATTGTATTACCTTTGCCTAAAATGCCAGTTAAACTTTGTAAAACAGGTATTAAGTTATTCAGATGTAATCCATCTTTAATGAAACCTACCTTAAATGTAGCGACATATACCTAATATTTTCTCTTTCAAATTGTTTTTTCAAATCTGTTCTTAGAGTTGCATAATGTTGTGCTCAAGCAAATAAGCCTGTAGCTGCCCTAGTAATTTTCTGCTTTTTAGAAAATAGGTAATATGTTTGCTAATTGCCACTATACATATCTGTAGTAGTATTTGCTATTATCTATATAATAGATAATACCGACACATTGCATTGAAGGTTTAATTGAAAAACAGTGGTTTGGGACTTACAGCAATGTAGCAATCCTTTCAGTGCTCTAGTACTGAGATTATGGGGAAATCCTGATTTCATGACAGAATGCAGTTTAAATCTTGCTTGTGACACAGATATGGTATTTTCTGCTATTTTAGTATCATTTTTATTTGTCCCCCACTACTTCATACAGAGAAGGTTGCTTATTGAAAACTCAACTGATTTTTTATTTAGTAGTTGGACATCACCCAAAATATATCAGTGCCCTGCCTCCCCTGCATTTAGCATGTACTTCACTCCTCTTCTTCCTTCCTTCATCTCTTTTCATTAAGCCCTCTGTTTTAGCTTTTTTTGCTAGATCCAGCTCAGTGAAGTTTACGGCCATATGCCCTTTTTTCCTTCAATTTTTGTGCATAGGAAGTCTGCAGCAGTGCAGAACTTTAATAGCCTGTCAGACCAGGACAATCCTATTTTTCTGATAATATCAGCTATGAAGAGCTGAATAGTCAAAGGTTAATTGACAGAAATATAGCTCAGCTTATTAGAGGAAGAAAATTACTTCAGATTTTAAACACCCATGAAAATCTGAGCCAGAAGGATATGTGCATGGGGTTGGTAGTGAAGCCTGAATACATGAAAATTCAGGAACCCCAAGTATGAAAGACAGAAACAAAATATATTTGCCTTTTTAATTCAGTCAAAGATTGGTGAAAACATAACTATCTAATTTTCTCATCAGCATAGACCTGTTTTTCATTATAATCTTGGAGGTTATAAAATGAATGAATGCTCATTCACTGTCATTTGTCCTTCACAGTGGTGCAGTGTATCCCAAACAAATGCTGTTAAAAATTCTGTTAGGTCTCTGATAATATGCAAAACAAGGATTTTGCTGATATCTTTTCCTGTGAAGGCTGGATAGACCACATACACTTTCAAAAAAGGAAGTGCAGAGTGAAGGACAAAGAACATTTTTGACTCTCTAGTACAGTACATATTCTTTAGCAGACTTGTGGAGACAGAGAGCCTGAAACTATGGTAAGTACAGAGCTCTATTCATTTACTTTTTATTATATGGATGCACAAGATGTAGTACTAAAACTGCAGTGAATGTGACTGTAAAACTTTAAATGTATTTCTAATAGTTTTCAGTTCAGTTCCTTGCAGCTGACTTCCTGCTTTTGAGAGCATGAAGAAACTTTTTAGTTTTTTTAGCTCCTTCATCATGTGAACTGTTTTGTATGTGCCTTACTGATTCTGGCATTCAAAATTAAGGAAGAGAAAACAGCTTCTTTCAAAGCTAAGCTGACAAATTAGTTCGTGTATCTAGAGGAATTCCGCAGTCAAGTGTCAATGTGACACCAAGCAAGAAATGGGAATGGGTCAAGCCTTTTAATTAGATTTCCAGAAAGAAATTGCACTATCTTATTTTGACTCAGAAGTACTTTGTAACTAAAAAAAAAAGGGAAAAAAACCCACTCAAGATTTATGCATTTATGTGTAAAACTTCAGTATAGTTGGGTTTTTTTTTACTAATCTGTAGAATTTGTTTCCTTAAAAAGACAGTTTCTTTAAAATTCCAAACTCTCTATATACGTCTGTTTTTATAAGTATTTTATTAATAAACCAAATCAATAATTTCAAGAGAAGTGATTTTACAGATAAATGTTGAAAAGTGTGAAATTTGAATAGCTTTTCAGGTCATCTTTGCTCTAGGAAATAGTTTAGAACTCCTGGAGTAGCTTGTATACTTTTATCATGGTACATATGCCCAAATAAAGTAATCTTTCCCTGGAGGTAGTATTACTAAAGAGGTATTCTTTATTTGAAGCTGTCAATCTTGTTTCAAGAGAAAAAAGATATCTCATGAAACTTAGAGAGGAACCCAAGCTATAGAATTCAGTATCTTCATGGGGAAAAAGGTATAACTCTGCCCATTGCAAGTAGCACTTGAAAAACGGCAATGTGAAATAGGATTGAATGCAGAATACAGTTCACATTTAACAATGCTTCACAAAGTTTGGAGGGTTTTGGTTGAGTTTGTCTCTGTTTTACACAATGATCAAATTCTTCCTGAATCTGAAGCAATGGCCTCAAAGTGTTTACATAATTAATATTTTTTATATTTAAAATATAAAACAGATATTTCTTATTCTATTTATTTCTGTTGTAATGAATCCCACTGTGTAGAATCAAGTACTAAAGGACAAAATACTATGTTTGTTTATGCCAATAATTCAATTTAAGTCACTTGACTTACTCTGGATTTACGTATGGATAAATGGGATCTCAATAGTGCCAATGGTTCTACCAAAGTAGCATCTCGCTGTGCTGTTGCCTGCAGATTTCTGGTTGCCGCAGAGGTTCTTTAACTTGAGCTACTCATTCAGGAGCCCAGATATACATGGAGCCTTTGTATTTGCAAAACCCTACATTAAAATTTGCAAGTCAAACACAGTTACTCTTCTGGCATAATTTAAATGTCTGGCTGCTTTCACAAAAAAGTTTGTTTAGAAACAGTATGTAAATATGCAAATATGTTGAACACAGGACTTCTGCTGTTGCCAAATGCAGTTTGAAAATAAGCAACAATTAACAGTTTCACCTTTTTGTTTAAATCTTTTCAAAGTTCCAGGTTGTTTTCTCTGAATCCAAATATGAATGACAATTCAAAGTAATGCATACAATGAATTCATACGCTTACTGTATTTCTTTGACAATGTTATATAGCACTATGGGGAAAGAAGTGCTTTCATCTTTGCATCACAGGCAACCCAGAAGCCTCACCAAGGAAGCAAATCACATTGTTTGGTCTTTGCTTTGCATGGGTGGAAATTAATATTGTAGAAATATGAGAAGACAGGAAAAAAATCTAGGAGGAGAGAAAAACAAGTAACTGAGGAAGGTAGAGTGAGGAGTAATGTAGGAAAGTTTATTTTCTGGCAGTTTTACAGTAGACAGAGGTCGGTGCCATTGGGAAGACACTTATTACTACAAAAAAAGACAATGAACCTTTTGAACATGAGATTGAGCATAATCTGGATGAGGCTGGCTCTGGTTTTAGTGTATACAGGAAGAGATGGAAGAAGCACAGCAAGGTCTGCAGAATCCTGAGATCCAAATGAGGACCAAAACATTGAATTCACTATTTCATTTCCGACCATCATAACGGAGCCAAGTTTAAACCAAAACACTTAGACATAATATGAGATGAAAAAATACTAGAACTACAGTAATAGCTGCTGGCAGGTGTAGCTTCATGTGAGATTGAAGCTGATGAACACAAAGGAAAAAGGTTGCATTTTCCTTTGACTTTAAGCCAAGACAAGCTGTGTTGATTTCTGACCTAGAGAAATAGCCCTTAACATGCCTGTCTTCTTGCAGTGATACTGGTAATTCTCAGATATACTGTAAGAAGCAAAATAACTTTTGAGACATGAGAATTCAGATAAATCTTCTGATGCAGATATGGCCAACCAAGGAATTTGGTTGATCTATTTGGATCTACCATTCTTTTAAAAAAAAAAAAAAAAAAAAAAAAAGAAAAGAAAAGAAAAGAAAAAAAGAAAAGAACTTAAAGAAAACCCAGAAAAGCAGAGAAGATCCATTTAGTCATAACATCCAGATGGAGCCAGAACAGCAGTTAAAAAGTGAGGTGCGGCACATTTTCCAGGTATCTCAGTTTGGAAGGCATTCACGTTGCCTCCTCAGTGTTACTAACTTCATATTTAAATCGTGGCAGACTCTGTCATTCACCTTATATGACTATAGACAAAAAGTCTCCACACAGGCAATTCCTGGGGAACAGCTATTGTACCATAACTTGCCCTGAAATAACTCAGTCAGGGCTCAGTGCTGTAGTTCTGTAGCATTCAGCCTGGAAAGGGTTTTGTCTTCTTCCAGGATAGTCAAAATACATTAATCCTTTGGGACCAAATTTTTGTCACACAAAAAATATGACCATTTAGTGAAGTGGTCTACTTTAATGGATGGTCAGAAAAGCTTCTTCCTATTCACAAGTGGTTACATTGTACATTATATAGCAATTCTGGGAGCTGACACTGAAACCCATACTCCTAACGGCTAGGAAGGGACTCACATCCTTCTCCATCTGTTCTTTAATGAAGGAAGTGCCTCCTTGGGTTATTCTTTTGGAAGAGAGGGCCTAAGTATGCACAGCCAAAAGTGGAATAAGCCACTTATCCTTAGACAGGATTGAGGCATATAAAGTAACAGAGAGGAGTGAGAAATATATTAAGGGTTATCTCAGAGCTAGGGATTGTTTCTTTATATGCTTGCTAAGATTGTCTACTGTGATATTTTTGTGTACAATTTAACTATTAGCATTTTGAATGTTTCCCTTGTCAACCAAGTCTGTTAATCTAATCCTGAAAGGTGCCTCCTTCAGCACCTATGCCCATCATTTAGGCACCTAGGTCCACTGTTTAGGAAGAATTTTCAAAGTTGATATTCATCTGCCACCTAACTCTGCATGCCTTAAGGGAATGTCCACACTGCACAATGGAAAGCTATTCAGAGGTACCCAAGGAGTTATACCAGACCAAAATCTCCATAAAATGGAGATATAACATTGACCAGGACTTGGGCCAACATCTTCATGAAACATGAGGAATGGAGAAATTCCTCTAAAGAGGAGAGGTTTCTACATCTAGTACAGTGTGGAAGAGCATTATCAGCTTTCAGTCAGTTGAACTCGCTTTTTCTTATAAACTTTCCTAGTGCTGACTCACTTGCCCAAGTTAGGTGGCCTAGCTGAGATGCTGGTTTCTAAGAATCTCTTTGTCTTTCCCCTTGTGTTGTAGGGAAGGCCTAGACTGAAAAAAAATCCATTATAAGATAGACAGCCAAGGGTCTGGATACCTCCATGAGGAGCAGCATAAAGCTTTGTGTGTTTAAGAATGCAGTGTCTAGTGCAGCCCATGTTCTGCAATGATTCTAATTAGATTTTAAAATTGTAGCATTCCATCAGTACGCCATTGCCCATTTAAAAGGGCTTCTGCCTCATTCCATCAGGTTCACAAATGAGGTAATCTTCTCCGTGTCATCAGATTTAGCAGGCCCATTTGGAGAGGACTGCCACATCACCTTCATACCAATGGTTCAATGGTTCAGTGACCAAAGCAGACATGTTGGAAAGAGGTACCTCTCTGGCCATGTCATAAAAAAACCTAAGCAGCATTTGGAGCAGTGCATTGAAACTAGGTCTACCCACTTCTAAGTGAGTGCTGTAATTACTAGGGTAAAGAGATGCTTTACCCTTCTCTGATCTGAAGAATCCTCACATCTTTCAAGCAAAGCAAATCACCATCAAAACAGAGATGGGAAGTTCTACCATCAACTATTAATCACCTTTGGTCTGGTGTTTAGGGAACTGTCAGGAGAGCTGTGGGTTTCACACACCTTGGGCTGTGTTTTTGGAAAACTACATACAAGTAAATGAAGAGCAGCTAACCATTTTTAAAAAGAAAGGACTCCATTTCTCCAAGCACAGGGATGCCTCTAATTCTCCCCCGGCATGGGAAAAACAGGGATATGAGGGATATAAGGCCATCACAATACATTTTAAGATCATTATTTTCACCAGACAGACAAAAAAAAAAAAAAAAAAAGTCCTTGTCTTTCAGTGCAATATTTTATAGCCAACTTTTGTGTCTCAATGGAGTCCTACTGATTGTGCACAGGAACACATGATAGTTGATTACATGACAGGCTGAAGGTCTAACCACACTCAGAAGGACCAGTCTCACACATAACTCTGTGTGAAGGGACCGCTACCTTCCTGCAAAGATCACTGAGGTAACTGGACTTCAGATAGCCACAGAAGACCTGGACAGCAGGTCCAGGTGTCTTGCATAACTGGGAACACAGCAGATTTTGAAACTGATTTGTGCAAAACACAACTCTCAGGGCTAAGAATAATAAAACGTTCAGGATACTATTGTCTTTGTGAGCCAGGCACAATTTTCTGTCTGTCAAGCCCAAGTGGAGCATAAGAAGTAGAGAAACACTGAGAGAGAGAAATTTTTTTCCTGATCTTTAGGCTACTTTCAAAAATGTTATAAATGAACATCTGTCCCAATGAAATCCAAAAATGCTTTTCTGCTCACAGTATAAGACACCAGGGAAAACATTGTAATGGTAAAGCTAGTCAAGCAGTGGAACAGTAGTGGATTGTCTACAGCACTCAATGGCAGCTATGCTCTGTGCATACATAATGCCCAGTGATGCCTCTAGATTGGCACAGAGGGCCAAACTGTACTCAGAACACCCCAAACTGGCATCCCAGTTATCCTACAGTGTCTTGCTGCCAACTTGAGAGCCCCATGATATTATTAAGGAAAACTATTGGCAAGCCAGGACTTGCGACATCCAGCCATGTCTGTGCTCAGCCCATTCACACCGAAATCAAGCAACATCTTGGCCTATTTAAGAGGAGTGTAATGAACTCAAACCTTCCCCACCCCTGTACTTCGCAATTTGGACAAAACACAGACTTGCAGAGACCCCTAAAATTCAGAACAACAATACCTTTGCTGAACTTTCATACGACCTTCATCCCTTAGGGTTTTTCCTATTCCTGAGAGGGGAAAAAAAAAGGCTAACGTAGCAAAACGTGTTAGGTATGTAAATTAGACAAAGATAAATCACATTCATAAACAAATGTAAATGTGAGGCTGGTACAGAACATACCATGTTTATTTATTTCATTCTAAGATACAAAATTACCCCAATCCTTCTCTCTGCCACCTGAACTATAACATGAAAAATGTTGGATTTTATGTGTCAGCTTCCCCTATTTTAACAAAGAGTAAGTTACACAAGTTAATGCAGGGCTCCCAGCTCCCTTTCTCCAGTGCTGCCAAGCTATCTGCTTTTTTAAAAGCACCAAAGGTGTTTGAAGGAATTGGAAAAAAAAAAAAACAAACCACTTTGCTTTCAAGAAAAATCTTCCCACTTGATTCCTTTCCTTGAAACTGTGTTTGGTCACTGTTTATTAAAGCTACTGCCTTTCTCTACAGTCACACTCGAAGGTGGGAATTAGCAGCATTTGCTCTAATATCCTTCTTCTTTTGATAACAGTCTCTCATTTGAATATTTATATTGATACGAGACCTTTTTGTAGTAATTTATTCCAGACCTGTCTCATGTAAGTATATTGTGAATGTCTCCTGACAGTTTAAGACAGATAACACAAGGATATCTAAACTTTTTTATTTTTTGTTGTAAGTTGTAAGTGCAAAGTTTTAATATTTATCAGTACATCATCTATACTTGAATCAGCAGTCTGGGATTAAGAACCTGATGGGATTTGTGGGTTAATTTCAATAAAAAGTCATCTTTTTTAGGTATTTTTTCTTACAAAGAGAACATACATACTGTTTTGTATTCTAATTAAGAGAATCCAACAAACTAAAAAAGAATAAAAGTAATTCTTCATCAGAGTTCAGGACTCTCAACAGGAAAAATCTGAAATGACCAAAAATAACAGCTGCCTTCAGCAGCATCCCTCAATGCAAAACTTGGAGTACATAGAAAAATACAATAGAAAAATTACACAGAAATATACAGAAAGAAAGCCTCACCCATGTTCTTGCACTGAAGTTGTGAACAATAGCCCCCAACTTGTAATGTCATCACTGAAAGGTGTGAAAAATTCATGAGAACAATTTATTACACATGCTTAAAAATGGGGCATGTAAAGAAATTGCCAAATTCAATCCATAAATATTGGCAAAATATTTTTTAACCAKTTTGGGGGACACATATTTTCACAGAATGAAATGGGGATCGGAGGATCTTGTGCAACTTGGATTTGCAGCTATGGCTGCAACTTCTGCTGACACATCTCTAACAGCTTTTCTTCCCATTAGTCACTTGCGTAACAAAATTTTAGAGAAGTGTCACAACCTCTACAATACCATGACCCTTCTCTAAACCTCTGAGGGCATCTGCATTTTGATTCTGAAGATGAGTCATAGGGAGAGTGGTTTTCTTATTCTCCTTGGAGAAGAAAAACCTTTGGAAAACACGTCTCCAGGCTCTCACTTACTTCTCCTGTACAAAGCCTTTCAAACCAACAATTTTGCCACAACCATTGATCTGCTCCATCTTTTAGTAATTTTTAAAATATTTTCCAAATCCTTTTGACAATCCCTTTTATGTCTTCAAGTGTTTATCCCCCAATGGTCCTGCCTCTACGACTGGTCCCACCTTATCCTTTTTTGGACCTCAGTCTCTAATTCATTCATTATTCCACTACTAGGTTTCCATTGATCTGAATTATTTCCTTACATGACATGAGTTTTCAATGAAATCTCTTTTCCTTAGCCCCTAAGAGTAGTTGCTAGGGCTCAAATTTATGCACTAGCCCACAAGAATGAACAGTCAATACATGGACCTCTCTTAGCTGACCACTGGTGCCTTTCTGCTTCCTGCTGCTCTTCTCTCCACCACAGTCAGTAGCTGTCCTATCCTCCACAGTAAAAGTATCCTGTGCAATTGATGATCTACCCAATGGCCCATGCTTTAATGGATGCCCAGCAGCCTGGCCTTACCTTTCAATCTAGCTAGTGCTCAGCAACAAATTTGGCAGTGTGATCCTGCACAACAACAAAATGGAAAATTTTCTTTTCCCCATAGACTTTAGCCCTTGGAGTAAAAAGGTTGGTACATGCTGCCTCCTTATCTGTCATGGCCTGTAGCCTCTGTGAGGAGACAGCAAAACTGAAAGGGATCCTGCTGAATTTCCCCTTCTCATTCGCACATACCCTGCGAAACAGCAGATTCAAGTGCCTGCAAATAATAGACTTGGTAAGCAACCAAATTTGCATGATTAAAGTTAAGAAAGCAGCCATAACTTCTCTGCCTCTGAGGAAAGGCAGCAGGCAGGCAGTGAGCAGACATAACAGCAAAAACCCAATTCATTGTGCTCACGGTAGGTGATCAGGGAACTAGGACACATGACAGACAAGAAGCTGAGAGAACTGGGCCTGTTCAGCCTGGAGATAAGAAGGCAAAGTAGTGACTTTATTGCTGTCTTCAAATATCTAATTGGAGGGTGTCATACTCATCTCAGAAATGCACAGGGGTAGAATGAGAGGCAACGGAAATAAGAAGCATTGGAAACAAGATGCAAAAAAGGAAAATCCCAATTAGTTTCCTTTTTTTTTTTTTTTTTTTTTTTTAGCAGTGAGGGAAATCAAATACTGGGACAGCCTAGAGGAGCTGCAGAGTCTCCATCCTTGCATGTAGTCAAAACCCAACTGAAGAATGCTCTGAGCAATCTGGGGACATTGGCCCTGCTCTGAGCAGACAGTTGGACAAGATGACTTCCAGAGGTCCCTCCCTACGTAAATTATGCTGTGAGGCTATGATTTGTAGTGGGAGTGGTTCCTCCATTAGAGGTCACTATTGTGCAAGCACCCAGGAATGACACCACAGAAAAAATATGCACACAGTAATTGTACAGAGAAAGTGCTGCATGAATTAGGGTTCCCTTCTGCTCAATAGCTGAAAGGTGAGATCCGTCTGGCTGCAGGGCAGGTGTATGATGGAGGAGGGGACACATGGCCCACTTACTTATCTCTCATTTCCCAGGTAGCACATTCCAAGTATGGGCTAAAAAGGGGAAAAGTGAGGTTAGCGAAAGAGAGGGGCGTCTTGAAAAAAGACAGGAGAGTAGGGCAGGAAGGAAGAAGTATTCTTTCTGAAAGAAGAATCTCTGAGTGTACCAGCAAGGCTTCAGAATATGGGGTTTGTGTACACTCTCTGCCTAAGCTGACTTTACCAAAAGGACTCTCAGCAGATGGAAAACTGATCCTGTTTTTTTGCTGTGATTGTCAAGGCACAGATGAATCCATTCTTATTTAACCTAACTTTCCATTTCTTTTGTTTATGGGTTTATATCACAGGTTAACCAGTCACTGTAAAGCCAGCAGGCTTTGTGACCAACCTGCTATCACCTGCTAAAGATCAGGAATCAGAACTCATTGATAGTCAAAATAAACTTTTTTAAAAGCCCAAAGGATCAGACCATAGAAAGGATGTTAGGCATTATGCAAATCCTAGGCAGACGGGCTTAGGAAAATTTTTGTCGAAACATTCTTTTTAAAGATGTTCAGATTAAACCGGGTTTTCATTTTTAAACTTTATTGTCTTTGACTAAAACTCCCATAGGAACATTTCTGAAGTTATTTTGTGTTTTGAAATGTTTATGGTGTGGGACCATGCTCTTTGTTGTTGTTATTTAGGCCACATCATTGTCTTTGTTACTGATGTCAGGAATTGTACTAAACTAAGAAATCATATAAAGGGCTGCGTTTATTTTTAATTAAACTTTAACATTCTAGATTGAACATTTTTCCAGATGCCTGATTTCATGTCTGACAATCCTTGAAAATGCGTTGCTCACATGAGAAAATTCACACTAGAGAATGTGAGATTGCTTACATGAAAGCAATTCTGAGGTTTGACCAGTTCTGCGACTGGTCAGATGGTCCAGGAAAAAAAGTATAAAAAAGAACAAAAGGCTTATATGGGAGACCTTGCAGTAAGGCACTGGCTGGGAGATGGGAACAAGAAGGATTCTGCCCATGTGTAGCACAGAAATTACGCTATGTTTCTATTTTGCTTGATCCTGTCTAACCAACCAAGCTGTCCTGAAGCTATGTTCAAAGGGTGTGTTCCTACCTTCCTTCTCCTCCACTGCAACAGTAGTTTAGGGACTCCTCACCCCTGCAATTCTCTCATGCAGTTACTCTAATCCTGTGTTTCTTTGTATTGCTGGTACAAATGCTGTGTCCTGTAACCTCAACCAGTGAAATGATCTGCATAGAAAAGCACCTCTCCTCCCATGCCCCAGTCCCTTTCCTTTTCTTTCATTTTCTTTCCTTTCCTTGAATATTTTTAATCTGTATTTTTCCAGTGACGTGATATAGAACAGTCTTCAACTTCGATAGCAGCAAACCTGAGGGGAGGTGGGTGAGGCACCTTTACAAACTGCAGTGAAAAATAGTAGAGGTCATTTCACAGGCTTCTAGCCTTTTGGGGAAACAGTTCAAAAGTGTAATTGTTAGGTGTCCCATGCCCCACATAAACACTGAGAATGTATTACTTCCTCAGAAGGTACAACTAGTTGAGGTGACTGAACACCATGACAGCATAGGCTCATTTTTTCTATTGTGAATTTTCCACTGATGTGGTTAAACTGTTGACTTAGAGGAGGAGTTGCAGAAACGGTGCATAGGATGTGTGGCAAACGGATGAACGATGATTTATAAATAAGTAGAATGGGTCTGCAGCAAGAAGGAATGCATGCCAGACCTACACAGGGGATTCCAAATCTCTGTTTGCACAGTGGCAGTAGCTGGACATGAAATGTGTTCTTGTCTTCCTTTCCGCACTCTTGTATCGTACATCTTCCCTTCCACAACCCAGACCCTTATTCTACATCCTCATCCTCCTACCTGATGTTACACACAAACTGGGATCCCAATCTGTTCCCTACCTCCTTACAACACAGCTTCAGCTCTACAAAAAAGAACCCTAACTGCATCCTGTCACAGAGTCCTGTTTCACTCTGCTTTGGCCTTGATCCTCTCAACCACCGCTCAGAGTCTCTGCACTGACTGAACTCATGGAACAGACTGGGAAACAGGGAGCTGGTGGTCCAGCTGCAGAGTCCAGTAAGTTATAGCTTATCAGCTGATGGGTAGTAACTGCCTGTGTGAAGGCTCTCTTCAGCCATATGATAAGCATGCTAATTACTTGCATAGAGGCACTTCATCCTGCAGTTTAGGTGGGGAGGAGGTAGCGTTTCAACAGAACCAACCGCAAGCAAAACTGAGAGTCACTGCTATCACAGAATCATAGACAGCCCAGGTTGGAAGGGACCTCAAAAGATCACCTGGTCCCACCCTTAGTGCTACATCTCATTTTGAAGTAGTTCACAAACTGCTAATAGTACACATCACTTTTCATCAACTGCTCTGTATGGGTTTGCACTGCTTAGGAACTCTGAGAGCAGAGAATCTATAGAGAAGTCATTAAATGCTACTGAAGGACAAAATCCATGAAAGTGCTTAGCACTTTTTCCTTTCTGGCCTTTGCAAATCAGCTCGATCTACTAGAATCAGCAGTATTTTTCAAGAAATTTCTCAATGCAAAGGACAAGAAACTGAAAAAAATTCATAAGAGATAGACAAAAATATCTGATGCTGGATTAACTGTACTTGAAATTGTGAAGCCTTGCTAAAATTAGTTCCTGTTGTGTGCATTTCTCATTTGTTAAGAAGTTTGCCATTAAAAGATTCAGGATGTAATCAAGATGTTTTGTAAACACTCTCCAGTGCAAAGTACTACATTAGTTACAAGAAAGAGACATTACAGAATTATATCAGACATCAGTGTTACATGGTGTCTCCCAGGTGAACATGGCATTTGGTGAGCTCTACAGTGTAGCTCCTTGTTGGACACTTCTTGTGTTATTCCTGGCACAAGAGCAGAAGAAAAGGAGCTCCAGCATGAAAAGAAGAGCGTTTTCCTTCCTTATCCAGCTCTTCAGTGAGTCAACAGGACTTGCATGAGAAAGTAATAATCTATTTTCTGAAACCTGTTAATGATACACAGACAAAAATACACACTCTTTAGCTGTGTGATTGCCTGGGAAAACTGACTTGACAAAATAAGCCAAGAAGGTTTCATTGCAAGATAGATAAAATTTCTACCATATAAATCAGGTTAAACTGTAAAGCACTGATTTTTTTTTTTTTTTTAAGTTGGCCTTTCCCCCTTCATGTTTTAGAATATAATAATACAGCATATATGGTAACTAAAAATTTAAAATTCCAGGCCATGAGAAAAGACTCTAAAATTATTTGCAGCAGTTATACTAAATAATACTAATTATCACAGAAGCACTGTGAAAGGCTGCAGAGGCAGAATGGTGAAAGATTCATGGCAATTAAGAATTTAACTTGAGCCTTCATTTTCTCTGTTTCAGTTGTTTTCAAATTTGGCCCTACTTTTGACAGGTACTTTCTTGAGAACACATAAAGTATAGAAAGATGTCAATTGCATTTCATTAAAACTCACTTTTGTCTTAACTTTATCAGGGATTGCTTGACTTATGAAAATCTGGTTTTGAATTTTTTTTTTTTTTTTTTAAGCAAACATCTTTTTAAAGCAAAAGCAGCCTGACCACCTCTGGTATGATTTGGGCAATAGCTACCAAATGTAGTCTGATCTTCCACTTTTTAAAAGGAAAAAACTGAAGAGCTGTTGGTAAGAAATCATATTACATTAACAGAGCCTAAATTGCTCTCATCTGAAACCTTTTCTTCAGAGGTCTGAGGAGATTTTGAAGGGTAAAGGCACTTCCCAGAGAAAGCTTATGATAACTGAGCTAGGTGATACCTGAAGAGGCACAGACATCAGCTGCGAGTCCTCTGTTTCCCCATAAGCTAGTGCAGAAGGGCAAACAGTGAGAGCAGGACCTTGCCTGGAGCTGGGATGCTTTTTAGGAAATATGGGTTTCTGTTTTGCTTCTCTGCACTAAAAGCAGATGAGACTTGAAGAGCTGATGGGGGTTTAACATATGAGAGGTCAGGAAAGGAGGTTGTTAAGTTTGAGTGCAAAAGCGTGGGTGTCCAGAGAGATCCCCCTCTCCCTCCCACAGGGTTTGCACAACTCCTGGTGAGGTATTTGCATGTTCTTGCACATTTTTTTGCCTCCCAGGCGGAGGCAGGGAAGGATGTGTTGAGGAGAAAGGGAAGTCAGGGCTGTTTTGCTACAGCTATCTGTTCCTCTTGCTTTTCCACTTCCTCTTCCTTCTGGTAGCAGCAGCTGGGGGGGATCCCAAGGGGGAAGCTGGGCCAGTGGATAATCCCCTGCCCAACCATTTACATGAGGGTACATGGGGAGGAAACTGAAGCAACTTCTTCCTTGAGAAAGTTGTTTCCTCCCTCTCTTCCCACCCAATCTCCTCTTTCCCCAGCACAGGCTCTCTCTCTTCTCCTTTCCCTAGGTGCCAGGATGCTGCTGACAGCAGCTGCTAAGATGGCCGCCCCATGCTCTCAGGCTTGTGCTGGCTCCAGCCAGCCCTGGGTCCCTCCATGACAGGCTGAGCCCCAGCCAGGAGGCACAAAGCTAGTCAGGGCCCCATGAGCTGATGGCGGTGGAAGGCAGGGCACAGGCATGGCTACTGCTGAGGGGCACAGGGGAGGGGGGCTGAGGGAGCGCAACATCATGAGGGCAGGCAAAAAGCTGCCCACTCTCCCCAGCTGTCAGAGCTCTTTCCCCACACAAACTGCTTGTGCCCAGCTCCCATTAGCCCTGCCATGCTCTTCCATCCTCCCTCTCACCCCAGTCTACTGATTTCCCTTCATACGCAGCTTCTAGCAACTTCCAAGCCAGCCAGCCAGGCCACTCGCTTGCTCACCTGCCTGCCTGCCTGACCAAGATGGCCACCAGCCCAGCCACCGAGTCCTCTCCACAGCCCCCTTGCCTCAGGCCAGGAGCTCGTTGCTGCAAACTCAGCCATCACAGCTTACATACACATCACCTGCAATTTAGCTCATTAAATCATCTAATCAAGCTACCACTGGTGATCAGCTGTGGTCCTCAATGAGGCATGACCTGTGGGATGTGAGGGGTGACGGTGCTGTGGCAAGCTCTGCGAGTCTTCCCAGCCCGTGCTTCATGGGGCTGTGTCTGTATGCATCAGGGCTCTTGACCACTATGGTGAACTATGCACTTTCAAGAGGGTTTTCTGGTGCCTGTGGAGTGTTTAGCGAAGGCCTGCTGTTCCCGTTTGGTCTGTCTGGGAGTGTTTCCTGCTGCTGCGCTGCTTTCCATTCCCCCTGAACTCCTGCTGCTGAACCCAGGCAGACAGAAGCCAGGAGCACTGACATCAGCAAAAACTGCACAGCTTTCAGGGCAAAAAAGCGTCATTCAAAAGCCGCTTAATCTGAGCCCCCTGCATGAGTGAGCTTTGCAGCAAAAGGGGCAGGGAAGAGCCTGTGATATGGCAGGGGGCACTGAGGGGCAGCCCAGGGGCAGAGCATAGAGAGGGGAGTGCAAGGCAGTGGAGATGAGTAATTTGGTGGAATATTACAGTTAATACCTGCTTACAAGCTTTGTATTCAAAGAAGAATTGCTTAAGATTGAGCCAACAGAGCGCTTCTAAGGTCAAGTCACAAAAAAGAAAGACTTGGCTTTTTGCATGTGAGATATTGTTTTGTACGGTGGGTGCTTTGCATCAGCTTTAGATGTCCACAGGAAGGACTGTGCTCTGGAAGGAGTGATTTATTACAGTGCGTACACCCGAGCAGAAAACCAGGAGCTTAACATGCACCTGACTGTGACGCTCTGGATTACGCTGGGCTTTCCTTTGTGACAGAAACACGTCCTTCACAAAGCTTAGTCAGGGTAAGGAGATTCTGCCAGTGTCATTTTACTTCTTTCTTGAATTTGCCAATTCTACCTTTCTCTAGTATAGAAAAATATAAATAGTGGAAACAGATTTCTGCACTCCTTGTTCAGACAAATACAAATATAGTAATA
Source organism: Phoebastria nigripes (assembly GCA_035582835.1). Classification (NCBI taxonomy): domain Eukaryota; kingdom Metazoa; phylum Chordata; class Aves; order Procellariiformes; family Diomedeidae; genus Phoebastria; species Phoebastria nigripes. Next base: position 820,969 of record JAYKAV010000267.1, read on the forward strand.
ATAGTCAATGGTTATAAGATTATAGGGATTGAATTATGATAATTTTAAAGAGCCACAGCATTGACTTGAGGAGCTTTCAGGGAATCCTGTGTGTCAGCCGTCCACAAACAGTGTCTGGAAAGCCCAGTTGTTCCCATAAGCATGACAGTGCACGTAGACACGAGAGAATGCTGCTAATTCGCTCGACCACATCAAACTTCTGTCAGAAATACTAAAACCACCTTCAAATGGCAACCGATGGAAATGCAACAGCACATTTTTCAGGAAGTCTAGCCCTGTCTGCAGACACAAAGATAACGTAGACTGACGCTACAAGAAACGTTCGTTCTCATAGCGAGCTGTAGCAATTGCAGGCAGAAGCTCCTGCCAGTGTTCAGGAATATCAAGTTTTTACTGAAAATCAGGTACTTTCCAAAGTGATGCTGTAACAGGATCGCCACCACGGTGAGGTGGCACTTTTACTCAGAACTGCTGACTCTGCGGAGTGGCACAGCATTGCTAAGCAGGACTGCTAACTCTTTGCCTTGCCCTCTGACGAGGTTCACATACTTGAGATGTTATCCCCCAGGAGCAGCATGAAACCAGATAGACTGTAACTCTCTCAGTAGAAGTATGTACAAAGAGATTGTCCATGAAGTATGTAATTTCTGCTGCTGCATTTCCTAGGCTGCCACTAGGAGGCAAAAGACCCATGAGAGTGAGGAGGAGGCAGGAAGAGAAGTTTCAGTGAAAAACTGTGCTAACGTTGACTTTCTCTTGCTGAGCACTCCACATATTTGCATGTGTTGTATATTACAGATATACAGAGCAACAGTATTCTGACCTAGGAAGGAGATTGTCAAACTTGCTTTAACGATATTAGTGCAGCTGTCCAAAGGTGCTCTCCCATGTACTTTTTTTTCCTATGTATACATGGTTTAAGAATTACTGCCCCAGCCAATCATTTCTGTCTTTTTCTTCTCCCACCCTCACTCACCACTAATTCTGTTACGCTGTCTCACCAGTTTTGGGATCATGTAATTGACTAAGATCAGCGAAATCAAGCAGGTTAAAAACACCATGGAAAGAGAAAAAGATATATTATTTTGCATCATGTCACTTGAGTTTACACCACCTCCAACAATGGTGCTGACGCAGCTGTGGAGGTAACAAGATCCTGACTATGATTTTCGTTGTGAGCATTGAATTGGAAAGCCGGAGGTGTTCAGAAGGGAGTGCCCAACCTTTCACACCATTTCAGAGCACAGGACATCAGTGGATGAAAGATACCTCAAAAAGATGGACTAGCACTTATTGCAGAGAAACTCAGTGAGGCTTTTTTTATCATCTTTTTTCTTTCCTCTATTTTTGACAAATTTAATTCCTAAGCAGCCACTTTTCCTGAAGGTACATGGAAAGAGAAAGTTGAATAAATGCTCTGATAAAAAAATATAATTAAGGCTGCAGTCATAAAAGTTGCATATGAGAACAGTAACACACCATTGCTGTGCTGGGATTTAGATGCTGGTTTTGGTCTACACAGAGTCTGGAATGGCATGCTTATACATGAGAAGGCATTATCATTATTGATATTCTTGTCTTGCTTGAATATAATCTTGTGATTTTGTTGTTGCTGCTGCTGCTGTTGTTTTTGTGAAAAATAAAAAAGGCAAAATATCTATAAGCCGCTTTCAGGCTTGTGGGTCCTGTTCCTTAAAATACTAATTCCTTCAGATTCTTTCTTCACCTAATAATTCCCCCAAATCACTCACAAACATCCTTCACAGAAATAAGTGGAAAAAACAGAGAGGACCTGGGAAGCTGTTGCACCTGCAAGTGTAAAATGAAGCATATGGTAGACATTGCAGATGGGCAGCTTTCACAGCAATTTCACAGCATAAACGGTTATTTTCATTGTGTTTGTTGCAATTTACATTCTCAGCAGCATTCTATCAGTTAGGGATATATTTATTTCTGTGTATTGGATGAAAGAGAAGATGACAGGAACTGTCTAGCATTCAGAGTTGCAAAGGTGAGCTTGTTCTTTGATCATTGCATTATTTGTCTAGCGCTGATACTGTGCACAAACCTTTGCAGCAGTGTTTACCCATGCAAAATGATTATATTGCTACAGTTAGCACCTTAAAACAGTCATGAAGACTACCATATAGAATAGCAACAGTCACGAAGTCTAATCTGCCTTAATATTAATAATAAATGCTTCATCATTGGTGATGATTGTTTATTTTCACAAATAAATATTACTTTATAAATAAAATAGTGTCTAGCAGAATGAATAGCATAAAGAACTGCATTTCTCCTGCTAAGAAAAAACATTGCCTTATGTAACAAAAAAAATAGTTTTCATTGGCAAGTGGCAAATATAAAGCATGTGGCAGTGTTTTTAACTCAAATAAGCTCCATCCAGCACTCTCATAAGCTTCTGAACTAGCTAAGATAGAAGTTTTTGTAAAATTAAGCTGGAAATATCAAGCACTTCCAATGCTTTATTTTGACACCCAAAAATGTTTCGAAAAACACTAAGTTGTGCAGAAGGAGAAGTGTTAGACAACAGGAAGAGTCAAACAACCTTTTATGAAACTTAAAAGACACACAATTTTTCCTCTGCAATCTCATCGCCGTGCAGAGCTCCAGCAACTTCACTGAGCTGTATTTAGAGGGTTCTGCCTTCGTGGTTTGGGTTTACCTTCAGCTCAAACACACGTTTAGAATTTCTTGTGAAGCTTATTTTCTCAATATCGGTTTTCCTATCTCTATCATCCTTCAAAGTCTTTGATTTGTGTAATGAACTCACAGGCAGAAGGGCAGAAGAAATGTATGATCATAGTTTTTAAAAAAGAATCTCCACATAGCAAAAGCTTTAAAAAACCGTCCAGCAGAATCTCTTGAGATCCTACTAGCAAAGGTGGGAGCAAGCAAACACATTAGCTGACACCTGATGAGTGGGTATGTATGCAGTGATTCTCAATGGTAGCAGGGGACTAAACTTAATGACTCAAGAGCCTTTATGCTTGTCATTACCACACACATTTCATTAGCCATTATTCTGTAAAGACTCAAGCTTGTATGCACTAACATAGCTTCACAGGACTCTGCAATATGGGGTAAATGCAATACTTCTAGCTATCACATGGTGAATACTGCTGATGGCAGCAGCCAAACAGTCTGAACAAATTTTAGTTCCCTTTTCCCCCACCACTTCTTGCCTAATATCCTGAGGAGAGTAGTTTTCTCTACAGATCATGATAATGAAACCCACAAGTGGCATTCTTATGCAAACCCTTGCTGAGAAGCAGAACTCAGAGAGAACTCCTCTTAGCAAACAGACTAGGCTGTTAAGGTAATACACCCGTGGATTGTCTCGTTGAGGGAGACAGTTTCTCTGCCTGTATCAAAATCTTGGAGAGCTTTGGGGAATCCAGGTAAATTGTTGTACATGTTTGTCATAGAAATAAACATGCAAAGTTCCAGGAGAAATAGAATCAGTACAAGGTATTACATATAACTGGAAATTTTAATTGTAGGTTTTACCTACAATTACTTGTGGAGCCGAAAAGATGCCAAGCTGACGAAATGGACTTTTCTCTCTCAAAGTTTTGTGTTTGGTTCCCTGAAATTTTACTAAAAACAGTCCTAATTTAAGTGACCTTTGCATTTTGAATAATAACAGAAATGGTATCACTTAAAGGCAATTATTTTCTAGTAATTCTTTTTGCATTATTTGTGGCTGGTTGGTTTGTGGGTGGGGTATTTTTTAATATACCATACTCTGGATTGAGATATCAGTGTATGTGTTTTGTTTGTAGTGCGTCATGGAAAATTTTTTTCTTTCCAGCGTTGAATCAGAGTGGTACTCAATGTCTTAAAACTGCACAATATTTCCTTTAAAATCAGATGGGATCCTGAAATTCTGGAAAGAAGGGTAGGAACTTTTCAGTGGCAGGAACTCAAGTTTTTCTTTCTTGAGACTTGGAGATGTTACATTAGCTTTAGTGGAATAACCAGAGTCAAATCAAAGTCGTTCATAAGGCAGTCACTGTATACACCATATATGAATAGGGTTTTGAGCAAAGAGGGATCTGTCTGCTTCATTTCTGGGCGTACTCGCTCAAAAATTTACATTATTCTGAAAGCTGTTGATTAGCATATGAGAAAAAATCATTTTAAAAGCCCAAATTATTAAGTATCATGAAACTCTGTACTTATATAAAGCCATGTTAAAAAAAATAGTAATCCTTTTTCAGAAAGGGATATTAGTTATTCTGTTTTTATTGGATAGAAGTTCTTGGTGGAAAATTGAAGCTGCCAGGCTTCTGTTGTTGAAGACTGAGTTGCCAATGGTTGATAGTTTTTCTAATTTTGACATAGACAGGTAGCAAAAAGAAGCAAGAAAAGAAAAGTGAAACTTTGTGTTGAACTTATCAGGACATAGGATGAAGAGATGACCATGCATGGATAGATGCTTTGGCCTTGTGCATAGGCTGTGACAGCAATAGTTTGGAACCAAGCTGGGACGTCACCTGGCTGTTCTGGTCAAGCCCTTTGAGACTAGTCCTGGTCTCAAACTGACCTGGAGTGGATGAACTATATCGTCCTCTCACATTCCTGCAATATGATGTAGTTGGTCTTATGATTAGGTAAAAGATGAGAAAAAGTGACAAGAGAGGGACAACAAAGGTGTAGAGAAATGCAAAATGGAAAAGATGCAGAATACAGTGTGATCAGGCTGGAACACTGTCTTGTCTAATTTTGACAACCACATGTCCTCATGAGTGTTCTGGTTTTGTCTTGCTGGTGTTAGAGGGATGTTTGAAACGATGCTCTCTGGATAACATAGAGGCTGTCAGCCTCTCACTGCTAATCCCTTAGATTTCTGTCTATGCTCTGAATCCTAGAGGTCTGCCTTTCAAAAAAACCCCAGGCAGCAGAATAGCCTGCCTCTTCATTATTTAGTATCTGATGAGGGCTCATTTCTCTTGTATACCAACCATTGTATTAGCAAGTCTTTTTGTTTGGGCAGATGCTGTCTTTCTGCCTTCTTTTCATGCTTCCGCTACCTGCATTCATAGGTACAGAGTATTGCAACATCTTAACTCCACTTTCCAAATGCTGCACTCACTATTAGAGGGAGTCTTCTTTAACTAGTAATTATAACTAGACTCAAGGGGAAGAAAAGCAACTTGGAAATTATTTGTCTCTTCTGGAAACAACGACATTGCATAATGATAATTCTGAAGTCTCCCTCTGTCTGGAAAAGGAAATAGTCAATCAATAATTTATCATTAATTCAGAATGGCACTAGCATCTTGTGCAAGCAGCTAAACTCCCTCAAATCCTTTAACTTCCGTAGAAGTTAAATCAGGCCTTTATAAATAATTTTCAGATCTGTATTTTTCTGTAACTTTCATATGTCATTTGCCTTGCCTTTTCTGTCCAGTTCCTTATTCCTTACATCCTGTCCATGGTTTAAAGCTCAATTCCCTTAGTGGTTATTAGCTTCTCTGGTTATTTCACTGTCACAGAATTCATGAGTATACACACTTTTCTTCTTAAAGGGATAGGTTTATAATCTTTATTTCATTACTTTCTAGCAAAATCATCAAGATCTGATTCTGTTAAAAGATACGAGTCTTTAAAAGGCCTGTTTAGACGCTATCACTTGGGAAGTGAAGGTGAGAAGTGAAAAGATGGGGTTTTTTCCTTTATAAATCAGATCTGCATGTATTTTGAAGAATTGCACAATTTCTTATACAGTCAACAGTTACATATATTTCATTTGCTTAATTAAGGATCGTGTGCACACACATCTGCTATTCCTTTCATTGATCCAGTGCTGGTGTTCAAAGAAAGAGCAACCATAAGGGGAAGTTGAAGTGGAATGATCTTTTGGCTTCACCAAGACTGGAAAGTAAATAATGAGAGCATATTTATGCCAAAACAAAACAAATGTTTTTTGATCAGACTGCTAGTTGAGACTGGAATATTCACAGTAAATTCAGGAAGAATACAGTTGGAACCTTTATATTTCTTGTGTTCTCATTACAATGTACTTCTGTACAGAAATATGCAGTTATATTGTAAATAATGGGGAATTGCACTTGTTTACACTGAGGTGTAATTAAGATCTAGTTGTGGAAGAATTCTGTACAAATGTATCTTGGTATCTGTGTGAGTCTGTTGAAGGCAGCGGGAGGCTGGGAAAGCACTGCGTATACAAATCTCCTTGATGAATCCATGGCACAGGAACTAAAACCTGGGTATTGTTCTAGATTTGAACAAACACATTTGAATAATGCAACCATCTCGTATCAAAGCAAATGTTACTGTGTACCTTATGTGCTGCTTCCAGTTCAAATCAGAAGCTGAAAAGCCAAAATATTTTGCACTGAGTTTCCCAATAGAGCGCAAAGAGAAAGTTCAGAAAATAACCCAAGTATTTCTTGCATGAGACTCTTCTGTTGGACAGGCACTTTGCACTTTAGAGGGGAAGGGTAGGGTGAACTTAATCTCACTTCAGAATCTTTTCAAGTTCCCATTTCATGATTTACAACCTATTGTATATGCTAATGGAACAGGTAACTGCTGTCGCTTCTGGGAAGGGAAACACAGAAACTGCAGGGATTACTCTATGAGCAGGGCCACAAATAAAAGACTTTCTCTTTTTCCCAGTTCCCCATCTGTCTACCTGGACAGTCAGGTTGCATTAGAATCCACGATATGGCTTCTAGTATAACGTAGCTTATGAAGGCAGGAACTGGTGACGTACATAAAAGAGAAGCAGAAAGATTTCACAGAGTTTCTTACTCTCTTCTGATTCTTAGTGTTACCTTTACCACTTAGTACTCACTGTAAGTAAATGAAAGAGGCTATATTACTGATTGTAAACCCTTCCACATGCCCAGGAGCTTCTTACTCTTGAACAGCTTGTAAATCTGCATGACTAGGTCAAGGTTTGTTCACAGTACTGGGAAGAAATTTATTAAAAGAAATCCATTGACAGTCCTAACATGGCAGTAGTGAATGGTTCAGTGCATTTGAAAGCATGTATGAATGTAATTGAACTTGCTATTGCAAAGATGTAGAAAACTTCTCAGAAACCATATATCATAACAAGAAAAGTTTCTTCAAAGCCACATTTCCAGCTTCCAAAAGGTCTACATGCTGAATGTCTCTTGTCCAGAATGTTCACATTACTGTAGTTTGACACAGTACACTTTATTAAAGTCCAAATGGAAGAGGTAGCAGAAGAATCAATTTATTGCTATAACTTTCAAAAGAAATGAGCTGCTGAGTTGGCCAAGCAGATGATCAGACTGTAATTTGTAAGTCCTGAAGACTTCAGACACTGAGATAAAATTATAGTATCTCTGATGGTTTAGATTTGTTACAGAAGTTAAAAAACCCCATGCATTAGTACAAAGTCAAAAGATACCAGAGACAAAAGGCTTTGTTATTCTCTCTGGCATTGCAATTAGCTTAACTTTCTGTTTACGTGGGCAAAATCAGTGCTTTGTGAGGTATCGTGGGAGAAATCTTGAATGTTTAGTGATACATATATGTATCTCTGCAGTGTGTGTGTGTGAGTGCATATGCATCCACCAGCAACAGATGGCTTAAAACTGATAATCTCCATAGTAAATGTGTACTTCCTCCCTTCCCTATATGTGCAAAAGAGATAACAATATGGTGCTCTGGGGATAAGTTTCATATATGTCTATCTTGTTTTGGCTGCATTTATTGTAAGTAACTTTGTAGTATAATACAAACAGTTTGGAAAGACTGAATTTCTTGGTGATACTGAAAGACTGGGAAAGTTAACTTTAAGTTGCAGAAGTCACAGGTAAAACTATTCCAACATAACAGGCAATTCATGTAATGTGATACAGTCAAACGGAAGGCAAAAGGAGCAAAACCCCAATTTAAAAACTCTTGTTAATGATGTAAAAAAAAATTACTGAACACTCACCTAATTGTACTGAGTGAAGACACAGTTCATTCTTCAACCTCTTTCTAAATTTTTTTCAGACCCTTATTTATTGTGCTTTGTAGTGATACTCCTTTGTTTCCAAACAAATGATTCAGAGCCCTTCCTAGTTACAACATCCCTGCTTTATACCATTAGTCTTACATTTTAACTTCCACACACAAAACAGATCCCACTTAAACAAGTTGTGAATCAGATACTCCAGCGTATCTGCCGTAGCTGCACCCCTGCTGCCACTGTTGGCTGGGAAAGGACTCCCTGCTGCAGAGGGCTCCTGGAAACTAAAGGTGGCCCCAGCCCAGCACAGTGGGACCAGCTCACTCCCCTTTGCCCCCATCCTTCACTGCACTGTCTTTTAATTGTACTGAATTCAAGTGTATTGAGCTTTTTCTCTCAGTTCATATTAAAGACTAGTCCTGAAAGGTATTGAATGGGGCTGACCAATTAAAACATTTTCAAATGAAGCTGGGTTTTATCCACTTGGCATTGTTCAAATTTTTTTTTCCCCAATACGTTAAGTATCTTTGACAGTATCTGGGTGTATGGATGACCATTTCTTCCTATTTTACTCCACATATTTTCATTTTCTATCCACACATGCGGGTTTTTTCAGATATAAAATGGAGAAGAGAAACAAGGACAAAGCAAGGGCAGGGGGAGCAGCAGGGAAGAAAATTGCTGAGAAGGGAAAGAAAAACTGACAGACACCCCCCAAATCAGAAGAATTTCTGTTTTCACAAAGAAACTTGCAATTCTCAAAAGAGTTGGCAGGAATAATGCTAGTCTGGTACATAATCCAGGTTCTAGTACAGTCTATGCTTCTCACCGCAGGACACTCATATTTTTAGGGATACATTAATTTTAAAGTAGTATGTACTTTCTTATATTTAATAGGTGTTCAGTTCCCAATTCCAGAAATAAACAGAAATTATAATATGCCCAAAAGGATCTGCATGACCACTCTCTAAAGGCAGTACCTGCACTGAAAATTTTAAAAGATTGTATAACAACAGCAAGGATATAACAAAATGCTCAGCTTCTCTAACCCTACAGGAAGATGTGCTACAATATCACCACAGCCAATCAGCAGTACTACAAGCCTCAGACCAGGAAACTCTTTAAAGTACAGTATGTGTGAACATTGCAACGGGGACTTTCTCATTGCTGCTCTTTCTTTTTCTCTTCTTTATGCTTATAGGATTGCAAGGCAGATGTGAAATCACTCATGGCGAAATTTAATACGGGTAACAGCCCCACAGAGGATGTTTCTGGTAACAGTCGACCCTTCAAAGTCCCAGGACAACCTATCCATACGGGATTACAGACAAGGAAAGCAGCACTTGAGAAATTTGCAAGTCAAGGAAATGCAACTTCTCCTTCAGGATCCAGTACATTTCACAAACCTGTTCATCCTAAGCCTCCTCTGGGGGTCAAGCCTTCCATTGATGATAAAACAGAGAAAGATCCAAAGCCCCCATATTTGAAACCAATGGCACAAAGGTTTGGGGTTCAGCTTCAGGCAACTAGCAGAGAAAATGATGGAAAAGCTGGATGCACTAAACCCCCCACCAAAACCAGTGACTTGGCAAAAGAAGAGCCAAAGCCTCTGTATCCAAAACCTGCAGGGAACAAGTTCCTTAACTCTGCTCCTCATGAGAAAGAAAAAAATCCTCTGGGAACAAAACCAAATTTGAATTTTGCACCACAGGAGAGTGAGGCAAAACCGGCATTTTCAAAAGTAACTGGAGTTAAGGAAAAGTTCATGTCTGCAACACAAGAAAATGAGCCCAAGCCTCCTTTCTCTAAACCACCTCTTGCACAGAAACCTTCTCTAAACCATGAGGTCTCCCACAACGAAGACACTTCTAATAAAAATGTTTTTCTGCAAAAAGGACTATCAGGCCCTAGACCAAATATACACTCATTTAAAGCAGCAAAGGAAATGGATGAAAATAGTAACTGTGCTGCAGAAGCTGCAGGCAGTCATTTTTCTAACATGGCTCTGAAGCCTACTGGCCGCTTACCCAGCTCATCTCAAGGCACCCCCAAAAACATGGAGGAAAAGACTGAAGAAAAGGGAATGAGTGCTGCCAAGAACATCTTTCTCAATAAAATCATCCAGGAAGAATCAGGTTCTTCTCCTAAGTTCCATAAGATGAACACAGCGCTTGCTGTAGGAAGGCCATCAGGTGGATCACAAGAGAAAGAGGATGGGGACAGGAGCTCAGGAACCCCCAAGCGGAAGGCCTTGCCCCCACTATTCAAGCTGGGCCAGCCCCCACAGAAGCCCAGCAGACCCCCCAGCGTGGACCTGGAAAGGTTCCGGAAGAGCAGCCCAAAAGACAGTGAGTCCTCTCTGTTCTTGCTTTCTCGGGTATTGGTTTTTTTATGCATTTAGTACCCAATTCATTTCAGGTGGAATCCCCTCTTCTGTTCAGAAATAACACAAGACTTGTGCATCAGACAACCCCTTAAAGCTTTAACCCTCGTGTCTCTTCCGTACAGGACAGAAATTAAAATTATATTCTCCCTCCCCCAGCGACAAAGTGTAGGATGAATGCTTTCTGTATTGGGTTTATTTGTTTTTCAAAACTACTTAGATGTAGCTATAACTTGTGTCAGGGAGTTTAAATATTTTTCTCAACAGACATTTAAGTCCTGACTTCCTATAAATGAGATGTTAATGCTGTGTGTCCTGTCCTCGACAGTAACTTCCTGGGCACAGCTTGAGGGCCACCAAAATGATATACTACAACCTGTAGTAACCACACTTTTTTTTTTCTTTTTTGCCTTTCACAATGACTAGTCACAGCATGACCCTAGAAACTGCTGTATTTTAAAGTTTGTTTAGAAAGTTACAAGAATCAGTTGTTCCCACATGGAGCTGCATCCATTTTATACCCAGATCTGAATCCAGACTCCAAAAGCATCTCCTGGACTTAGTGTTTTCTGTTAGGTTTGCATGACTTCAGTAGTGTGGCAGTTAGTAGTACCTGAGGCTCTGCCTCACTATTTTTGTGAAGAACCAAGCCTCAGAACTTTCTGATGGTCATAATCCAGGCATGAATATTAAGGCTTGTCACTAGGTTTCTGTAAAATTTGAGATGGTCTTGTGTGTGATGACAGCTTCTGTAAATACATTTTAAATATCTGGGAGGACACAAATCCCTGTGAAAAAAAGAAATTGCTGTGACTCCACTCTCACAAAGAGTTCTGCTTCAACAGGTTCCTTTCACCGCATAAAACATGTTGCAACAACGATATAAGCTGTTTCTGAGGCACTCCAAATATGCCCTTGAAAATCTCATGTAAAAATGTAGTTTCCTGAAGTTAGACCCACATATCCACTGTCACCTCCTTGAAGGAGAGATCAGTTTTGCGGAGGTTCTGAATGTCCTTAATTCTCCCTTAAATCACCTGTATTTCAAACTTCTGGGTTAAGGTTTTCCTCCAAAGCTTTTAGGCACTCTTTGACAATTCTAAAAAGTTAAAATCAACCACTACATTTGGAATGGGTGATGCCAACTCACACATTTCTATTACAAGTTTTATAGTAGCTGAAGGAGGCTTTCTCTTTTTACTTACAGCACCAGGTGCTAGGAACAATGATTGCATAAGAAATTCTGATCACATTTTGAAATCAAAGTTTTAAGTTGTATGAGTCCAGAGGAAAGCTGTTCTTGATCTCAGTGCATGACAGAAACAAGGACAGAAATAAAAATTTATTATTGTGTTAAATTTTTATGGTTTTTTTTTTCATTTATTTCTTTTTTTTTTTTCCCTTAATGCACTGCTGTTTGCATTGAGCTCAGAAAGTGAAGAATATATTCAATCCTCACATATATTTTTTTAGCTCAAGCAATTTGCACCAGTTATGTCCTGCAACTAACTGTGTCAGGTGGTACACACAGCTAAGTAATTCCTGATAATGAGGGGCATTTCACCTACGTTAGTCTGCCTTAACCATCTCTCTTAGTTTTAATTAAACAGATGAGACTTAGACTCTTAAATTTTCAGTGTAGTCAGTGGGGAAGGGAGATGTCCAATGGTGTGATTCAGAGCATTAAAGTTAGATGCCTAAAGTAGCTGACAACAGATGCTCTGAATAACTCCACACTGTGCACGTGCAGTACATCAGGTACATTCATGTAATTTAATTGATACAAAATTTGTCCTTGTGCCTTCCGTATTTAGAATACAGTATGGTTTGTGCTTCAGCAGTTTTGAATGCACGTAAGACTGGTCTTCCTGAGACAGAAGACATTCAAAGGGGTTATGACCGGATGAAAAAGCTCAGAGCTGACCTTCTCTAAAGACAAAAAGCCACACTAAAAACACAGAGTGTGCATGCAACTATATGTTGCTATTMTTAATTCCACTCAAAAATTCGGAGCATATCAGTAACGTAAAATGTAGTTTCTTGTCATGATTGTCTGATTTTCCTGTGTTACGCTACAGTTATGGAAATGTTCTCACAAATCCATGATCAAGGCCAGATCCTCAAATGGTGTAAATTTATGTATCTCTTTAAAAGAAATACGCCAATATACAACAGTCTGAGCAGCTGCCCCTTCTCCATAGAAGTGTTCAGCATGACTGGTGTTACTCAAGTGCCCAGAGCAGTCTCAAAATGGAAAGGCCGCATTTTCAGCAAATGACACCAGCAAATGTTTTGATTAAACAAAAACAATAAGAGCTTTGCTGGCTAGAACTTTAAGAAGTCCTGATAAAGGCTGGAAACACCCAAAACTGCAATTAATCTTTTAAAAATACATTTTTTAGATTATTTTTAAGTAATTAATGGGGGAATGATTTTATTTGTTTGTTTGTTGTTTATTTTTTTTTTTTTTTCTGGTTCCCATGCAGTTATAGACACAAAGCATTTTTTCATCCTCTTTTTAAAACTGAGGGTTAGAAATATTTAACCTATGCATTTAAAATTAATACTGTGAACAGGGCTGTAAGGATAATACCAGAACTTTTCCTAGAAGGAGGATCTCCAGTTGTCACTAACCAGCGCTAGTGCAGCCACTGGCCTGGATGAGTTGCACCTGGAACATGAGCTAAGGAAGGAGCTAAGTAGAACTGAAGGGTCAGACATGGTCTTCTCTACTTCACAGTCTTTGGGTCAGGGCAAGACTGAAAGATTTAGAAACCACATCAATACGAAGCTGTTCATAGTGGCCCTGAACTTCAGCCTTCCACTGTAGAGCTGGCATGTAGACCTTGATGTTCTGTTTGGCTTTAATTAATGCAGCTCATTTCTTTGTGGCCAGAACTCTCCATAGAACAGTTCTGGTGGAGACACTAGGTGTTCTAGAATCCTAAACAAACTCATTTTCAGCTCAACAAAGTTACTCATCGCTGCTGGGTTTCTTGCAACTTCAAACTCGAATGACAAAACCTACCTGCTTTGGAAAGGCAGTTAAACTGAACTGTTTTCTTTTTTTTTTTTTTTTTTAACTGTCATTTCAAGAATCAAAGTCATGTCAGGAAGATGCCACCCCCACAGCACAAATTCTTCCTGCTCATTACTTYGTCTGGATAAACAGCAGCTTGTCATAGTTGTTTAATTTGCTGCTGTGATTCAGGTGCTGAGTAAAAAGAAGAACAAACAAATGGAAATGGTTTTCCCATCCAACAAAGCTTTCTGAGATCTAACCTTTGGGGGTTTTGATCTGTACTAGGGCAAAAGTTAGGCTTTGTGTTGTCCTTTGAGAAGAGAAAAGCTCCACACATGGCGGTTGTTATACTTGTGTTAGAGGCATGTGCCTGGGGTGCAGAAAACCTTGTATTGCCTGATTTAAACCAGGAGTTTGAACTCGGCTTTCTCAGAAGTATCAACTCACCCCTTTTTCTTTGGTTGTTATCCTTTCCCATGAAAGCTGCTTTACTGTTTTTTCGTAATCAAGTATTCACTGGGCATGAAATAACTTTAAACGTTAGAGGCTGAAAGACTTACCTTAGATGCAGCAGCCTTAGTCATGTGTGGGAGGATTTAAACTGTCCACCATGCATGCACGAATACTGAGGGATGATGTTTTGGTGTTGGCCTTGTTTTGGATTAGAAATTTACACCTGGTCCTGAAAAATTTTTCTTGATAAAACTTCTGTAGATACAAGTGTCTTGCTGAGGAAAGTTGGATTATTGATGCACTACGATTTTCCAGTGAAGGCAGGCTTTAATAAATTCCTGTCTGGGCCTGTGAATACATGGCACTCTGGTAAATTCCTGTGTTATGTCCCATTACAGCAATTTTCCCTGACAGTAGATCATATTTATGTCAGCTCAGAATCAATGAGATGCATGTGCTTTCTAGATTCAGAAAATAATACTAATGATACTTTTTTACAATGAACACCCACAGTGCAAACAGGGCTTTGTTAGAAAAAAGAAGAGAACCAAAGTCATTTTGCTGACAGCTTTCCATGTGAGGCCACAACCGTACCGTTGCTTTCAGAGGAGAACTGCACCCAGGCTGACCTCAGTGGGATCTTGTGTGTACAGATGGCCACCCACATAAAGTCAGTTGAAGGGTCAGAGTCCGTAGTGCTCTAAACAGCTCTGAACGCCTCATGAACGATCAACACTGGGGCTTCAGCTAGGGAGAATGTTTTGAGCTGTACTGGGAGAAATGAAAGGAAACTGTACTGAATCTAGGAGAAAAGAAGACATGTAGGAAAATTCTCACGATTTATAATTTGGGTTATGGTTGTGTCTGCGGTCCTTGCTGAGATTCTGTTCTGCGATGGATTGTGTACCCACACAGTGACACGGGTATTTGAGTTGGGTAAGACAACCAGAGAGAAAGGAGGAATTAAAATTTGAGGTGCATTGTCAAAGTTATCACAACACTCTGTTGGCAAAGTAATTAACAATCAAGCACCACTCCTGAGGACAGAAAATATCCTAACTGTCTTGGCAAAGCCCCTTAGAACCAGTCAGTTGTTGCTCTTACTTGGTGGCAAGATGAAACAGCAGCTTCCAAAGTTATAAAGAACGGGCTTTTTTTATCACAGGATGTCACGGCTGTTTACTGCAGAATCTGGACTTAAAAGGTCAATGTAGGTTTTATTTTTTTACCTCAGTGCTAGATTGGATAAAGTTACGCAACAGCTCAGTATTAAGGTGTAAGGGGATAAAAAGAATTGTAACTTGAGCCAAACCATCTGTTTCTAAGACAGATGAAACTAAAAGTAGGTGATGATATCAAACAACACTGTTCAGGGTGGGGTGAGGGTAGCTGTATGCAATGCTGTGATGCCTTTGTTTGCACAGGTGAACTATAGCACACCATAAAACCCTGTAAAGCTCAAGAAAGTGCCACAATGATAATTTCAGAATAGCGTGATAATTATGTGCAACATAATGCCTGGATTTTGCTATACATAGCTAAAATGTTGAATTTTAAGCGATATCAAAAATGTACTGACATGAGACTATTTGTGGGAATTTGAAGATCTTCAAGGCTTTTTACCTAGTCTTTTATTAGATTTCATGATGTTGTTGTCTATTATTATTGGTGCCCCATACATTTACCTGAAAACTATGGAAGTGAAGTTGAAATTACGATCACACAGATCTGCCAAGAACGTAACTTTGCTGGATCTGCCTGAAAGCAACTACAAAATCTGGATGAGCAGTTGTATGTAGTTTTTAGTGGAAACAAATGTAAAAACTCTTCAGCTTTCCTCTAAGGACATTCCTCTCTCTCCTCTGAAAGTGAGAGAACCCAAACGATTCTTCTTTCAGCAGCATTATACTAAAATATTTTACACCTCTGAGAAACAGGAGAATCAATTTTTGAAGTTCCTAGAACTGAAGAACGATGCTCAGCTGAAATATAGTCAAAGTTGTGCATTTATCATGAAAATCAGACTGCAGCATATGAAATCCCACACAATGTACATAGTTTGGTACAAGTGCAATGACATCATCTGTGTGGGTCTGACCCCAAAGGAGTTGCCTCGCTCATGGGATTGGTATAAGGTCAGTTTCAGAAAAGGGGTTTTAATTCCTTTCTAATTTCAATATTATTTCTTTGGCCGTCTTTCAATAGTTCAACTATTAGTATTTCCCTGCAGAAGATTGTTCTGGGTACAACTTGCTGTTGTGCATTTGGAAGCAAAAGTACACAAAAAACATTGCAAATTAGTATTTAAACTCATTGCCCTTGATTATTTCCTTAGCTACAACAGCCTGCAATATCTTTCAAATAACTTAATGTATATTTTTAGTTAAAAAGGAATAAAATGTATCCATCAATAAACCACCAGAGGACAGTTCTCAGCTGTGAATTGTCTTAGCTTCTGCAGTTGGCACATTCATAGATCTTCCCCTAAATATCTCCTTTTTTGTTTGTTAGGCCTTATGTGGCACACTTGTTCCCTTCCAGATGATCTGATTCTAGTAAAATTAACAGTAAGAAATGGGTTGTTTATATCATAGTATGGAGGCACAGAAATATATTTTTCTCATGTATACACTTGTTATAGCCTATGTATGAATTCTAAAGTCATTCCTGCAGTTGACTACGCTAAATCCCATTGAGTCAGCTATAATAATTCCTGCGCAGAGACTTCAGAATCTAAGATGCAGAATTTAGGACTCTGAAGATAAACCATGCGAATGCACCTGTTAATTCTGTTCAGTTAGACTAAATGATCACTTGCTCACAATTCCAAATACACGTTGACATACAGTTTGAATTGTTTTGAGGCCACTTCTGTTTTGAATCAAAGTATATGCCTAACATATTCTCTCAATAGGTCTGGACTTCTGCGAAGGACTGAATGAAACACATGATGTGTTATGCTGTATTAGAAACCAGTGTCCACCCTCCAGCAGGGTCAGTGCTGGATGGGTTTAACACCATGTCTTTGGGATTACACCACATATGAAAGGAGTCTTTGTGGAGGAGTGTTGAGAACACTAGTTAGCAAGGAGAATTTATAAGGAGGAAAAAAAAAGACAGCTATGACTTTATCATGGAAGGTGACAGAAAGGAAACTGCTAGAGAGAAAAACAGTAAAACTGATGGAACTGAGTAATGCTTTCTGCTTAATTATGTTTCCTTGGTTTAGTTTTTGAAATCTTTTTTTTCCTACACCTATTTTGATTCACATGAAGAAACACTTCGATGAACCTTCATCATTTGGTTGCATTACATGGGTCACAGTACACAAGTAGCTCTTCTGTACCAAAGCTGCAAGTATTCTGAAACCTGTCCATATCCCAGAGATTAATGTCAATACAAATTATATTAATAATTTTAATTTAGAGCTTGATAAGAATGATATGTACTGGCTGAAAGTTTCCCATTCTTTAACTTGAAACATATTTTGCTGAAAATCTACTTTGCAACTAATTGTAGAAATGAAGTGTATCACATTACTTCATAGACAGCTTTATGGTAAAGCTGGAAAAAAACTCCTTTTTCCCCAGATATGCAAAAATATTGTGGTGATGAAGTTCTAGACATGTTGCTGGTACCATTACTGGAGAATGCATCTTGAACCCTAAAGGTCTCATGTTTAGCTAGCTCCAAAAAAATGCTTTGTAGTCTGTTTACTCATAATTACAAGAACGTTTGGCATATACTTCTCATATATTTGAAGTTTGATACATACTGAAATTTCTCTTTGAGCTGGGAAGTCTTAATTTCTCTGTACTGTTTAAATAATATTTCCTTAGTGGCTCACGGATGGAAAACCTATGCAACATGCATAATGTTTGAATTTGAGACAATATATACAATACCAGAGCAAGTATTTCCATCTTTTTATTTCCTAGACCTATTTTGGTTCACAGGAAGAAACACTTTTAATGAATCTTCATCATTTGGTTACATTACATGGGTAACAACACACAAGTTAATAAGTAATTAAGTTAGTCATCCAAATAGTTCATTGTAGGAAACAGCCAGTCATTCCTGAAAGCTTTGATCTTAATTATTAAATATTAAAGTCAATATTCAATACTAATAGAGACAAACAAAATTTTAAGCATTTCATAGCAAAGATGTTAGGAAGCTTTTGAAACAGTATACTAACAATTAATTTTATCCTAAAAGGTTCATTTCATTAATGAACATTTCTGAGGTCATCGGTTTCCACTCGAAACTGAACCCTCCTAAAATGTGTGCATTTGGAACAATGATGTTCCTTGTTTGCAGATCCTGAAGAGAAAATGTGCAAAACCCCACTGTTTGAATGCAAGACACTGTTGCATGGGAATTTTTTATGTAACTGATGTTTTATATATCAGTGTTTATACTCCTATGATTAATTTTTAACTAGACTTGCATGCTATGTATGATGTAATTATTTTTCAGATTGAACAATAGGTTTATGAAATTATCAACCCCTTCATCAATTTGTTGGTTTGGGAAATAAATAATCACATTTTAAGTAAATTTCTTCCACTACATTTTCTTTTGCTTGCCTTTGCATCATTGTACGCATTTTCTTTTGCCTTCTCTTTCAAATATAAATGATTTACCAAACATTTATTTTAAACTATTGCTATCTTACATGTCCTCCTGAACACTTCCAATTGCTGTTCTTTTTTCTTGCATATGAAATGATACCATGCAATAAAAAATTAACTGGCTCAGGTTTATAAGTATTTCTTATTAAAAAAAGAAGTAATCATTAAGGCTTTTTATCAGACAATGAAAAGTTTCACCTATAGTTCAATTGGGAATTAATTTTGTGTTCCCCTTTAGATAAGGATGGGCTTCTGCGTATGATTAGACATCTGTAGTTTGAAATCGCTTTCCTTATGCCAGTCAGCACTGCCCAGACAAAGCGTTCTAACCTCATATTTAGTCACCATAAGGCTCAGTCCTGCAAGCTTTTACATACCAAAGTACTTTGGATGAAACCTGTGGGTTTTCTTTTGGCAGTAAGATTACATGCATGCTTAGTATTTTTCAGCTGTCAACCTTAAATGTAGATTTAGATGCTCACTTTTGGGTGTTGTTTATCCTTCATCTGTTTGTCTCTACATTCTCACATAGAATGGGAAAAATCCTCTACCAGGTATGTGGTTTGGGACTTAATAT
Source organism: Phoebastria nigripes (assembly GCA_035582835.1). Lineage (NCBI taxonomy): Eukaryota > Metazoa > Chordata > Aves > Procellariiformes > Diomedeidae > Phoebastria > Phoebastria nigripes. The sequence continues at coordinate 840,019 of JAYKAV010000267.1, forward strand.
GTCATCTCTATGTCATTTTGAGAATATAAGCCGGTGGTAAGTGGTGTGAAATAAGGCGGTGGTAAGTGTTATGTGAAATACCCTTGAGGTAGTCTGTGCATCTGGTCTGGAAACAAGATTTCCCAATTGAGATCAATGAGAAGTTCTGCTTAAAAAAGGACAAATTCTCCATCTGCTCTGATCATGTTTTTCATGATGTATGAACAACGATCAGCAAAGTAGTCTTAAAATGGATGGAGATCTGTACTAGGTCTCCATTTTCCCCTTTTCCTTTCCTCCAAAATTGCCCCTTTTTTTTGGAGGTGATTTCCTTTGTACAAAGCTGAAAAAGCAGCTTTACCATCTAACTGGAAGTAGAATCAGGAGAGATGAGGAGAATAAAAGAAAAGAAAATGAAGAAAAGATTGTACCTGGGCATTTCTTAAAGTGGCGTTTGGACTCAAGGAAGGCAATAATCAAAAACTTTCTGTGGTCTTGGTTTTCAAGGTGTGAGCAATGTCTCCAATAATCTTTGTGTCTCTGTTGTTACGGTATGTCTAACAGCATAATCAAAAGCACTGAGCTTCAGTAATATCGTACATTTACCTGCTTACTTTAAGCAGCTCCAAAGCAGCATAATTGTGAAACCTGAAACTATGGCTTGTATCTAAATGAATATGCAGGTTAGGGAAGTGTAGCACAGAACAGCTCTCTGCACATTATGAATAAAGTAGGAAGTGGGTGATCAGCTGCTGCAGATGTTGTTTGCAGGTTCTTAGCAAACCCTCTGTAAAACCCAGAAAGCTTCCCAGATCTTGCATGTAGAAATGGTGAAGTGTTTTGCAGTAAAACTGAAAACCGATGTTGCATTTGCAGAGTAGCTCAAAAACATTTTGTTTTATAAAAGGATGCTTTTTTCAAAATGCAAAACTTTTGACCGTGTAACTGCTTGAAAAATCCTGAAGTCCTTTTTTACAAAAACTAAAGAAATTCATTAAGAAATTTAAAATTCCAGGCATTTTTTCCTGCAGAATGTTTGGAGTCTCCTTGCAGTAGGTGATCATTGTCAGGTTTTCTTTACATTAATAAAAGCAGAAGTAGCTCACTGCATCAGGGGTCAAMGGGAATAAGGTCTTGCCAAAGGCCATACTCTAGGCCAAAGAAAGAGGGGGATCATCTGCTTTTTAGGATATGAAGTGAAGAAACAGTTTTTCCCCTGTATGTGCAAGAGACTGCCTTGTTATGGAAAGGATTTTCTTACATATGTCTATTGCTATGTATTTATGGTGAAGTAGGTGCGATCAGAGTGAACTTGAAATTGAAGGTAGTGTGATATGCATTGCTGTTCAGTTCCAGTTTTGTTTAGTATGCAATCTCGGACTAGAAGTTTCTGGGTCGAGGCAATGGATGGCTTAGATGCTACAGCCTGGTACCTTAAACATCATTAAGATTTAAGTCTTTGCAGTTAAGTCGGGACTGTGTAGATACTGAAGGCAGGCTAATGCATTTGCAAGAGAGTGTGTTGCTGATAAGATGCAATACAGCTGTTCTGAGCTAACTGGAATTTTTTAAGCACTATTGACATTGAGAGCAGGTATACATTATTGCTGCAATCCAGCCAAGCTGTAAGAAAAATATGAATAGCTGAAGCCAGACCACCCTCTGCCAGGATGGCATAGTTTCCTACTTCAAGGGAGATTATCAAAATTATTATTTGTCATTGTTACCAGTTAAAAGCTTTGTGCCAAGTAATCATATTCTATTGCAATACCGGTTGAACTGATCATCAGGGTTTGTATCTTCAGACAATGGATGTTGAACTGCAGGTGTGAGTGCTAACAATGTTTTTTTTCTTTGGCTTCTTCCGTTTTGCTCAGGTTGATAATTAGATACTGTTCTTCATCTATGTGCCAATGTCTCATCCAAGCAGTGAGATACCCTGTTATTTAGGGAGGGGATAAATAGAGACATGTCATTTCAGCTTTGTCAGTACTGGAGCCCATATCCCCCTTGCACATGGGTCCAATTTATTTTACGATTTTGAAAAGGAGTGGGGAGAACTGGCCCTGGCCAAAGTATTGGCTCCCATAAGATTCCTGTCCCACCAAGTAGTGCCTGTTGCATGTGTTACTCCAATAAGGACTCCAGGCACTGCTGGGATTTCCCTTCAGTTTGCCACATATTTCTGGTATTAGCATCTCAGGACAGAGTAATACAGCATCTCAGGACAGCACTGAAGATTTTAGCAAGGTGAGAATGGATATCTTTTTCTCATCCTGTCCTGAAACTTGCTTTTGACTACACAGAGTACATGAGTTCCATAAAGCTGGACTTATTTTGGGTTTTTTACTAGTTTCTCTTTGAGTTCACACAGGAGAGGCATGGAAATTATAGAGTACTCTGATATGCAGGTTGATTTCTCCTGGGGTTGCTGAACACAGAATATCTGGACATGAAGGGAAGACGGGATATTTCTCTAGATGTTATGTTAGCTACCAAAGAGGTATCAGTATTTTCCTTTCCCAAGCCAGGAATGGCAAGGGTCAAAGTCACAAGTTTTACATCAAGACAACTTCAGTGTCCTGAACTTCCTGATAAACATTCTCCAAGAATGTAGGTGACCTCGTGGTCGCTGCACGTATGGAAGTTGTTTGCGAAGGTTCCCCAAGAACACAAGAGAAGTGTTTGCAGTGTTCTGTGCACAGTTCTGCTGTAAGTGCTGAAGCTCTGGGCATGATTAAAGAAGTTTAATACCACAAGCAGCAGTGTAATGGAATATTTGGTACTTTCTATGGACAGTTTCTATGGCAAGTTTCTCTTAGCCACTATACAGCTGCACAGGTTTTGAGGAACTTGTTCCTTTTCATCTGTTCTTTCATTTCTTTGTGAAGAGCTTCAGTTTCTGCATCTGTTTCTTCAGTCCGGCATGTGAAAAAGCTGAGAGTCCGAAGAGAGAGAAGAGGCTATTTGGAAACTGAGGTGTTAGAGGTCAAAGCTACCACACAGTGATGGTCCTTAACACTGTTTCCTGTGATGAGAGTGCTTTGGGTGCATGTGAAGCAGGATGTAGTTTCACTTTGATTTCTTGTTCTGAGTGTCCGGAGCTAACTTCAGTTCCACTACCAGCACAGAGCCTTTCCATGTTCTCAGAGTACCAAGTGTCTCAGAGACACAAAAAGATGGAACTGGAGTCAAAATGAAATGCTCCACTAAAATAGGAAACAAAAAACTACTGAAACATTATGATAGCTTTGGCTTTGCAGGCCTGATTATAACAGCTTTTTCATACTGAATGTCACTTGCCTACCTAAATCATCCCATTATTTTCAGTATTAGAATTAAAGCAGTTTACACCCACATCAGTCTCAGTCAGTGTAAGTGTAGGTAATTACAACACTAAAGGCAGCGAAGAGTCAGTTCTAATAGTCAGAAAAGAAAAAAGCAGCGTTTCCATCAATATGATGAACATTTAGTTATTGTTAGATTCCAGCAATATACGTAAATTAAAAGGGACAGGTTGTTCAGCCCTTATACTTAAAAATAAGCACTTAATCTAAAATGCATGTGATGTCCTTTTCTGGCTCAGTTTCCTTTTGCCTGGATTTGGCTCTCAAAAGACATCAGATGAAAAAACTATTATGCACAGAGACTTGGGCAGAATTTTTACCTTAGTCCTACAAACTAATCACAATGAAGTAACGCTGTATGATAACATAACGCATGTATGCACGTTGTGCATATACACAACACTGTATTAGGGGCAACATAATATAACCACAGAAAAAATGATACAGGATCCCCTGTTAAAACACAAAAATTTGATAGTATAATTAATACCAATTAACATGGCTTTTATGAAAAAAACCTTTCTGGCTTCTTAGAATCTGCTTAAGAAAATTCAACTGCAGATACATGCTTAAATTGTCAATGCTATTCATCTTTATCAGGGATTTTAGAACAATAAGACATTATAGCTGACAAAGTCTGTGGATGAATAGAGAGTTCAATGTGAACACAGTCCTCAGAGACTCAGATACAATAAGAGCACAGTCGTGTGTAATCTTGGCTCATTTAAACAAAGTTTGTCTTTACTCAAATGCAAATATACGTGTAGAATGAAGAAATGTAAACCATACCTGTGAAATGAGGTAGTGTAATGCCTTGGGAAAAAATTTAGACATCATAAACAACTCTTATGGTTGAGTAAGGACAATGATGTGACAGAAAAGTCTAATGCATAATGGTTGTCAGCCTGTAACCCTAAATTCTTGGAGTTTTACCCTTAAGGAATCTTCACATAGTTACAAAGTTTTTGAATAAAAGCTTTTTGCTAATGGGCCTTAGTTTGATATTCACGTGTCTGCACTTCCAAAACAGGAGGAGGGATGACAATCAGAGAAAATACTGAAAACCCCTGGATGCAATCAATAGAAATACGGCCAGATGAAGAATGACTTGCAATTTTCATCACTGCATGTGGCAGACAAGTGCATGCTGTGTAGAATTCCAGTGCCAGATTTTTTACAATCCTGGAAAAGTTGGAGAGATTACAGAAATAGCTACAAATTAATTGCTAGATTGAAAAAAAATGCCTTGAGATGAGATTAAAAAGGTTGAGTCTTCAAAGTTATCAAAAAGAAATCTGAGATATTGGTTAAATTCAGTGGTATCAATACTTTATGGGTAGGAAACAGTGGTTATAAAAAGGCTTTTGATCTAGTAAGCAAAGGTAGAAATAAAACTAATAGAACCTGAAGCCTGATGAACTTAGAAAACAATAAGATGCAGATTTTAACAGTGAGCAAACTTAATCAAACAAACTTTGTAGTGGTACATTCTTTCTCTCATCTTCAAACATCTTTCTGGAAAACAAGTTTTAGCCAAAATGATATTTTAGTAGATCTCTAGGTGTTGGGCTTAATATAGGGGCAATTATTTTAAATGTGTTGTCTTGTAAAATATAGGACAACAAACAGAGGATGTCATCATTGAATTGGAAGGGATGTAAAGAATTTGTTTGGTCCATCGCTATGTGTAGGGTAAGAATAACTGTACTAGAACTTATTTGTGCCATGAGTTTATCCTACTTCTTCAACATGGACCTCAAGCCATGGAAATTCCACCTTCACTATTAGAAAGTGTCTCCTAACAAACGTTGCTGGTCTTTAAATACCTTACTTCTTGCCTTCTCCACCATGTAAATGAAGAAAAAAAAAAAATCCCTTTCTTCTTTGCCAGAGACTTAGGTATTCATTTTGTTCTCCCTCAGTCTTATCACATTTCCCTAAACAACCACCATTTGTTCAATATCTCCAGGAATTAATGTTTTCTAGACCTCTAATCATTCTCACTCTTCTCCTTTGGGCTCTCTCCAGCTGGCACACATTAACCCTGCTGTAGCCTTCTCAGTACTAAGTGAAAGGATTATTTCACTTGACTTTTGGGCTATACTTTTGAATAAAATTATAAAAAGATACATGACTAAAAAGATATGTGATACTGTACAACTTTAATCTTTGCATATCTTAAATTGTAAGGGTCTGCTTTTGCAAGATGAACGTTCCTTCACAAAAACACCAAAGAAATCACCTGTGTAATCAGCAGTGTTGGGACTTTTAGTACTCTGCTGTTTAAGTAATGGAGGAACTTAACAGGTTTCAAATGCACTGTTGTTGACACGTATGTTGACAAGTTGCTCCAAGCAGCCATGAAGCCAAATTTATCCAGAAATTTTTGAGTTCTTTGTTAGTAAGCAGAAAAACTGTCAAGGCTTGGTAATTTTGCTTTGATTTCCATGTGACTCAACAGGTCCTTCTAACAGTTATCAATTCCCCTTCTCCTGTCTATCCCAAGGACAGAATTTCAGACTCCCAAGCAGCTAAAGAAAGCTCTTTCAGTAGTTTTTGTAACTTTCAGTCTTGATATTAAGCATTACTAAATATTTGTCGTTGTTCTGTGTTTAAGCCACTTTTTCCCAATGTGGTGAAAGTTTCTTTTTCTTGACAAGATTTTAATCTCCACTATATAGGTATGAACTTGAAGAAAATCTCTAGAAGACAAGGGGGTTCTTTTCGATTGTAATTGGTTTTAACTGAACTGTGAATTTGTTTTTTCCTTCTGCTCTCCTCTTCCTTAGATTTTGTTGGACTTCCCTCCATACAGCTGGGAACAATTCTTTCTAGGTAGCTTTTAATCCACTCATGATACTTCAAACAAAATTCTAGGTTTAACATCATGGCATCCAAACAGTGATTTCATTTGTTGTGTTGAATAACTTCTCTCAGCRTGAACTCTCAAAGCAATGATTACTACGGTTTGCTCATGGCTTGTACACGGAGCAGGAATTCAGTGCAGCACACATGCACACCAGCCCACTCATGTAATTATGGCTTCTGTGCCTGGTGCACTGCATCATCTTGTTTTTAAGACTGCACCTGTTTGTTGAGGGTGTAGCTCCTGTACAGCTTCTCAAACTGCCACTTTTCTAGTATGGGCTTGCTAGAAGATTAAGTCCAGCCTTTTACAACTTATGTTACAAACGTATTTGAAGATGTACAGAGACCTGTACACCTCTTAATCAATACCAAAATATCTTTTCATGTCTCATCCCTTCCCTTGAAACTCTGCCTCTGAGCAAGGAAAACTCCAGCAAGTGCATCAGTCCTCATGTGAAACTCTGCAGCTGGTCTTTTCAAGCAAATTGTAGAATTAAATGATAATTTAGTTTTAAAGCACAAGAGCTTATATACTGTATAAACTGATGTTTTTGTGTCTTGTTCATGTCTTGGCAAAGACATTTTCAAGGCCTTCTATAGGCAGTATGTTCTTCTAGGCAGAGCCTCTCTACTCTGGTAAGATAAGGCACCAAAATATATCTAAGAAGCAGGTTCAACAAAATATATTTACTCTGGGGTGTGTGCAGAACTGATATTTTATCCTAATACTTCATGTAAAGAGTGAGGTTCCTTCCTCAGCTGTTTGCTTGATAAATTCAGTCTGTTCTGCTTTTTTTCAGGCCCTAAAAATGAAGGTTTGAAACAGATAGCACCTTCCTCAGCAGCACTCTCCCCACCTGCACCTCCACCACTCTCTGCTATGCAGTTGCCTCCTCCTCCACCAGCCTCTCACCCATCCCTGCAGTCCTCAGCAGCTCCCAGCCTGCCTCCCAGAAATATCAAGCCCAGCTCTGAAACAATGTAAGTGAACATAAACCCCAAGGTCTTTGTTTTCTTACCTTTTTCTGCCTATTACTTTGCTCATGCAGCAGCAGAGTAAGGCTGCAGGTGTCCCAGGTTTCTGGGGGAGTGAGGTCCCACACCACTTTCCTTGTCCTACTCTGTCCCTGGCCTGTTTGGAATTAGTTTTTATTAGCTTGAACCCTCCATCTATTCAGTTGTTTCCCTAAATTGTCTTACCTATAACAACACTTTTTTCTGCCCTGTTGGTAAGGAGAGGGAGGAGGGAACAGACACCCTGCTGGGTTTTTTAATCCAGAAGGGTTCAAAGACTTCATACACTGGTAGAAAATCAGTTGTATCAATAACTGAAGCTTTCCCCTGCATTTTTCTGGGGGAAGAGGGCCAGGAGAGTCAGGTCTATCAGTCGATACCCGAGGAAGCAGCTTTGCAAGCCGGAGGTACTAAGCTCAGCGCTGGTTGTGATACTGCACCAGGAGCCACGTTGTGACCTGTTGTGATAACATTAAGAAGCCTCTGTGGCATATGGGGCTCCATTCTTTATCCTTCTTCAAAGAGCTGCGTACAAAAGGGGAACCTCCCAGCGACAAAGAGTTAAAAGCACTTGGGTCTAGTGTCAAAACTGATCGGAAACAAGCTGAGCCTCAATAGTGAACTGCTCTCTGGCCAGCAGTTACTGCAAAGAGCAGCAAACGGCAGACAGGGAGAATATATTAGGCATTAGAGAGATGTGTGTCAGCACGCATACTGCATTTTGCTACGGACGGTGTGACAACATCAGTCTAGCACTGCTGCTGCGGTGCTGGGGGCTGTGGGAAACGTCCCCCCGCCCCGCGGGGCGCGGCCGCGAGGAGCTGCCCTCACCGCCCCATCTAGCGGCCGCAGCGCCGGGCGCCGGCAGCCGGCAGCCGCTCCGCGGGCCCTGCGGGAGCCCTCCTGGATACCCTCCTTCCCGAGTGCCTGGGAGCCAAGTGTGTCCTCTTTGCCTTCAGGGACCTGCGAAATTTACCTCCAGATTGTCCTTCTGCTCTCCCGTTCCTGCGTGCCCTCTGGACTCTCCCCTCTGCTGAAAATGTGTCCCTGGGTGCTGACACATTTTCTTTCACCCTGACTTGGTGCTTTCTCCATCAAGCCAATTTTAAAAGATCACTTTTTGCTTTCAAGTCCTTTCTTTGATTACCCCTCTTTGATGATGACTGTCAGCCCTAGTTTTCTTTCAACTATTGTAAGGTATTATAAAGTTAAAAGTCCCTGATGTTGTTATCAGTTAAATTCTCAATTTCTTGCTTCTCTCAGTTTGACAGCACTTTTAAATCTAACAACATCAGAGACCTTTTACCTGGCCTAAACTTATACCACTGTTTCTGTTGTCCCTTGTTTAGCCTTTAAGCTCTACAAGTCAAGGAGCAAGTCTTAGAGCTGTATTTAACATTGTGCAAAAGTCTGGCATTCTGCTTGTGCATTGTGTAAGAAGCCTGCACCTGCAAAGATGGTTAAAAAGCCCAACAGATTCTTTCTGTTCAGCCAGCCAATCTGCCTATTATATTTTTCATACCACACTCATCTCCATGGTATCTGAGCACCTTTGGCTCATTTTCTCCTTTTATACTTAGGATCAAGGTGTCCCCATGTGAAAAACCAAGTCGCAGTCAGGAAGAACAATTTAGGCAATCTCGTGGGTACTTACGTAGCATATAAGGCTCAACAGACTGTCCAGCCATTGTATAAAATAGCTGAAAAAAGCACCAGAACAATGGTGAATGAAAATGCAATCATAAAACCATCTTCATAGGTTTCACATGTCCACTTTTTCATATTTACAGAAGTCCAGACAATGAAGAAAATTATGATGATGTTGAATTTGTTTCACAGGGTAAGATGCATACATTTTAATTAATGGCAGTTATATGAAGCTGTAAGCATATTGTATTTATAAGATAAGCAAAAGCATGTTGTATTCATGAGTGACTTGTGTAACAAATTATGCTGGTTCTGCAGTTTTTTGGGTGAAGACAGTTGTCTTATAACACTAACTGTTCTATAATTAATATGACAGACTCTCAGGAACTGCTTTAACTATCTCCCTTCTCCCCCCCTTTTTTTGGTTAGAAATATGCTGGGAACGTAAATTACCAGATTTTCAAATCTGAACCAAAATGAATGCTGCTCTTTCAGAGTTGAAGTTGTGTGCTCTGGTGAAGCAGGCATTGTTTTATACTTGATTAAAAAAAAATTGTTGACTGTGCTTTTAATGTCGCTTTGTGGTTTGCCTTCAATAAGAGGCAATGAGTCGCTATGTTGTACCAGGAGCAGCCAGAGAAGCAGATTGTGATACAAAGAATTTCAATCTGCCTTCTGATCTCTTCTCGAGAGGACTTGGTCTGTGCCAGGCACAGTATGCATCATTTAGTGTGCTAGCCATCCCTGCTGTACAGCAATGTGGGCTGTGGAGCTGAAACTGAGCCCAAGCTCTTTTCTTACCTAACTACCTGCAGAGTAAGAGGAAGCAGGAGATTTCACAGAGTTTCTTCTCTGGCAGCCCAGGGTAGAGGCTGGCTTAGCAAAAGAGCCTTTGGCCTCCTCATTCGGTTGTTGGGCCGGTGCAAGCAAGTTCTTTGAGGTCTGTTTGGATTTATGAGGTTTTTAACAATGACTTTCTTGTATAAATAGGCATTTTTGTAAACAAATAGCATAGGTAAGTTCATCAATGTCACAAAAAAATCTTTAAAACAAATTTTCCATTTTTAAAAATTCATGGTGAAATATGCTATTTTGTAGATATTTCTAGTTTACAGTGTACTACAAAAGCAACCTGGAAAAGCTCTGATTTTTGCATTCATACCATTAAAAGCCAGGAGCCTGCACATATTTCTAGTTAATATCACTGGTATTATTAGCAGTTTGTAAATAGTTAATGCTAGAATTAATTGTTTTCTGTACAGCAAAAAATGAATACCCTGTTTTTATTTTTTGTCATATAGGTCATGGAAATACAGAGGGGGTAAGTATTCTCCTCCATGATAAACCTATCCTTTTTAGCACAAACTTACAAATTTAGTTAAAATCCCTTCAACGCRTTAGAAAATTAATTGCAGAATGAATCCAGTGTATTGACAGTAAATTGTAGAAGCACTTACTTATTGTGAAGGACAGAAATAAAACTGGGTAAGCAGAGCAAACTGGAACTAATTACCAAAGCTGGCTAGCACCAAAAATTGATTTAAAAAAAGGCAAACCCACCCCTTCTATTTCCACTGACATTTCATTTCACTGAAATTTTCCAGAAACAAGGGCCCTGTTCTATTCTAGTAATAAACCACTTGTTTCAGTTAAGCACAGGTTTGTTTCGTGTCTTTAAGTACCTGGCTCTATTAGGACTAAAACAGTCTCTGGCACCCTAATCTGTGTCCCATTTAGATCCCTAGTGTTCCAGTTTAACTACTGCTAACCCTGGCACCTTCATCATGGCAGTGCAATCATCAACACAGACAAAGGCTTTCCAGGACTAACACTGCAATTAAAACACCCACTTTGTATTAAGCAATGTGCTAATGTGATTGTAACAATCCAGGACTTTATAGCTGTGGTATCGTAAGTCAGAAAAGTCAGGAAAAAAGAATAGTGGGTTTGAATAATGTAGTAACTTGGTTTGGAAGATTAAATTAATTTGTATTTACAATTTGCTATAAATGTTTTTATATAGTTTGTATGAAGCTTACATAGCAGGTCCGTTTTCTTCATGTCTTTCTAAATGTATCTAGGCCATTGAAAACTGAATTTTTCTTACAGGGTGAAGAAAGTGATGGGGAGATGTATGAAGACATAAATGACATCAGGTAGTAATTTTAAACTCTATAACCTACTGTATCTATATTACTAAAAGCTTGCTAACAAAGATACTTAATCTGGCACAAAAGTGTGATTCCACTGCAGTCCCTGCCAGGCATTACTGTGTTCATTCATTTCACCTAGAGAAAGTCAGGTTGTTCACAGGTTCTTTCCTACTTAGATCTGCTGTGCCCTGGGCTGGAAAAACTCCTGCAATAAACCCATGTGGTTACTGTGATCTACATAACAGAAGTCTGATTTCTGATCTAAGGAACATGTCTGAATCACTGTTTGGAATTACAGCCTAGGAGGAAAAATAAGCTGAGCCCCTAGGTACTATGGTCCCAGACAGATCTTTTGCTGTGGTTGTTTTTCTTGCTTTCTAGATAAATGTAGTTAGAACTCCTATGGGAGGCTGGATTTACAGTTCTTATGGCCTGAGTCCCCTAGCATAGCTACAAAGCCAGAATATGAGCTCTGGTCATTCTTTGCCATTTAGCCCTTTACTTTGAGGAGTCTCTTGCCCTGCTAATGTCTAAATGTATGGGATTCACTGTATGACAGTAGCCAAAGAAAAGCTCTAATACCCTTGGAATAAGTAACGGTCTAAAGTTCCTATACAAAAATACCTTGTTTCAGATGTAGAATGACTTTCAGCAAAAATTTATTGTTGAATTCCCTTTGAAAATAGATAATTTTAAAACTATATAACCAAAACAAGTGATCCTCATTCAGTTTTTTTTTTAATATAATTTGAGTATATCAGTTTAGCAAAAGTACCAAAAAAGGAAAAGGAGGGAGACTCAGTCAATCAGTTCCATAAGGTTTGTAAAAGCATAGCTCTTCCAGCCAAGCCTTTGGCAGCAAACGGCAAAGCTGTAGCTATAGTCCTAATTACATCCCAGGGCCCAGATCTCAGTACCATCTAGCACATGTGGCACAGCAGGCAATGTACCCTGGCGTGATAGGCACATTTATGATGCAGTGCAGAAGACTGACTGTCATCTGTGTAGACTGCTGGAATAGGCTGCAATTAGGTTTAAAACTGCAGTCCAGTGGTAGCTCAGGCTTCAGTTCAGGCTGCATCAACCACTGATGGCCTGGGTAAATATTTAACAGCTGCAGCCAGTGCCACAACACCTAGACTGCTACCAGTTTCCAAGCTTGCTTGCCAAAATTAGCTCAGAGATGTTTGGACATGCACATGTAGAGCCAGTCTCTTACCTCCAGATAACCTTTTCTGGCATACTGTCCTCTTGAGGACAGCCACTTTAAATTATATATGTAATATAAGAGAAAGGGCTGCTTACTCTATCTGTTGCAGCCACACTAGGGTTTAGAATCTGTAGGTTTGATTTCACTGGGAGAAGTCTTTTTCCATCACACGTAGTTCTTTGTTAACCTTGGGTAAGAAAGCTCTAGTGAGATTTGCTTCACTGCTACATTCAGTCCTGGCAATGCACTTTCAGATCATCAAGGGGAAAAGAGAAGAAGCGGGACAAGGAAGAAAAGAGAAGAATGGACCAAGAGAAGAAAGAACAAAAGGAAAAAGAAAAGAAAGAGCAGGAAATAAGGAAGAAGTTCAAAGTAAGCTTTTTGTTTTGTAATCTGGCCAAAGACATTAAGAAGCATTATTTAGCATTGTCGAGTTCAAAATACACTTTCCAGCTGGCTACAAAACTATTTGTTACGGTAGGTAGTTCAAGCACCTGGATAAATTCTGAATAAAGATTTAAGCTACCCTTTTATGTTTGGCATTGACTTCAGGCTCTGTACTGAGGGCAAAGACATTTTTTCAGTGCTTATACAGTTTTCATTAAATTCCCTTCTCACGTTCTTTCTATGTAAAAAAGCCTTAAAAACATTTCCTTTCAGTTTTCTGTTTAAAAAGCATTTACGTTACTAGCATAGCATCAAAAGTCCTTAATAAAAGTGGGAGTTGGATCCCATATACTTACTGTTTTTTGCTTCACTGGAGTCAGATACAACAGTATCCAGCCCTCAAGAGATTTCAACATCATATTGCAACACATTGCCCTTGCCTTGGTCTAAAGAGACCTAAAGGGACTTCCAGCCTAAATGGGGAAGAAGGGAACAGGGCACATGTAGGGGAGCTACAGTCACTCTCAAAGCCTAGGGGCTAAATGATGAGACAGTTCTTTCTGTTTTATATCATTTTTATATAGCTGGTGGTCAGCATGCTACCACAGTTTACAAATCTGCCAGTCATTTTCTGTTAACTAATGCCTGTTCACAATGCTCCACTGTGATTCTTTCAGTGTCTTTGCACATAGTGGGCAGCTTTGTTTTTCTTCCTATTATGCTCTGTACACAGCAAAGCCACGGTGATTCTCTCACATCATGGCCTTGGTCTGCTGTGGAGAGACTGACACGAGCTCAGGAGCAAACATTAAAGGAAAATGCTGATAGTTAATAATAGTGGGTTAGCTGGCATTTGTCAGGCCCCAAGGCTATTTTTCAGACCACTCCTGTGAAGTGTAGGCATTAGTGCACTGAACACTTTCAGACTGCAGACTGCTCTCTTGTGGCCATTAAAGTACGTTATTATTTTTAAATGCAAACAAATATATTTTAGTGCATATTTTCTTTCCCATTTCTTCGCCACCTATACAGATCGGTATTCCTGAGCTAGTCTGTAATTGTCAACAGCCACATGCCTCTGCAAGATCACATATATCTTAAAGCCACAGATACTAAAATCCAAAGTGGTTTCTCCATAATGTATACTAAAGATCTCACGAAGAGAATCCTGAATTCCAGTAAACAGTGTGATCATCTCTTGTGAGTACTTGTAGGATCATTTATAGCGTAGAATTGTAAATGCACAACATTATGTGGTAGACTTATTTGTGCTAGTGAATATTTACTCACATGAGTAGTTCTGCTGGAACTACATGGAACTGCCCACTGGAATTAAATACATGTCTGTTTTGTGAACCTGTGAAAGGCTCCATAGGTTAGCCTGTTGGTTCTAGTCTTTGTATTTCTGTGATTTTGCCAGTCACTTCTTCAGCTGCTCTACTGCTATGCCGTTGACTTCTCTTTTCATTCCTGATTATTAACTTAAACTGAGTAGTTGGGAGTCATCATCACAGGAGTGATGCCTTTCTGTTTATTTGCGTAGACTATTTTAAATGTCAATGAAACGAATAATCATCATTACAGTTATTTTCTCTTTTGTCTGAATGTTTGTGAAAGAACTCCATTTTTCCACATCTGTGATTTCTGTTGTTGCTTCTTCTCTGCAGTTAACGGGACCCATCCAAGTCCTTCATCAGGCACGAGCTTGTGTTGACCACAAGGGAGGGAAGAATGAGCTGACTGTCAAACAGGGGGATGAGATTGAAATCATTCGCCTCACAGACAACCCAGAAGGAAAGTGGCTGGGCAGGATAAAAGGATGTTGTGAGTTCTGTTTCTTCACTGTGCTCCTGAATGTTTTCACTGTATGACAGCAAACGTGAGCATTACACCAAGGAGTAGCCTTACCAAAGCTGAGTCACTGGCCACCAAAGTAAATAATTACCACAACTCACCCTCCTGTCCTTAGCTGGCATGCAGGGCTTAGTTCATAGTAGGAAGTTACTGTACAATATAATGTGACATCTACAGGCACTAGAATAAGTTAGGAATGATATGTTGGGATCTTCATGGAGCTATTGAGAGGTAATTCCATGTCAGCCTTCAAATAGCATCAGAACTTGGCTCCGTGCAAGTAACAAGGATCGCATTTTTTCATGTCTTTGTATTAAAAATAACACGGGTGTTCCTAAAATAGGAGCAGGGAATATAAGGTCCTGTTTTAAGTGTTTGTCTTGTTCCTATTCCTATGAAAAGTTTCTAACTGATATCTAGATTTTATTTTGTCTAAAATCCAAGATGTTTCTCTAATTGTATAAATATCATCAGTGGATCTATGAGTATGATAAGGGGTTGATGATCTGGCGCCCGGGTTATAGCAAAGACATTAAAAGACTGATCCATAAAATCAATGAAAATTATTAAAAGCACTTGCTTGATTTTTAAGGAGACTAAAATGACAATAAGTTCAGTAAGACAGTTCACATGTAGAACTGGACAATACCAGCTGAGCACTTTGTAGTACTGGATGTAAAAAGACATTAAGGAACTGGAGCGTGTCTCATACGAAGAGAGGCTGAGAGAGCTGGGACTGTTCAGCCTGGTGAAGGGAAGGCTCAGGGGGGATCTTATAATTGTTCATAAATATCTGATGGGAGGGTGTAAAGGAGATGGAGCCAGGCTCTTTCCAGTGGTGCTCAGTGACAGTGCAAGAGGCAACGGGCACAGACTGAAACACATGAAATTCTATCTGAACATCAGGAAACACTTTTTTACTATGAGGGTGACCAAGCAAGGGAACAGAGGTGTCCAAAGAGGTGGTGGAGTCTCCATCTGTGGAGATCTTTAAAATGTGACGGGACATGGTCCTGGGCAACCTGCTCTAGTGGATCCTGCTTGGGCAGGGGAATTGGCCAAGATGATCTCCAGACGTAAGTTCCAATATCAGCTTTTCTGTGGTACTTTGAAGTTTTGTAAATAAGTCTTTTGCATGGATCATTTTGTACATAGGAAAACAAATCTTGGTGAGGGCTGGGAGAAGGGTATTTTCTTGAGCATGTGCAGTCAATTAATCAACTTACCTTTAATTAATTTACTTTTTATAAACCGATTCTTGCCTCAGCAAAACTGCAAGCTGTACAAGGCTTCTCACTGACAAGTGTCAATGGTACAGCCCGATTTGTTTCACCAATGCTTCAGCCTTCAGTGTTCACAGGCCAGTAATGGTCTGTGAAGAAGACCAAACAACAGAGGAAAATCAGTTCTGATTATTTAAATAAAAGAAAAAAATCAATGTGTTACAGATTTGAGGGGAAGCACACTAAACACTGGGTTCACTCAGAAGCAGTTGAGTGGGGGATTTTCCATTTTCAAGAAATGCATGAGCATTTTTCACCGTCGAGAAAATCCATTCATGCTCTCTTCTGTACAGGCAGTACACCTGTCTAAAATTCTCCTCAGACAGAGACAGAGTTCCCAATCTCAGGCCAACTGCTCTGCTACAAGTTTCTCCTGAGCCATTGCACCCAGGGGTATAACCAGATCTTTTCAGTGAAGATCCAGGGACAAGAGGATAGCAACGCAGCTGCAGTATGTCTACCAACCTGAAGCAAAATCGATGCAAAGTGTCTCTTCCTCCTAATGACCTGTCAGAATCTTTATGTCATGGACTGCCCTAAAATATGCCACAAGACTGCAGTAGTCCCAAGGTTATCTGAGAAAGGGAGCTTGCCCCATGATTCCTAGAGCCTGCACAGAAAATTCTGCTGCTGTAGCTGAGAAGCAAATAAACGTGAAGTTAACTTGACACCAGCTGATGAGGGTTTGGGGGGAGATCTGAGACAGATGTGAGATTTGTATTTGTGTAGACAGATGGAGACTCAAGCTGAGGCTGCTTGGAATGAGACATTTCTTTGAAAGTTTTCAAAGATCATACAAAACAATTCAGTCACTGATTCTGAACCTTCTGTTAAACTCATCCCTTTACCATGAGCTTTAAAACTCTGCCTAATTACATGGTTTCATTCATTTAGATGGATACATTAAAACAACCATGGTGGAGATTGATTATGATTCTTTAAGAAGAAAGCAACAACCATCTACCAGAGCTGCTGTGAAACATCCAGAGAGTGACCAAGAAGTGTATGATGATGTTGGAGAGCAGGACAGTATTAGCAGGTATGTATAAGGAATGCATGAAAAGGAACCAATGATTCAAGCCAGTCAGCCTAGACAGGGGAAGTTTTACAACAACAAAGCAGACTCTTGTCACAAAAGAACAGCCATTTATATCACAAACATGTACCTGAGCTATTCAAACTGAAGTAGTCAGAGGAACGAGAACGGATTCTCGAATCCAGCATCTATAAGCACTCATACTCAGGAGCAATCTACTATTGGAAGAGGACCTACAGCATTGCAGTCCAAAAGAGAACAAAATGCAAAACATGCAGGATTACAAATCACCTGCAGGAAGTGCAATTTTCTTCCCTCCCTCTCTTTTCTTGTTCTGTCTTTTGAAGTCACATACTGCCTTTTCTAACATGCAAGAATAAAAGACTCCAAAAGCAATGGAAACACTCACTGCACTGGGGAACTCCTGATCACCCTCATTGCTCTCAAACTGTAAGTTTTACTACCTCTTTCCTTTTGAAGAGAAGGGACTTCTGGAAGCATGACTAGGATGGCCCTTCGGAAGAGAGCATGGCTAATGTGTTTAGTCCTGAAAATAAGGCCTATAAAATCCCATGAGATGGGTATGAGCTATACTTTTTTGACTTCATCAGAAGCTTCTCCTCTATGGCACAGTCTCACATGTATTTGCAATGCAGTGCTACATTGCAGACTCTCTACATCAATGTGTCATATTTTTCACGTCAAATAGATCTGCAGCTAGAGAAGTGCCATCTCCAGCAGCGTATCAAACTTGCTGGCAGGGAAATATCCTAGTGATCTTGTGACAAAAGTCAAGGCTACCACATGACCCAACATAACATTGGTACCTCTGTTACCCGACCTCACATGAAAGTGGTTCTGTCATGTGATGCAACAAACCAGTGCTCATTCTCCATTACATGTCCTGATGTGGAGAAACACACACCCCAGAATTCAGATAAGAGATCTGCATATGGGTGTAGAGGATTTCAGTGTTTAGGACAACCATCTTGAAACACTCAGCCATTACACCTGCTTTTACTGCTTCCCAGCACTTTAACTTAGAGGCCTGGCTGGAATAAAGGGAATGCAGCTGGCTGGCTGCTGGGTGCAGCTGATCCTCAGCTGCTAGAACATCCCCATGAGCTCCAGAAACAGTGCTTGGAAAGTTCTGCCTTCAGGCTGGCATTCTTTAAGCAACCAATATAGTTTTGCATCTGATATTTTTCCAGGTTGCTCAATATCAGTTTTCCTCCCTGCACATTGGTCTGATAGCATCGTAACCTAGCCAGAAGAGTTGCTTTAGGTGTTCTAGGTTTTAAGTAATCTGAGCATTAGGTACTTTGTTGCAGAAGTATCGTTGGCCAATCCTTCTCACTATGGCAAGCATTACAATTAACCACCTCAATGCAAGGAATTTAGAAAATTTATTGAATTCAAAAGCAAACAAGAATACTTACACTGTTGCATATTAAAATAACAGTGTAAGGAACTTGGAAGGATGAATGAATGGCTTAGATTCGTTAAATCCTTTAAGCTGTATTTTGACATTTTTATCTTCTCTAGTGATTAATAGCATTCTGTTCGGTTCATGGGCATGAATTGTTGGAAGGTCTGACATACATCAACATGTTTTGAAACCACTGTAAGAATGCAATACTAAAAAAAGGCTCTTGACCAAATAGTATTATCTCATTATCGGTAGTATTGTTAATATTCCAAAATTAATAAGTGACTAGGGCTGTTTTATTTCAGGATTTCTTGGCACAAGAGTTTAAAAAATATCTTGTTTTGATGTATAAGTTTAAGTAAGGTTCTGACCTGGAAATAATCTCAGCTACTGTGAACCTATCAGGTTTTTTTCAATTACTGTTAGAACACTGGGCTAATATGGAATCCTTGAAACGTTAGAAACATGCTGTTAGAGGTTTAAAGAATCACCCAATGAAAGCTAGTTGAGCAATAAATTCATTTGTTTACCACTCCATCTCAAGAAAATCCCCTTATAAGGGATGAATTTAAAGGGTGTGGATGCACTCTCTAGTGTTCAGTCAGATTATATTTTTATTCCCATCAAGTTTGACTACATGACCTCCTGAGATCCCTTGCAACATGAATCATCCTATGATCCTAAGTCATATTTTGTACTTTAGTTTAAAGATATCAACAGGAATATAAAATACATTCTAAATATAGTAAATTGTTATATCTGTAGACATTGGTTTGCATTTCCTTGAAAATGACACTTTATTGGAAATTGCTAACAGTTGCTAACAATTACTAACAATTAGGACTGAATGTTCTGCTTGTATGAAAATGTGCACCTTCACTGGCTTGAAATATCTGCATTGACTTATGCAAATAGAGAATTTGCTTCTCAGCTTTACTTACAGAATCATAGAATCATAGAATCATTAAGGTTGGAAAGGACCTCTAAGATCTTCGAGTCCAACTGTCAACCCAACACCACCATGCCCACTAAACCATGTCCCTAAGCGCCACATCTACACGACTTTTAAATACTGCCAGGGATGGTGACTCAACCACTTCCCTGGGCAGCCTGTTCCAATGTTTAACCACTCTTTCAGTAAAGAAATTTTTCCTAATGTTCAAACTAATCCTTCCCTGGCGCAACTTGAGGCCATTTCCTCTTGTCCTATTGCTAGTAAAATACTGTCCTTTTTTTTTACTTTAACTAAAGATGGTATTGATAATTCTCTCTCTTATAACCCTTTGAATTACTGTGAATGATATTTTAAAATACTCTTTTCTGATTTGTAATGAATTATTTCCAAGGAAAAAAAAAAACAGAGTATTTTTTCCTGCTTTGCCTGAATCTACTAAAAGTTAATCTCTCCTCATCTAAGAGCTAGTTCACTTATGAATTAGATGACACATTTTCTTTAGCATTAGTGAGAATGCAACTACTATTTGACTGTAAGAAATCAATGAGTGTGGTGAAAACAGAGAGAAAAAAAGAACTGGCACATTTAGTTATTGCCCATAGAGAACACACAAGCATGTGCCTGAGCTTCCAGTGCAGAATTTGTAGTGCTTAGCTGGCAATGGAGACGAGTGCCAAAGCCAAAAGGTTTAGAACTAATAACTACAAAAGTGATGGGTGATCATGGTGTTTTCTTTTTCAAAAGGATGACTGTTTTTCTCTAAAACGTCTCTCGTTTGCTTTTCCAGTCAGAGTGGTGGTCCAAGTGGAGCTGGAAGTAAGTTCTACATATACTTTTTGGGGAGAGTTTTTTCTGAGTACTGCTTACCTTCAAATCCAGACCTCTGCAGCTTCCAAATAATGCAGTAATTATCCATAAGCATGCTAAATGTTAGCTAACAGGCAACAAACAAGGAGGTGTAGTGGCCAAATTAACTTTCTTTCCACCTATGGGAACTTGGGCAAGAAAGAAGTTTTGTCTTCAGAATCTGTGAATCAGAAGCATGCCAGAAGATGACAAAACTTTAATTTTTTTTGTGTGAAGGTAAATCATCCCACAAAACAGCACAGATATAATCGGCAAAATATTAACATGACCAGAGGTTTTGTGCAGGGGAAATCCAGTTCTGAAATAGCCAGTAATACTGCCAATTAAAGCTGCATTTTGCCGACAGAGTTAAGGGGAACTTCAGTTTCTGTGATACTTTGGAGTCCTAACCAGTAGGACTGCAGCAGTTTCACACTGTCAAGAACACACATTCAAACCTAGTTTCCCCTTTGGTAGCACATATATTTATGTAGCATTCTCTGTTGATCACAAGAGCACAGCTCATCTTCTCAGCTTAGGGTTTAGCTACGAGTCATGGCAGAAGCATCCCCTGGCAGTGCAGAATGAAGCTGCTGCCAGCTAAGTACAGATTTCAGTTATTACTCTGACCAGTGGCTAGAATTGGACATGGAAACTGAGCTAACCCTGCATTGAAGGAGGTGGGGCTCAAAGGTCAGAACTGAGACCAAAATGGGGAGCTTACATTGCACTCGCCTCTGGGTTCTGTGGATGAACACAAGATGTCACTTGCTGAGAGTGTTGGTCTGACATCTTCAATCATCACTCGAGTCACACACAAAAATTTAAAAGTTGTCAGTCATCATAATGACTGGGCCAAAATCAGCCATTTAGAATGTCATTGAATACACTGTAAATGCACTTGGTTTCAGTATTCATGCTCTTGTGATTGGCAGTGCCACATTTAAACACTGTGGATGGCATTCCCAACTGGAATAAGTCTAAATCACTGTTTTAATAAATAGGCTGTGCTGTTTTACAGAAAGATTCCATTTGCAAGGATATTGCACAAACTGCACACACATCTGACACACTTAAGAGGCCAGTAATGAATACCCTATTCAGCAGCATTAAATATAAATTCGTTAATTCACTGTTTGATCTGTTAAAGAGGTGTTCCCATCTCCTCCTTCTGATCAAGAAATTTATGATGGGATTGATGATGAAGATGCTGTAACTAGGTAAGTTTTTATATCCTTTAAATAATTTGCTTCTTTAACAGAGTGTTTTCATTTCAGTTTTTAGTATTTTTGAATTAGGCATAATAATTAGCAAGTATTAGGATGATCAGCAAGTGAGTATACATCAGGATGGATTCGTGAAGCTAAGAAAAAGTGTTCTTTGATCTTTTGGAGAAGTTTTGTTCTGTAATTAATTTTGGTATGTCAGCAAAAGCAGCTGCAATCATGAAAATCCCCAAATCCCCAACTAGACTGAATAGCTCTGAAATTAAAATAACAAACTAAAATTGGCTTGCTGAGTAACAACATGAAAACAGTAAGCCACTAGATTAATATCTATACCTACAAATATATCTCGATATCTACAAATGACCTAACACACATATTTCTAGTTTAGCATTTTAGTGTTTAGCATTTAGGTAAGTGTCCTCACCTTGTGGTATACACATTGTTGGCATTAATGAGAATTATGTGCATCAATGGAGAATTTAAACTGGACCTTTTAAAAAGAATGTTACATTTTACACTGTGATAATTGCATGCATACTCCAAAGGTCTGTATCGCAGGATGAAGATAAGAATGTTATCTGGTCCTGGGGAATCTTGAAGAGGCTAAAGGTCAAAGATGACAAAAAGAAAAGTGTACGAGAAAAAATAACCAAAGTCAATGGGGCAGAAGATAATGGAGATTTGTTGTAAGAGTCTGCCAGGAAATCACAGTATACATTAACTAATTCTAATAAAGCATTGATCACATGCTACTAACATGTTCTCACAGCAGCCTAATGAATCATGCATCAAATTGCAGCTCAGGATGATGCTTTTCTGCAAAAACACTGACCTCCTTTCTTTTCACCTGCATAATATAATTACTCTCTTAACAAGCTGTATTTGTTGCATAAGTCTGGTAATTAAAACATACCAAAAATTTTTTTTGGTGAAGAGCACTAAAATAATCCATCATCTTAGTGCCACTCTGGTGATGTAAGTTTGCTTTATCCCCAGTTAAAATGTATTTTGCTCATCAGTACAATGTAGCTGAGATAAACTGGTAAATCTAGTCCCATTAATCCAAATTTGAGGAATAATATGCCAAACAGAAAAATGTAAAGATTGTCTTCTACCCATCTTGACCAGAGGTTAGATCAGCAACTGGTGTTTTTACCACCATCTTCTCTCATTCAGTTCTGAACCAGTTTACTTTGATTCAGTGGTAAAAATACATTTACTCCATGAGTATTGCTGGTGTCAGCGGAGCTTCAAAATGTCTGGAGATTACTTGGAACCCTTGTGTTGCAAGTTTTTTAAATTATTTAAATGATGCAAAAGCCTATTAATGTGATATAAATACTTAATGAGAATCTTTTTTTTCCCAGCATGTCTCCTTCAACAAAGCAGTTTGGAAAAGGTAATTAATAGCCTATTGTTCAGTCTCCATATTGATTCCTGATCCTTTTTTCTGTATACATTGCTCTGTATCATGCTAGTCACAAAAATACATCCAAGGAAGGAAACAGGATTTCCCATAGCTTACCCAGTTCCAGCAAACAAATTTCAAATATTGTGACTGATTTGGCTACAGACAAGGAGATACAAATACATTGCAAGCTCTCTAGAAAACAATTTAATATATTTTTTAGAAGTCATGATTTTTCTATGTGAGATTTCCATTAGTTCATTTTATTTGACATTAAGTATGAACAGATACACTTGGAAAGAAACACTTAATGCAAGACTTCAACAGTAAAGARAGATGCTTGTTGTTATTTTTATCACTTGCAGTGTCTTTGTAAGATAACATATACTCATAAATATCAGCTCAACCATGGAATAAAAAGCAAGTTCTTACAATTTTTGAGGCTGTTGCCTGAACTGAGTTCTAAACCTTTTATATCCTACTGTGATTTTTCTAGCCATTGATTTGATGAGTTGAACAATTGCTTCCTCTCTACAAATATGCTGAATGTGATTCAAAGTATATTCTTGGGGTAAGAATTCTTTTCACTGCTTTGGCATTGTGAGATGGCCTAAAAACTAAGCTACATGTGACTCATATCCAATTGTAAGCAACATTGCATTGACCAGAGTGCTATAGAAGTGCCTGAGTGTACATTAACATCAAACCCCCAATATACTTTGATGCAACACAGTGGGAAATGGACTAATTAAAATGAAGATTAAAGGCTATTGCATTAGCCAACATGTGCTAAAACTTGCTTCAGCTTAAGAAGATTAAAATATCAGTGAATACCTATTATTATTAATAAAGAGTCTTATTCTGAAGAGGTTGGCTGGTGTTTGTTTTGCACAGTACGTTGTACAAAACAGAGAACCCACAGTTACTATAGACGATAAATGGCTACAGCACTTACTGCAATTTCTTGTCAACTTAGCTACACTACCATAGATTGTAACACAATTTATTCACTAATCAGGGATCACATAATAATTTTCCATTCTTTTAAACACTGTTGTTTCAGATTGTGGAGACGATGTTTATGATGATGTAGATTCTTCAGACTTCCCTCCTCCACCGCATGAACTCAAGCAAGTGAAAATGGGAATTACTCCCCTGATTAGAAACCTGTAATA
Organism: Phoebastria nigripes; assembly: GCA_035582835.1. NCBI lineage: Eukaryota > Metazoa > Chordata > Aves > Procellariiformes > Diomedeidae > Phoebastria > Phoebastria nigripes. The sequence goes on from JAYKAV010000267.1 coordinate 863,839, forward strand.
CACTGTGAAACATTTTCAAATATTTACTAGAGGCAGATTGCTACTAATGTATGCTTTATTTGGTGGTGTTAGGTTTTGTAGTTCTCCTAACCCTACTGTTGACAATGGCAGTTGAATGCTCCCTGCCTCCATTTCAGATTGAAATAATAATTAGACTACAGAATAAATAAGCATGCTTTGAATGTCAACAAATTCACTCCCTGATGGACAAGAGATAGAAATGAATGCATGGGCTAAAGGTACTTCATTGTAGATTCTCTGCATGCAGTCCTCTTCCTATCAAAATTTGGGGACTGTTAGGATAAATACTCGATCCCAGCTGCTGTAGTATTTTAAGAGAAAAGGAGATAGTGCCCTGTGTTATAAGTATGAAAAACATCTGAAGGTGTAAAGTTCAACTTGGAAAACTTTTATCCCTGAACCAGGAAGTTACGGCCATCTCTGGAGCACAGATGTGTTATGAGCACAGATGCATCTGTGAAGATGACTGCAGTATGTTACATTCTGTTGTCACTAACTCCACTCAGGTGGAGCTACAGTATGCACTACAATAATCTAGTCTGGAGGCATTAAAACAGGGAGAGCTTTTTGAACTGTATATCCAAAGCAAAAGACGTGGCCCTCCTAACCTAATCTAGGTTAGTTCACACACACACACACATACATTCATCATCAATGAAACTGTCATTCACAACTCCTACAGAGACCAGGAAAGATCAAAAAGTAGAGTCAGACTTTAAATTCCCAGGTACACCATCAGGAAGGGCAGTTAGGGCATGAAACCCTTCCGTGCTCATTGGCACAAGTCAACAGCATCAGGGATGTGGAAAAAACAACAGAACTTGAAATGGGTCATGTAATGCAGGTTCCCTGGTGTAGCAAGGTCTTCTGTGGGAACATAGGACTAACACAGCTGCTGTACGAAAGGCTAAGATGTTCCAGCTGCCTCCACAGTGGGACATTTGTTATTCAGCCTATTGCCCAAAGATACATAGACTTCACAAAAATTGCTCCTTGCCTAGAGATTCTAAAGTGATGGGTATCATTTACCTGAACTATTTTTGGTAGATGTAAAGTTTTCATTGCTGTAGGAGCTAGATACTTTGAATAATTTTCCATATTCACTTATGGGATAGATATATTAACATCAACATTAAAAGAGAAAAGTAGGAAAGACAACCCCAACTCTTTATTTCTTTTGAAATCAAATCTGTATTGTATTATCCATATTAGTTTTGTAGAGCAACAAAAACATACTAAAGACACATGAAGGCAAATGCATTTTCACTAAAATTATCAGAAAGGTTGTCAATAACTCAGATTTGTTGCCAATTTTGTTTTTATCTGTAACCTCTTGTTTTAGTTCATCAAGATCAGCAAGCCTTGGAAAACATAAATCAGATGAAAAAGATACACAAAAGCTTAAAAAGATGGAAAGAGAAGAGAAAGAGTTCAGAAAAAAGTTCAAAGTAAGTTTTGTTCAAAGTAAGTTTTGTTCACATAAAATATAATGATTAAAATATCTGTATGGTGTCCTCTAATTTGTAGCCTCTAATTTGTAAATAAACCATTATTTGGCTTTGAAAGGTAAAGTATTACTACTTGTAAAAATAGTGATCTGAGCATTTGTAAGTCCAAATGGCAAGCATGGGCACATACTACATAGCATAAACAACTATTTGCCTAATTTTCAAAAAAATAAATGGGAATATATTGGTCTAAAAAATGCATGGTCATAAGCTTTACACTATGGGTTTTAATCAGCATCTCTTTATTTTATTTTTGCAGTTTGAAGGTGAAATTAAAGTTCTTTACTCTACCACCACAGCCCAGGATTTGCCCCAGAGAAGATGGGGACCTAAAGACTTACAAGTTAAACCAGGGGAGTCTCTTGAAATTATAGAAAGTACAGATGATACCAAGGTCCTATGCAGGAATGAAGAAGGAAAATGTAAGTTTTATTAAAAAGCTGTAGTACAAATCAAATTGTCAGAGAATGATTGAGTCAGGACATGTAAAAAACTGTCTTCCCTGTCATATTAAAGCAGAGACTAATATTTGTCTTTTTCCTTGCCTGGTATTTGACAAGAGGTAGATTGTTGTTATTTTATTATTGTGTTTTAAGAGCGGCTTGCCTTAAAAAAATTAAAACTCCAATAGACAAGAGATACCAAATGTGAGAAAAAGGACAACTTAGTTATACAAATCTTGCTTTGCATCAACTAAGATTAGCAATGTTTTTGTTGCTTCTGTCTCCCTCTATTTGCCAAAAAGAGTATAGCTATGATACCCCACAGGATCTAGTAAAAGTAAAATCCTTGCTGCACCTCTGGGAAGCACTTGCCCATTAATTGCAGCCAAAGGAAAATCAGTAACAATATTCTTACTTTGGATTGGAGTTTAATCCAAAGATGGAGTAATTTAGATAGAGTTTAATCTTTTCAACAGGCTGGGGGGAAACTGCTTAGGAGTCTTCCCCCCAGCCCCCAGCTGATCCAAGGCATATGTCCTCGTTGGCATGCCTGCTTGTTTTGGGAGCTGCGCAAGGCCTTTCAGTGTTTCTTTGAAACCCTTGGCCAAGGTGTCCATTGGCAGAAGTTTTTGCATTTTTGGAGAAGTCTGGACCATCTACTGTTGGTTTCAATTTCTTAATGTGCTTCTGTTACAATACTTTTCAAATCTCCTAATGAAAATTCACTTTGTGTAGGAACAGACTACATTCGAAGTAGCAGCACCCTTCTGCTTACCTTTACTTTTTACCTCTGACCTATGTAGAAGACAGTCCAATGCCATAAACCTCTGAAGGGGATACAGTCACTTTCCTTCTATTTTCTTCCCACCTGTACTCAACTGTTAGGGTCTGGAGTATAGCCTTCTTCCTGGCAGGCTTACAGGGTGAGGAAGAATTTCTTGCATAACAACACAGGTTTATCAAAATATGGATTGCACTAGTGTAGCCACTTCCCAAAGAGCAGCTTTCAATGCTGCATTTTTCTGAATCAAGCTAATAACAAAGTAGAAAGTAGTTCATGTTGGCTGTTTTCCTCACAGTCTTCAAAGCCTTTCAAATAGCGACAGGAGCTACTGCTTTGCTATGCATAAAAGAGCAAAACAAATTAAAATATCCTCCCTGAAAACCTCTGAATAGATCTCTGTCAATTTTCACATTAATTAGTGAAGTTTGAATCCTACTTTAGTTAAGTGCATGACGGTTTTGGTTATTTGCTCTAGTTGCTCTAGTTCCTCGTATCTTGAAGTTATGATTCTACCTTTTGAAGGCCAGATAGACTGAAAATCAACGCTTAAAGATGTTTTTGTTACCTTCTTGCACATGAATTCTTCCATTTGATCGTTAACTTATGAAGCACTTCCATAGCTTCATGCCTCTACCAGCAGTTACACAAAATTACAAATTATATGATATTCCTACCTTTTTAAGCAAGGGCTGATGGATCTTAGGAACGTATTCTGCTATCACTTACTTTAATTGTTATGAAATGATTTGAAATTTCGAAAGTGAAACAAGGAACTGATTCTCATTTACCTTCTCAAATTCCTTCTTACTGTTGCCTTGGTCTGACCCACGTACCTTTTGAAATACACAAAAACCTTCAATTCACTTTCATAGATTTTGCTTAAACATTAGGATATAAACAGACTTCAGTGCCTGAAAATGTAAGTTGTGTCCTCTCCAAGCTTCCTTTACACTGTCAGAGAGCAGCTGGCCTGATGTGTCATAGCTTTCAGTGGTGCTAAGTAATCAAGATGGAGTGTGCTGACCTGCTGCCTTGTTCCCTATTATGGAAGCCACACAAATATGAATAAATTAGTTAGAAACTGAAACTTTGGATGTGTAATTTTGGATTAGTAAGTTTGAAAGAGTGTGAGATCAGCAGGGGCTGTATCTCCCACATATTTAGGGGCTAGGGACCGTCAGAAGAACCTAGATTATGCTTTGCAGCGGTAGAAGGACTGGCACATGCATGTCTGGCTTGCAAGCACACTGTGTTTGTACACCATGACTGTAAGCGAAGAAATTTTGCTTTCATGTATTTCACGTGAGAAAATTAAAAGAAGAAACAGAGAAGATTAGATTAGCCAAATGATTTTAAATGATTCCCAGTGAGACTTCAGGAGTCCTGGAAATTATTGGACTCTGCTTAAAGAGAATTTTAAGAAGATGACATCTTCTAAAAAAAATCAATTTCCATGCCATTATCCCAGATAATAAAATCTGAGGAAAGACAACCAGGCTAAGAATATCCTAATAGACAGAGCTTTCCCTATGTGTACCGACTTGCAATCAGCCTGAGAGAATATGCAGGTGACTGAAAATCTGCAGCACTGGGTTCTTTGGCTATTGAAGATTACCTGCTGTTTAACATTTTTAGTAGGCAAAAGTTATAATAGAATTTATGTCAGTATCAAATCTTCATGACCCTGAAGATATAAATACAGGCAAATGAAGCAAATTTTATCTTACATAGCTGCAATCAAATATTAAATGCATAGAACTATTTTTTCATTCATGTAACTGTTAAGTCTTAAACAGAAGGTAAAGCAGATTAGTGTCACATAAAATATTATCACATGAAATTAATGCCTTTTTAGGCAACCTTTGGCTCTAGCACAAGACAGAAGTTTTCTTTAAAAATGCAGTGTTTTTAATGTGTTATGGCCTTCACAAGCAACTCACTAATCTCCTCTCTATATAGCAATTAATACAGCATATTCCGGAAAAAAACTTACTTACATTTGAGATTTATAGCAATATCTGATATCTACCTATTTTAAGATGGAAATATGCCAAGTTAAAATTAATTATGCAAATGTGTCTTTATGAAGAAAAGCCGTATATAAGAATTAGTTACTTGTTACTATTTGCAGGACTATTTGGGATATTAGTCTTGTCAGATAACTTTTCCAATATTCCATATAGGAATCATAGGACATTTTTATATATCAGAACATTGGCCAGTTGAAGGCTGTGATAATTCAGCAGCTTTTGGGAACAGTACTAGCTCATTGTGTCTGATCCCAATTTACAAGGGAAGGTTTCCCCTACTAGTAAAGTTACAGATCTTGAAAAAAGGCTTAACACAAAATATGAGATTCTTTAGCTGGACATTGTTGTGCATTTAAAAAAAAAGAAAATATACTTTCATGTCTTGTGTATCAGACAAGAAAAATCCATGTGCAGGAGGAAATAATTCCTTAAGGTAAAACAGTAAGATCTGGGGATTCAGCTAGACTGACGTGAAGGATTGTCACCAGAAATACTAGCAGAAAACTGATACTTTCTGTACTATATAATGGTTCCTGTAAGTACATGGAGCAGTAGCAGCTCCAAGAATTCAAGGAACTTTACAAGTCAAGCTAATAAATTTATTCTAAAACCTATGAATTTTGTATGAATTACTAAAAAACTGTCATTTTAGTGTGACCATTTAAGGCTCCTAATAATAAGAATAAAAGAAGGAAACATACAGTAATTTCAAATATAACACAGGATAACATTTCTCCTTTAGAACAGTCCTAATTTTATACCAACACACTAATGTTTACCTACAAATATGTAATTATTGTCATGGCTTTCTCTTTGCTTGCATATGTTATACCAATTGACAAGTATTTCAGCAGATATCTTTTACCAAAGACAGCAAGTAATTTTTTCAAAAGATTAAATATATTGAAGAAGAATATGTGTAGTTTTATCTGATTTCTACTGATTAGTAATGCAACAGAGTAATATAATAATTCACTATGAGTAGCTTTTCTAAGGTATTTCCATTATCTATATAAGCAGTTCTTATCAATATGATACAGTTAAAAATTTTTAAACAATTACAGTTAATGGTAATTAACTGGTGTATACATCTTGAAAGACTTTTTTGTCCCTGTAGGAAACTATACATATTTCTGTTATTTATTATTACAAATATTATTATGTGGTTACTATTATACCACATTTTTGTGCTATAGTTTGTGAACTGTACTATATTTTGTTAATACCTATCGTTTCACACCCCTCTCATGCAAACAGGAAACTAAAATATAAGATGAAAACCTAATCTTGCATAACCTGTATTACTATTTTCTCCTTTCAGCACTAGTTTTGTACACAACGGAAACTATTGCAACGGAACAAGAGAAATGACATTTTATGAATATGTTAAGTACCTGGCACAGTAGACTAACTGGTCTTGGAGATACTGTAGTATTCTGATTCTGTATCTAAGGCACTATGTTATACTACACAAGCAGATAAGAATAACTAAAACTAAAATTGGACATAGCAAAATTTTCCTCGAGTGCATATCCATTGTACATTGTTATCCATCTATTATGTCTTTCCATCTGAAATTTCTAAAAGAGAAAAACTGCATTTCACTAGTGCTAGCAACAGAAGAAATAACATGAATATTTAAATGTAACTTAAATACATATATATTTCAATTTTACAGATGGCTATGTTCTGAGAAGCAATTTAGTTGAGAAGTAAGTACAAAGTGATCTTTTTGAAAAATTTGTTATAACACTCAATTTTGTTCTAAACTGTTTGTTAAACAAAAGTGAAATGTAATTATTTTAGTATGTCATTCTAGTCCTGCAAATTAAGTTATTTTTATGGAGTTTAGATTTCTCAAGAATTAGTCACATACATCCATGCTGGAAATTTTCCAGGGCCCCATTCCTCATTGCTTAACCATAAACTCTGGTTTAAACCATGAAAAATTATATAAATTAAGCATTATTGGTACTAGAATCTATTACTTAACTGCACATTAATGTGATGAAGTGTATTGATGCCATTTTCAAATATTTAACTAAAATGGACCAATTTTGCTTTAGGTTTATTTTTATTTCAGTCTTATTGGGATTGAGCAGATTTGGCTCAGTGTTGCTCTGAATAATTGTGTGGAGTTCAGCATTTAGGTTCTAATCCAAAACTCTCATCAGACAAAGCCCTTCCATTTCCTTCAATAGGCTTTATGTTAGACCTTTAAATATCAAATCAGATGTCACTTTTAGAATTGAGGCCTGCAAACACTTATACACACGTTTTACTTTTATCTATAAATAGCCTTATTGGCTTTCATGGGCCTGTTCATGTATCTAAGTGACGTGTTTTGAAAATTCCTATTCATGGAGCATGTATCATTTATAGACATTACCTAAATTCATTATCTAAAAAGCTGCTCCTGCAAAACCATTATGGCATTGCCAAGTACAGAAACAAGTAAGAATTTCAAGGGCATACTGATTTTTTTTACTCATCTTTTCTGGTTTTCATTTAAAAAAATCAGTAAGTGTTTCATTTTTTATGGAAATATCTCTATGAGTTTGTTAGAATAGCTGCTTAAAAACTTAATTAAAAAACCCAACCTTTTAATAAAGCAAGCCTTTCATGTTAGAAAGAAATGTATCCACCTCTACCCTTCACTGAAAATCTTTTGACCTGACCATCTTGCTCAACTGTTCTGTTACCACAAAGATTGCACTTTCCTAATTAGCAAATTAATTACTTGATAGCGTGTCTGCACCATACTGCCACACTATTTTGTATCTGCATGCAAATAGTAATATATATCTGATGTCTCAATTTTTAATACATTATCTTCCTTTTTTTAACTTACAGTGATGGAGAGATTTACGATGATATTGGTGATGGTATGTTGAACATTTCAAACAATACAATACAAAACAAACTATATTCAATTATACCAAATAACTTTATCCTTGAGTCGAAGTACTACACAATACTAATATTTTTGCATTTTATTTCCACGTCAGATTGCATCTATGATAACGACTGAAGCAGAATTCTGTGCAAGTAAGAGCTTCATTGAAGATCAAAATCTATTTCGGACTTCCTAATTGTGAAAGCAAGAGAAGTCACTAAAGCTGATTACAAGTTAATTGGTTACACTCTTCTAAACGTACAATTAGCCTTTTTTAGGATTTCAGGGTTTTGTCATCCCTTGCTTTGTATGACATTCATATTGCCATTTATCTGAGCAATTAAAATTCAGGGAATATGAGCTAAAGTCAAGGTTATAATTTTCCACTTCCCTTCCACATTTGTGACAGTCTGTGTAAAAACAGTTCTTCAATTAGCTATACCCAAAGAGGCCAGTTCAGGTCTATGAAGGATATAAAGGACAACAAACCCCGGGAACAGGTTTTACTCTAGCTCTGGTCTATTAAACACCAGAGACTGCCACTCTGGGGAGGACAGTATCCTGAAAAGAAATGCTTCCTCTGGTGATAACATCCTGTTGTGAAAACAGGAAATCAAAAGTGGGCATCACAGAAGACAATACGTTGCTGACCTGCCATTCCAACTGTAATAGCGTTAGCTACACTGACATGTACAGCCATGTACCATTATTGCTGAAGTCTCTTTTTCTACATTGTACTAATGATAGAATACCGTTTTCTAAAATTTATTTGACCATTTTGTAAGTACTTTTTGACTAACATTATTAGTAAAATAGTAACAATGTTATATGTGTTACATACAGCACTCTGAGATATAAACCATAGAAGAGTCTACTTTATAGTATAGTATTGCTCAAAATATATTCAGGACATTTAGGTTAAGATTTAATTTCTGTTTAGTTTGGAGATATGTGCTTTTTGTCATCACTATAGTAATTTAGGCATTAAAATGGACCTATAAACTTATGATAAACTGGTTGGAAATAACTTCTAGATTAAATATATATGTATATTTATCACACCATTTTGATAATATCTTTTTCTTCTAAGTACTATATTTTACACTAGACTTGGCTAAATGAGAGTATAGAAATTAAACATGCTTATCCATTGTAGAAACAAAATTTATTCCTAAAGATCATTGATGATGCTGTTATCTGAATGAGCAAGTAGCAAATCAAAGTAAAATGAACGGATGAATCATAATAATAAATATCACTTTGCACTTATATATCAGAACTCACTGGAAATCAAAAGACGTTTACAGTGAACTCCCAATAAAGAGGATGAGCATGTGCAGAAAATGGAACATGTATCTGTAATGTGTGATGCTTTTGCTGTAGTTCAAGATAATCAAAAATCTGTAACAACCAATGTGGCTGGATCAGTGCAAGCAACTCCCCTTGACAATCAAGTCTCCTATAATCCTCAAGGGAAGTAAGGTACACTGTGCAAACCAGTGCATTGTAGCAAGCTAGCAAGTTTAGCTTTTAAACATAAAAAAATTTAGGTTCTGTTGAAGTCAGTGAGTTTTGGTCTTAGCTTCAGTGGAGCTGAGATTTCATCTTACACAAGTGCCTTTTATTGATGATTCAAAATACAGTAAATCTCTAAGGAGGTATAATGCTATGGGGATATCAAACATAAAATTAACTGTAGAGATATTAGCCTATAAGCTAATTTATACTGTATTTAAAATCACTGATAATACACTGAAAAGCTATATGCAGACTTGAGTTTCCTGTTCTATATTTGCTATTCAACCAGCATCCAGGCATACAAATACCAATTTTATGTGCACCAGCACCCAAATTTAAAACATGACATTGTATATTAAGTACAATGAATATGTCTGGCTATTTGGCTATGTCACTGCTGGTGGTTTATTTATTTTTCAGGGGCATTCAAGAGGGTATTTGCATCAAATTAGTGATATGCCAAAGAACTGAGAGGGAATGCAGACATTTAGAAATATACAACCACTTGTCAATTAACAATAGGATAAATAATTTCATGCTTTACACAGTTAATTATCTCAAAAAGAGTTTGTGTTAAATTCTAACGTATATGCCCAGTCTTGTTTTAGTTTTAACTGGTAGTAGAACTTCATGTGTTGCAGTAAGACCAACAAAGGAACTTTCCTTTTGAATATAGTTTATCTTGTGTTAAAGGATTTCAGTAGAACACAAACATCTTTTGCCCCCCTGAAAAAGAAATGAATTTTGTTCTTTGTGAGATTTTTCAGTCATATATTTTGAATAGCTTTTCCATGTTCTTAGCCTTGATGTGTTGTAGGTACTGTGTTTCCTTACTGATTATACTGACTGAATTGGTCTTATGATACATTAAATCACCAAAAGAAATAATCATAAGATAGTTTAAGCTAAAAATCTGTGCATTATTTGCACAGATCAAATATAATGTGATTGTTACAAGGTGTTGAAATGTATTTATAAGGTACTACACATTGAAAAATTACTGGTATTGTATATTTTTTCTTTTCATTATTTAACCAATGTCATTCACTGGATGCATTTTTTTTCTTTCTTCTGAATAAAAGTGTGCTTTCTGACAAGAAATTGGGTACACCATCTTCTGTCAAAGTAGAACAAGAGTAGCTGAAAAATAACTTCTGAAAATTATCACTGAGCGGCTGACAGATTGAAAATCAACTTTATTATTGCTGCAAAGGCAGCACAACTACAATGTGGCATTTGTTTGTCAGTAATTACTATCCAGAAAGTGAAATGTAAGCAGAAAATCTTCTAGACAGGAAAATCTACACTTAGGCAGTTTAATAAAGACTGTATTTTAAGGGTTTCTCACCTGTAATTTATTCTATTATCTTTTAAAAGTCACAAAGAAAGAAAAGGAAAGCTGTTCTCTCTCTTGGTATTTTTCCCTCTCCAAACTCAGTCTATAATCCTGGAGTATTTGGCTGTGCCTGCTAAAACATTGAGGAGTGAAAACATCAAAATATTGACATAAAAATTAGACTTCAGCATGAACACCCCAGTTAAGATAAATAGAGCTGGTTTCCATCTGTGCTGTACCTCTATGCTGCCCCAGTAAACAGGCTAAGCAAAACAAAAACTGGGAGGGCATAAAAGACTTCTCTAATTCAGGAGCTTTAGAGCATTTCTCTGCTGTTACCGCAGGCTCTGGACTGCAGGAATGCAGCTGATCTCCTGTGCATTCCTGTGTAAGAGGTTTATATTCTCGATCCACCTAATTGCAGATCCCTTGGCTACTCCTCCCACGGTGGTAACAAAACCCTCCTCTATGTGCCATCTTGTTGCATAATCCACCTCAACTGTGAAGATCAGTGCTTTAGGAAGGGGAAGGAAATTCAGTGGAAGAACCTAGATTCACTGTGTGAATTAGATTACCCCGTACCACTACATTACTTCATGACAGATACAGGTGTAAGCATGTGTGTGTGTACACATGTGTGCATCTGTGTGTGTGTGAATATTTTATGTCGAATAAGACAACTTCTGACGAAACTAACAGACCCGTAAAAGGGTACCCTTATGACTTCTGCATAGCAGCCCCAGACCATCCTACATGGAAAAGCTTCTGCATGTAGCTTCACTATGGAGTGAAGTACTCAAATGCTAGGAGGTGCAAGAAATGAGTTTGTATTTGCACAGCCTCAGTTCTGCCTCCTTGTGTGGATGCGTCTTTAACTGTGTGTGCAGTCTATAATTACATGATGTCTCAGTATGTTTTTCCACAGGATCCCCACCTCATTTAGTGCATGGGCTAGATGAGAGTTAACAGAAAAGGCAGTTGTTCAGCCCTGCTCATTCAGTTTCTGGCCACTCCTTTATTTAGTGCAAATCTTCCCAAGCATATGCTGCACCTAGAATTATTAGTTTCTCATGGCATTCATCACAATGATATCTCAGATTCCCATGAATAGTAATGGATTTATCTTCTGAGACAGGAAAATATTTTATCCCCATTTTTAACGTATGAAAGGAAGGCACGAACAGAGGACAATTTGTGGCATGTATCCATCAATCCCGGACATAAAACCAAACTGCTAAAGCTAAATAAATTATAGTTTTAGTACTTTCCTAGATTAGGATTCTCACTATTTTCTCCTCCTCTTCTTTGCCTCTACTTGTGGTTAAACGCAAAGAGAAGAGAGAAAACACCTTATATTTAGAAAGTATTTGCACCCAAAATGTGTATTTTAAATATACCATGTTTACAGTAATAAAAAGGGGGCAGATAGGAGTTACTGATTAAAATTTAATTTAAATAATAGTTTAGATTATATTCTGAAACTTAATAAAAACTGGGGACAAATTCTAGAATTGAATGGTCTACGTTATTATCTCCACTTATATCACTTGCTGTCTCCCAACTCCCATGTTGACAGCAAGTTTGTTGGGATGGTTTTGAGTCAGGTCTACAGCTTTTGCCAGAATGAAAGCCTTAGTGTATACGGTCTGGGGTTATGCCAGGCTGAGACACCCAAACCAGTTCTGAAAGAATTAACTTACTTATCAGAAGCCATTCACCCAGGATAGCAGCATAGCCCTCCAAGCTGTCCACCTCGACTACTTAGCCTGGCTAAGAAACAAGGTAGCACGGCTGAAGGGCCATCCTACACAGTTTCCAGCATCCTAGCCAGCTGGAAGGTATCTCTGTGCCACTCAGGTTAGCCACAGTACTGCAGAATGCCACCGCAGCTTGTCCTAGCCTTGTGCACAGCAGCAGCGTGATAGCCCCAGGTCCCCTTCTTTGCCTGAGTGGAGCAAAATTACAATGATCTCACAAAGCCTTTCTTCTCTGTGTTTCATTCTAGCTAGCTGGCTCCTGAATATATGTAGAATTTGTTACATTATCTCTATTTGCCTCCTTCTAAAGCACTTTGAGAGAGAGGATTAAGCTGTTATTAAATGTATAGAGTTTCTTGCTTGAGGCTTTTTATATTGTGGGCCTTGTTGAAAAGAATATGGGAAACTATGTTTATTTTCTTTCTTAACGCACAGACAGATAAATAATGCTTAAACTTAAAATGTTCACTGTTAGAAAGGAAGTATGCAAAATGTCAATGTGAACATAAATGAAATGTGAATTAGATGGATACCAAGGGTTTTAAGAAACATTATGCGATTTGCATTATTCAGTAATATCGCCAAATCCTATAGCTCAAGCATCATGAGACAGACAAAAGAAAAATCAGCACTGGCTTTTTTTCCTGCCTTTTAATTCTTTTTTTGGCCTGATTCCTGATTTTCAAGTTCTTAGCAGGAAAAGCTGCCTGCTCCTTCATTTGCTTGTGGGTGCACTTCAGGCAGAAAATGTATACAAATCACAGACACAGAATCCGGGGCTCCCGTCCCCTTTTCTTGCTGACAGAAGGGACACCCTGCCAAGCTTCCTTGCCTTCATCTCTGCTTCTTTCATGTTCTCCTGCCCTAGATGATGCCGTCACACACCTTCCAGCTCACACAGGTAAGCCCAGTTTCTTCTTCTGTATTGATCGAAAGACATTCTTACTTTTTTGTTGTCATTGCCTCCTTTCACTGCTTGAGATGTTCTCTGTACTCTTCTACTTGCTTTCTCGATTACTTCCTGTTCCCTATAATTATTCCTCTTTTCCTTGATCCTCTGACCATGGCGTTCTGTCCTTTTCTGCTTCCTTGTTCCTTTCTCTTTTCATCTTTTTAAACTGTTCCCCTACTTCTGCATTCCTGCCCCTGGCACTTTCATTTTTATCCCATTTTTAAAAGCTGTTCTGTTTAAATGCTCATTTTTCGTGCAAGATTCCTAACTCTGTGGGTGACACCAGCAGAGGTTTTATGACTCACCAACCACTGAGAAGACTTACAATTCTTGTATTTTGCATTCTACACTGTTTATCCCATAGCATTTAAAATCAGGCCAAACATACCTTCCTTCTGCCCTCAGTATTTGGGGGAGGTTTTTTCAGTACTTAAGCTGGGATGCTATATATAAGTAAATCTTACTACTGCCAGTTTAAATTTTTAAAAAAAAAAAAAAGGTATCTTCTCTATCCCGTCCCTTTTTCTGCTCCTATATTCATAGCAAGCTACTTGCTACCGGCTGTGTAAGAGACTGAAGCCTGTTCTAATCATATCCACTGACTGCTGAGCATCTCAGATATCCAAATATTTCAGTAGGGATACCATGATGTATAACGACATTGCTATTAAAATGTTAGCCAGCCTTTGTCAGCCAGTGCCCAAAGAAAATGTTAATGGGCTTCTTCAGTTTTAAAAAAAAGACCATGAAGACTTACAAAAAATAGTTTCTGCTGCCATATGGATTTTGAGTCGGATGATGATAAATTACCCTTACACACAGCTTCAGCCCTATTACTGGAGTTTATTTGGACTGAAACACTTAACAGCTGTGGTTTTTTGAAGTTTTTTTCCTCAGGTCTAATTAATATGCCAATCATAACCAAACTCAACACCTGTTGCTTTTCACAGCTTCAACAGGATTATGCAGTGCAGAAGGCTATGAAAAATCTTACATGAATGGGTGCCTAAATGTGAGGTCGCACTAATTAACAATCTAGTTAGCAACCTGCCCAGTTAATCAGGAAGACTTGTTGCATCACTTGACATTCTGTTATTTTGCAGCTGGTTGTTGTTGCTTTAGTATGCTACTTATTGCGACTCTTGCATAATTTTCTGCTATGCGCTGTATGTTCATTTTTTAATTTCTGCCATCACTGGATACTGAAGAAATACTAACATTTTACCCAGTTGCAATCAATTCAGATTTTTATTAGTAGTTTTTATTTCTAGCTGGATTTAAGGGTACTATATTCATGAATTAACTTAGATTATGCTGTTTTCCAAAATCAGAGGAATTCCAGAAAAAAATATTTACTGACCTGAAAATTTTGTTAGGAATTGTTTCTTCTTTAGCCAAATCACTTTGCAAACTGTATTACTGATACTTAAAATATTATCTATAGAACTCCTTTTCCGTAGCAATATATGTAGAAATACACCTATTGGATTATATTTGAAAAGGCTAGCATAGGAATGTATCAGGAATATACCACATCAGCCAGGAGAGCAATCACACCCCAAAAAGCAAATCCAGTGGAAACAGCCTCCCTGGGGAACAAACTGCAAATTGCCCCTTGCTTATCCTCCAGGCTGCTTGGTGAACACGAGACCAAAAGGGACGAATCAAAGAACTAACACATGGCTCAAAAGTTCAACAAAAAATATTCAGCATCCACCTAAACCTAGTGGTTACACACTAGGGTTCTCTTTGCTTGACTTACTCTCTGCAATGTCCCAGTCTGAGCAGTCTGGCAACCCACCCCTTGCCTATAACCAAATGCAGCCTAGGTACTATAGCTGCATCCATACTAGTCACTTAGAACAGTGCCAGGGAACGAACATCCCTGGGCACCGGACCTTGATGGTCTTTGCTGTCACATTGGCCGAACCAGACAGTTTTGGCTCAGGACCAGTGCAAGGCTGTCCAAAGATGGCCCAGCACGTATTTGCAGGATCTCCATGTCACCAGTGCCCTCCCCAAGGGACCCCAGGAGCCAGCTGGATTCCCAAGGGAGCAGATGTGTGTAAAATGCAATATCCATGCTTTCACATTGCACTTGTGTTTCAAGACCTCTGTTCTTCCTGATATCCCAAATTCTGCTAGGTTTTCAAGCAAGCTCTGGCCACATTCACATCTTCTCAGATTCTCTGGCAGGGTCCAGGGCAAAGGGACACTGTTCCCAGGAGGCAACTGATTTTATACGCAGGAGGAAGGACCTTTCCTATTTCTGCTCGTTGCTGTACTGCAGAGACGCAGAACACAAATCTCAAGAACGACTCATTAAAGGACTTTGATTTCTGTAGATTAAGCTGCAGCTATTAGGGTCACCTTTTTCCCCTCGTTTCCTTTCCTGCATCTTCTGAAGACTCAGCCTTTTTAATCTTGCAGCACAACCCTCTCCCTAGCAGATCCTAGYGCCTTCCGTTGCACAAAGGCACACAAGCCCTGAGCTGCAGCTGCATCCTCCCACAGATTGCTCTGTATCACTGGATGGAGATGCGGCGTGCAGGCTCTTACTGCTTTACACCCACTGTGTAGCACTCGGAGGTCTGAGAATATCAGTGCGTGGCTGCTCACAGGCCAGGCATTGTGCAGGTCTGCTCTAGTACCTGTGTGTTACTTCAGAGTGACCGCTGGTAGTACAGAGCTGCCAGTAACTTAATTTGGTATTATGCATTTTACCAGCTGCTAAAAATGTGCTGATGAGCTGGATTTGATTGTCTCAAACTGTAGAACTGCTAAACCAAATGCCCACCAGCACCTGTTCTTGACCTGACTTTGAGCTGCTGCTGAGCCAGATATTTTTACAGTCTGAGATTTTTTTACATAAGAAAAACCAGGTCAAGTGATTCTTGCAATATCAAATGGACAAACCAATATCTGGTCATCTTTGGTGCAGACCTGTTCGTCTATTGTATTTGGCCACTGATCAGCTTCCGAGATACTTTGTTCAATCAGTGATGGTTTCTTTATACCTTCCTTTTTTATACCTCCATTGCCAGTATGTCTTGGCTGCAGAAAATGGAGCTCATGTCTTATCCTTTCCTAAGCAGTTTGATGGGCTTCATGTGAAGGAAAAGATTAAACAAATAGAGTTTAACAAAAATTCTTGCCAACAATATAGAGATAGCAAAAGAAGCAATAATTTTTTTTTAACCTTTTGATCTCATTCACTAGATTTTCTCCTCTTCCTGTTTGTCCCACTGTCATTCAGGATTTATCATCAATTTAAAGCCAATTTTATGATATTGCAAATTAAGGGAGAGTGTTACAAATACATTTGGATAAGATAAAATGCTCAACAACTACAAATCACTGTAGCTGAGTTGAATTCAATGGGTTAACTTCTTATCTGCATGGCGTGATTCAAGTTTATGTTTTTTCTCCTTCTCCGTGTACATAAAGGGCAGGCTGCAGCTGGTGTAAATTGCACATCCTTACTCATTTCCACGGAGTTTAAACAATTTAAGCCAATTAAGGCTCTGCCCCTAGCTTGTCCCTCATACCCGTATTTCTTCATTAGACCCCAAACAAGTAGAAAGCTCTTCTCTTTGATCTTCATACTAGATTCTAAATCTTGAAGATTTCTAATTCACATAGCAGTATCCTCTACAGCAGATTGCAAAACCCTATTTGGCGTATAAAAAGGCTGTCACTGGCAAAATCCCACATATGAGGGGGCAAAAGGGACAACCTTCTGATTGGAAAAGGATGGAACAAAGCAGTTTCTTCATGAGTCCTTTGCACGTACACGCAAAAACGTAGCTCTAGGTTTAGAAGCCCTATCCACCACTGAACACGTAGAAACATTTTAACACGGTTTGAAGGTTAACCTGCCTCTGCAAACCTCCAGATGACACTGGAGGTTTGTTGTTATGTTCTCATATGTCGTGCTTTGCAGGTGGGAAAGGAAGTGCGCAAGCAGCTCACAGGAAACTCTGCTTTCACACAGTGTCCCCAGCTTTAGGAGATACATTTATCTATATAGAGAAGTTATATTCACATAAAATTATGAACTAAGAAGTAAAATTGAACTAGTCTGATTCCCCATGTGGCCATTAAAACATCTTTTCTTTAATTTGATTTATAGCGATTTACACACTGAAAGACAAAAATAATAAATCAAAGAGGCTGCCTTACACTGGATCAACTGTAATTTGTGACACAGACAAGCCATCAGACCAGTGAAGAAGTTCATTTTCTGTTTGGTATTAATTTCCCCCCCCTCCAAATGGACAAAATAGCGCTTTTTTTTATTCCCTCCACGTTTCTCCCCTCCTGCATACTCAGGAGCAACAGTGGCTAATGAAAATGTATAGAAAATTTGATAGGTAAAGAACCTTTATTATTTTTTAAATTAAACTTTCGTGATTCTTTCCCCACATTAATGGGAGAACAGAACATGGGAAAAGCTCCAAAAATAGATCCCAAAATGTCATCTACTCTCACAGGGTGAAGACTCCCCATACCCGTGATGACCATGGCATTTTAAGGGCCAGACTCACTTTGCAGCATGCATTTTTTTTTTTTTTTTTTTTTTTCGTGGGGAGCTCCCATGTATCTAAGTGGTAGTTAAGGCTAATGCATACTTGCTATTTTCCATTTCACCATAACAAAAACTTAAAAATCTAATGTTCTTTTTTTCCCCCCCCCAGTTGTGGCAAATAATACTAATTATATCTCAAACTACCTTCAATGTAGCCTTGTGGGTTACCACAAGGTATGACATTATGGCATTATTTTGTGTGTCATTGTCAGAGACAACCTCAATTTTCTCTGCATAATTCAAATATAACTTGGGGGAAAAAAAAATAAAAAAAAAGAGAAAACTGGAGCCCAGCGAGTTAAGTGAAGTATTTTGATTATTAAAGGGTGTCTGCAGGAACAAAGCTGCAAAAGAGTAGTCTGGAGTTTAAACATCACTCCTTTCTTACTCTCCCTTGTTGGAAGATGTTCTGGTTCTTTTAAAATATACCATGTTGCTCTGACTTTGTATCTATAAGGGAAGAAGTAAGTGCTGTATGGCACTAGCATTTAGCATGAGTGTCCAAAGAATTTTACATGCAGATTACAAGTTCAAATCCAATCCAGAAGTTTAATAGTGGGCCAACGCTTAGTGGTGCTTCAAAGCTTATGTGAAATTAATTTGTCCCAGCAGAATTTGTAGTAAACAGGATACAACATTACCACCACATGCAGCAGTTAATTTGGCATTTTCAGGAAGTCAAGGGTTCCCTGGACATGAAATTTTAAAGGGCAGCCCTGAGGCATATTGATGAAACTATTTAAGGAAGTTTGATATGCTTTGGTCCTATGTTACGGATTCATGAGATTTTATTGTTTAGATCTTTTAATTTTGAGAACCTGGGGTTCAAGAATATTAGCTTCATATTTAATAAGGAAAAACCAAAATAGGAAAGTTGTTCAAAATGGTATTTTAAATTAAATATACTTGACATAATCCTATTAAAACAAGATTCTTATATGTGTGTCATGAACTGATATGCCAGAAAGTTTTTCTACTCTGGCTTTACAAATAATTATTTTTAATCTCCTAAATCAGTATTAATGTTTTAGAAGCACACCAATCAGTGTAAAAACTAATTTACAGTTTTTGAGATGAAACTTAATGTTGACAAATACTTAACAAAACCAGATTTTTACGAGTAATGCAGGATCTGAATTGAAAGACCTCAAGAGAGAGGAGGGGAAAACTCCAAGTGGAAAATGATTGACTACAGAACAGGAAAACAACTACCTGAGCTTGTGGAGTTATTTTTATACTGCTGGCAACTTCTACTCTTCAATTTGATTATTAATTGCTGGCTTTGTTCCTGAGAACCTGGGAAGTCTGGGTGCAAGAACATGCCTTGGCTACGGCTGTCCAAAGTGTCAGAACACTGTGTAAGGTGTTATCTACTTATTTAAACTTTTGCCTAAAAAGGACAAGAGCAAGTGTATGTAAGTATACTGTTTCTTGTACTGGGACTTCTTTTCAAGTGGCTTTTTTCATATATACACTATTTTATTAGGTAAGTTTAACAAATATCAAGGTGAGAAATACATCAACACTTGAGACTGCGGAGAGACGCACTGTGAGTAAATCAAGAAAGCAATGGAAAGATATTTTTTCCTGTTTTTAATTACTTCACATATTAAAAAGCAGAGTGCAGAAAACATCCGGTGTACAAAACCAATGGTCATGCCCTATCCACGTGAATTACCACCTCATCACAAGGCAAGCGCAGCTTAAAGAAGGAAAACTAAGGGGGAAAACCTCGTAAAACCAAAACCAAAGGGAAAAAAGTAATTTCACTTGACAGACCAAACCCTTTAGATCTGGTGACAGAGCAGTTATGTAGGAAGCCAGCTCCCAGCAGGGCAAGCTCTTCAGGAAAAGGAGGCATTTCGCCACGTTTTCTGGCGCAGCGGGGAAGCCTCCTCAGATGCCCCTTCGTTCCCGCCACCCTCCTTTCCCCTCAGCTTTGGCCTCTCAGGGCTGAGCTGCCTGAGGAGAAGCCCCGCAGCGAACCCCGGCGGCGGACGCGTCCCTTGGGACCGCGCGGCTCTTCAGGAGACCGGTGCTTCTCCCTCAGTCACGCTCCCAGCGGCTCGGGGCGGCGGGGTGGGCGCCCGGGTGGCGAAGACACCCTGGCGCCCACCCCGCCGCCCCGAGCCGCTGGGAGCGTGACCCAGGCGTGCGTCCACGCAGGCGGAGCTCTCCGCCACCGCCCCAGGGACGCTGAGGAGCGGCAGCCCTCACCCGCCCTCTAGTACTTGCGCCCCCGCCTCGGAGCCACCGGGCACCGCTTACACAGTGGAGAGAGACCGCGCCCAAGCAACAGCCGCTCAGCCTCCTCCCGCCCCGCCCCGCCCCGCCCCGCCCCGCTTCAGCCGCCCCCGCGCTCCTCCCGCCGGCAGCGCGGCGACGGGGCGGAGGGAGGGAAGGGGGTGCTGGCCGCGGCGGCGGCTCCGCGGGCATCTCCTCGCGAGAGCGGGCGAGGTTTCCGGTGTTGTGACTGCGGGGCCGTAAACATGGCGGTGAGTCTCCGCGCCCGCTCGTTGAGGCACCTCCGCATCCGAGGTAAGGGGCCCCGGGCAGGCCGCGGCGCCAGGTGTGCTCCCGCCGGCTCTCGCTCCACGCCGGTGCCCGGCTGCCCCCTCCGTTCCATTCCTCCCTTTCTCCTCCTCCGGCTCCTTCCTTCCCGCCAGCCTAACGCGCTTCTCTTCCCCCGTCCCCGCAGGTCGGAACGACAGCGGCGAGGAGAACGTCCCCCTCGATCTCAGCCGAGGTACGGGTCGGGGGCCGGCGGGGCCGGGGTCGCCGCCTGCCCCTCGCTGCGCTCCCGCGGTGGAGGCGGGGGGCGAAGCCGCCGGCGGCGAGCGGCCTGGTGCTCCAGGGCGGCCGCGGGGGCTYGGTGGGCGGTGGGGGGGATGCGGAGAGGGAGCGGAGGAGAGGGAGCGGGGTGCCCGTGCCCGCTGCCGGTGGGCTGCCTGGCGTCCTGTAGTGAGCAGAGCTGCCCGTAGGTGGAAGCCTCTCCTCAGCCCCCGCCGACTGCGGGGCAGCACGGGCACCTCGGACACCTCGGTGCCGTGCCGGGGCCACAGGGCTGGCCTCCCTGGCCACAGGCGAGGGGAGCCCCTACGCGTGGGCAGAGGCTCCTTGGCCGCTTCTGGGGTTGTTTTTGGAGGAGGTCGTTGCTTGTAGACGGGGCTGTTTACAGCGTCCGTCCCGCGGTGGGGCTGCCCGCGCCGCGCCCGTCGGCCTCGCCGCGGGGGCTCCCTCCGGCCGTCGCTCCGCTCGGCGGGTCGGGCCGTGCGCCTCTGGGGAACACCTCGGCAGTGGCGGCTGGTCCAGCCTCCATCCCTTGTCGTATGTCCCTGCCTGTCCTAGGCAGGCTGGCCATGGTGCTTGCCGTGAGCTCCTTGACCAGAAGGCACTCATCTCTCGTTTACTTGTTAAATTGCTCTAAACATTCTCCGCTGCTCTCAGATGTATGGGGGGGATAAGAGGAAGGAAGCAACAATAACATCTGCTATACACTAACTAATTTTGTCTCAAACAAATAGGAACTTGTTCCCTACCCAAATGTGTAATTCATCTTGCCTTGCTGAGGGCTAAGGTAAGGGTTAGATTCTTCCAAAGAGCCAAATAAAATGCAGAACACAAACTGGCCCACTAGAAGCAATGATCTTCCCTGGGGCAGAAGATCTTGGTCTTGGGGAGGGAATAAAGTTGGTGCTTGTAGTATAACTGTTCTGCTTCAGGAGATCCAGAACTGCTGCTATCCTGAATAGATCCATTTTATGAGGAAGTAGGCAGGGAAATGACAGAATCAGTGAGATAAAAGTGGACTGTGAAATGTAAAGGAAGCACAAATACTAGCGCATCAGTAAAGTTTTCAGCTTAGTAAGAGGCTGTAKCAACAATTCCACCTCTAATTCTTGTTTCCCCCGGTATGATCTGTGTCTAGAATTTTTTTATTAAGCAGTTTTATCATGGGCTGAAAGTTACCTCTGCATATACATATCATATTTACAAGTGTATTTTAGTTCCTGGGAAAACCGCTGAGGTTTTTTCAGTTTAAAGAAACAGGCTCTTATGTCTGTTCCCGCCCTATCTCCAAATGGACATGATTGCTTTAGTGAGACACTGTGTTTAAAATTAAAACAAGTGAAACTTTAGTCAACAAAATGTGGGACAAAGGCCTTAACAGTTCAAACACATGACACAATTATTACTGCAAGCAGTGTTATCTGTTTATGAAATTTACAGAATCAAGATTTTCATGAATGGGTTTAGTAACGTTTTTATGTTGTATAGCATACTGAAGTGTTTTGATGTCTTTGAGAAAGAGCAATACACAAAATTTAAATGCTGGAGTGGTAATTTTTAGATGTGGTCTGTTTGAAATCTTTTACTTAGAATTCGATAGGCAACTATCATTATGATTTTTGCCATGAGGTGTTTTCAGCCACCTACTGATTCTGTGAGACCTGTAGTACTAGCAGTATAACTACTTCACGTGTATCATATTGTAAAAGAGGCTCTTGGGCAAGATGCAAAATAGATTTTTAATACAGTGAAAAAAAAGATGTTTTGCACTGTGACTGTATATAGCCCTGTTTAAAAAAAAAAAAAAAAAAATCATTGTTACGGTGGTTGCAGTTGAATAAGAAGCTGCTTCAAATTTAGTTGTGAACCCCTTACCAAAAAAGTGGGGGTTTTGTTTTTTTGTCAGATCAACTACAGCTGACTGATCAGTAATCGTATAGCTATCCATGGTAGGTATTAACTTTGTTTTAGAGAGAAAACAAAAGTAAAAAGTTAAAAAGGCTCAGCAAGACATTAGCTAAGCTAGATGATACATTGTGTTCGGTGTGGAAATCAAGTTTTGTTTTTCCAGCTGTAACAATAGTTATATAAGCAATTAGTTTAAATATTTTAAATTGTTACCCTAATTCTGTACTAATAATACACTGTTTTGATTCACTGTGTTGAGCAGATCACATAGTTTTCCACAGGGCTCACGTTTTTAGTAACTTAAAAAAATATTCTGAAGTTTTTTGTTTCCCCAGACAACTGAACTTTGTGTTGATTAATGTGAAATACCTGATTTGGGCAAAGTAGAGAATCACCATAAACAGTGCCTCAGCCATATGCTTTTAGTTACAGTGGCCTCTTTATTACAAACCTGTGAAATTATATTGGTATTGCCTTGTT
This sequence comes from Phoebastria nigripes, assembly GCA_035582835.1. Lineage (NCBI taxonomy): Eukaryota > Metazoa > Chordata > Aves > Procellariiformes > Diomedeidae > Phoebastria > Phoebastria nigripes. Next base: position 886,850 of record JAYKAV010000267.1, read on the forward strand.
TTAGATAGGTTCCTATTAGTGATGGCTTGATGAACACAACTTAGCATACAAGTCAGACCTTCACTAGTCCATACCTGTGGTCTATATACTAACTGCGCTCTTTCCAGGCAAGAGGCCAGTGCTGTTATTAAGTATTTCAGAACTAATAATAGATGTGGGGAGGGTGCTAGCCTTGTTTGTGCTGCTTTGGGTCCTACTTCTTCCTGACTTTTTGTGTAGTAAGGCTCGGGGAGTGCTTTGCTACTTGTAGAGCTGATCTACCTTTCTCTGCATGCTTTTTGTTTGCTCTTTTCTCTGCTGCTGTAGTTTGAGGGTTGCCCATGTTTTCCCAGAACACACCGTGTTGTTCTCTTACGTATTTTTACCATCACTGGTATACTAGTGTTTTACTCTTTGGAGCTTCTTGGTGCTCTGGCTTTTTAAAAATGATATATAATAGTGTTCATGAAAGGCATTTTATATGATGGTGCATTGTGTGTGTGTGTATGTCTGTGTGAACTCTCTATGTACAAGGTTAGATGTAGTTGAAGATGATAATGTAAAGTCTCTGGTTTGCTGTTTCTGGGGTTTTTTTGGTTGTTTTTTTTTCTTTTTTAAACTTCTGGGCCCCTCAGCCCTGGCTGTACCCCATCTTTTAAGAGGATTCTTATAAATCTTCTTTTGGGACAACAATTTTCTTAAGAAAATCAGTTTGCTGAAAGGATGATTGACTGTGGAAAAATTGTCCCCAGCACAAATATTTTTGGGCATAATGTTGGTATAGTAAGAAAAAACTGTGCAGATACAGCTTAGACTCATTGTTTTTATCTACTTAAGGTCGTATGTCGTGACTTCTGTTGACTACAAAATTGCAATTAATAATTGGGATTCAGAGTACTCAGGTTTTGGCCTTGTGTTATACTACCTGCTCAGAATAGAACAGGAAAAGAAAAGGAGGACAGACTCGCCACCAGTGCAACTCCCATTGCAGTCATCTGGAAGGAATTAGCAATGGGATGAGGCAGGTTGGTTTAATTAGACTACTGAAATCAAGCTTGTAACTTCTAAAGTCCAGAAAGTACAATTGGAGTTACTAACCAGGTTAGTGCATTTGGTAGGAATTCTTGCATTGAGTCTGGTCATGGTTGTGCATGTAACCATGATACAAGTATTATATGCTTTTAGCGTAATTCATTCGTTTCTGACTGTTTTACAGGTATTCCAAGCTGAACTACAGAAGCTTATATACCTCCCAAAGCTCTGGGCACTGTAAAAGGCTTGTGTAATCCACGCTTCATTTGCTACTAAGTTCTTGGCTCACCTCTGTAACTGAATCGCCTTATCCTGCTGGGTGACCAACACCTCTTCCTTTGTTGCAGTTTCAGCTGTTGCCTTCAGGTTGTGAAGGCCTGAGTAGTTCAGAACTTGCCTAGTTGAGAGCCATGTCACAGCACCTTACCTGTAGTCAGGCTCCTTTAAATGCCCTTCCTTCAAGGGATGCCCATTTTCTTCGATTGCTGTAGCTCTGAGCCTGCAGTGGCTATTAGGAACTTTTCAGAGCCTGTTTGCTTATGGAAGCTTTGGAGAGATACAAGGGTGCCAACTGCTGATGATCAAGTGCTGTTCATGTCTGTATGTCCTCATTTCCTCCTTTTTGAGGGTAACAGTCTTCACTTTCTGATGCTGTACTCTTTAATTAACTGAAATGTACCTGTCTCCAACATCGGTACTTTCATTTATTATTAACAAATGTGCATTACGAGACACTACTTTGATTTAGCAGCTTTTCTTGTACAGCCAATTCTCTCTATTTTGTAAATGTTGAGTCTTCTAGCTACAACACGAGACAGATATGAATAAAGTAGCTTAGAAAACTGGCTTTTTTTTCTCCCTGAGAGTGAGTTTCACAAAGTTGGCTACTGTTATCTGAAAAAATACCCTTTTCCTTTTTTGCCTCCATTTTCCATCATTTCCATCTATCATGTAGGTAAAAATAAAAGATACAGAAGTTCCATCCAACTTCATGTCATCTGAACTGTATTGCTTTTCTTACTGTGCTTGCATCACTTTAAACCATGTTGTATTTGATTCCGTGTGCCCACATGGCAAATCGTAATGCATTGCATGCAGGGCAGACATCTCAGGATGCTATTTGCAGTTTACAGCCCACAAAAATGTTGGGCATTTTTAAGGGTTATTTGCAGCATAGTCAAAGAAGGCTGGATGAATTTTGTTTCCAAATTCAGCTTGAGATTTGATGACCACGCTGTTTCCATCTTCCTTCATCAGTATGGAAGAAGCAGGGACGGACGCTGCGCACCTGTCTGATACTGAGAGCTCAAGTAGTGGGGGAAGGAAAAAAAAAAACCCTTTGGAGTGCTTGTAGCAAGGTGGTAGGGAGCCAGTGTGGAGATGGTAGCTGGTGTATACTTTCTTGGTGGCTCAAAGGCAGTTCTTCCACACTAATGGCAAGACTGTTACAGAAAGCCTTTAAGTTCTTCTTTGTGTACTCTTGCAGTACATGGTCTGGCTTGAAAATACGGAGAAGCGGGGCTCCACTGCACTGTAGAAACAGTATTTTAAAAATACCCAAATAAACAAAATGTGTGGGCACATTTCACCCTCGCTTTGCCTTATGCCATCATTGTGATGGGCGACTATAGCAGGATGCTTGTGTTGGAGCAGATCACACAGAGCAATAGCTGGTTTTATACTCCGTTGTTTGTGAATCTGTGACAGAAGCCGTAATAGGAGCAAGAAGGTAATTAGTAACATTTTTTTCAGTTCTGAGATATAAAGGGGCAACTTGAAAAATAGCTGGAGAGCGATCTTCCTTGTCTTGCTGAGAAATTTTCTACTGCATTATTCTTGTATATTGGTTTGTTTTTTTTTTTAATATAGGGAGACGAAAGGGGAAGTGATCAATGATGGTGGCCTGCTGACTTTTTGGGCAACATTTAACCTTTTGGTAGGTTTTAAAAGTTAGAGAGGTAGAGGTGCTGAGTATATGCACTCCAAAATCAAGGCGTACGCTTAGCTTTCCTCTCTGCGCTTGTGCTTTAGTTGACCATTGTTTTGGAATTGTATAGTGCACTGGCCTGGTTAGATTAATAATACTTGTGTACCTTTGGCTTTGCTTCCTAAGGTATTACTGCTTTTACAATCTTAAGACTTCTCCAAACTACTAAAATGTTGTGTGCTTACAATATTTTCACTTTTCATTTCCTGAAAACAGGAACAACGTTTTTAATGAAGGACAAATCTTAACAAAAGGCGACTTTAAAACCTTATGACTTGCTCACCTAGCGTTAAGGTATCTGTAGGAGCTGGGCACTGCCATGTCTTTCAAGATCTGCATTCATATTTGTCTTTCAAGTTTTTGTGTACAGCATCTCTAATTTGTTTTTGTGGGTGGGTTCTTTATGTTTTTGCTGCTGTGGTTCAGATTGGTCAACAAATGTCAGCGCTTCTTCTGAAGGGCAGAGAATAAAATGACTGTTCTAATATCTTGTGGTTTCTATTTATATTTGACAAAAGAGATTGTTCTGTGATTTGAATCAGTATAAATAGCTTCTTAGGTGTTTAAGCAATGCTGTGTTTCCACAACATTATAGTATTCTGCTTCGCCCCCCTGCCCCGTCATTTAAATCTTAGAAACTGTTGAAGTACCAAATTTTCTAGTTTCTGCCGCCTTCTTGATATGAGTGTTTTGGTCTTTGTCATAAATGCTCTTCAGGTTTTTTTCCTTCCCTTCCCTCCTCTCCACCCCACCCCGCTTTGAGATTAATGCAATGCTTAGTTTCAGGATTTTTTTTTTGTCAGAGCCTATCCAGTGTAGATGCTGTGTAAAGAAACACACCCCTCATCATAATTACAGTAAATAAGGAAGCTATGTCAATGATAGCCTTCCCAGAAAGAAATACGTCACTTCTTTGCCCAATCTCATGATCTTCATGCATACTTTACCAATTACCTAGCAATTTCAGAAGTTTTCCCCTAATAACATAGAAAGGATGCTTAACATGAGGTAGAGTTTTTCTCTTTAAAGTGGGAAGAAGTGAAATAGTCGGTTATACTGGCGTAAACTGGTGTTTTCCAACTGTTTATATCCATACAAACCTAAACACTGCAGAAAAGATCGATGTTCAAGAGGGTTACAGGGTGGCTTTAGAATTGGTGTTGAAATGATGGCTGACTGGTTTGGGGGAATGTACTGAAAAATCAGGTAAGCTTTTTATCTTTCATACTAATTGAGACTCTTGCTAATTGAGATTTTTTTAAAAAATAATGACACGAGTCATCTACCTTAAAACCAGCTAGCTTCTTACAGCTAAGATACAAGCATGTGATTTGAGCCTTTGATAACTACACAATAGATTAGATAAGAGGTTTGCTTTTCACTGGAAGTGTTTTCAACTGCATGCAGGTAGGCAGATGCTTATGCCATAGTGCAGGTGAATTTGCACACTGAGCAGCACTCCTGTGATGAGTTCTGATACAGAAGGGAAGGTGCCATAACACTGCTACACAAGTGACATTTGACAGATTGTTTTAACTGGAGCACTCGTAACTTTCACTCTCACAATAAAATGTAATTTGCTTTATTCTAATTTAAAAATCTGTAGTATTTGTATATTTGTGTATACTGTGGAAATGATTTTTTTTCTTTTGCCAACCATCTGTTGTGGTGATGGAAAATTTGGGTAGAATGCATCAGGAAAAAAGTAGGAGTTGGCAAAACCTCAGAGAATGATTAGTGAAGAGTGTATTCACCAAATCCTTGCATCTGGTGAAGAGGAGGAACGCTGGTAAAGATGCGTAAGTGAGAAAGTGGACTAAAAAAACCAACACAAAACCCAATAAAAAAAACCCCAACCCCAAAGAACAAAAAACCCTACTTAACAGTTGTATTTTCTTAGTTATGTGACTGAATTTTACTGTTAGCACATACCTGAAAGCTCTGTAGGACTCGTGTTCTTATGCTTCTGTTATATTCATCAGAGTGTAGCAAGGTGCATCTCAACAGTGGCCTGAATAGGTTTGGGTAACTAAGTATTATGAGGAAGTCTCTCCTCCCAAATTCTACCTGCAATATCCTTGGAATCAACATTGTTCATTAATAAATTAGTCTGAGTCATAGAGCCCTTATGAAAGTTTTCATAAAAGGAGAGATTTTGTTTCTAAATTTACTGGTTTTGTCCTTCACTGTCTAGACTTCTCTAAGCTCATTTTAGTCCAAGCGCTACTTATTGCTAGAGTTTTGGCTACATCTGACCATTTATTCAGGTAGCTGCTCCTGGAACATTTCAGAAAGCTACATTTTAAATTATTTATTTATTTATTTTGTAGAAATTAAATACGCTTAATTGTCTGAGATGTAAAATGAAAAGCACAAAGATTTTTAATTCCCTTTCAGTTGGGGAAATGGGCAGTTAAGAAAATTTCATGCTGTTTATCAGTGGTACTTTGAGTAACCTTCTGAGTCTTAAGACCAGAAGGATGGCAAAATGGTAGAGATGAGCTAGGACAATTACTCACCCATATTTGAAATGGCTACTGTCAGTTAGCACTTGTTTGGTTAAAATGAGAGAGGTGCATCTCTATACCCCATTTGCATAAATTGTATTCGTTGTGAAATGAACTACAGCTGTTGATTTAAGACTACAGAATGATTAGTAGGAGATACTTGTGCATAGAGGTATTTAAAGCAAAACAATCTGGCCTTGATTTATAGAAAAATATATAATAATTATAAAAGAACAAAGAATAATTTCATTAATCTCTTCATGTGAAGATGTATGGTGAACAATACAGGGATTTTGTTTGGTTTTTTCAGCTGCATAAAAGGTTGGTTTCCTGCTTGAAGTGTACGCAGACTATAAATAAAAGAAATTAATTTTAAGAAATAAGTATTTCATAAAAATAGAGGACTATCAAGAACAGCTGTTGCCTGAAAATTACCGTTTTAAAAAAAAACAACTGATTAAATCTGTAAGTAATCTTTTTCCTTTGTTACCTTCTGAGCATCAGTGAAGTCAGAATTCAGCTTTAGCAACCTCATATCTAGAGAATTTAGAATGTGTTCATCTCCTTCTTTATGCAAACCATATGTGATTCTCATGGGTAGATTTACTGGGATTTTTTTTCATGAAATACAAAAACAGAAATGGAAAAAATTTTGCTGTTTCCATAAATGTGTTTCCAGCTTAGGTTTTTAGGTTAACCTGTTACTTCAGTGGGATAGATTTTTCCTAAGTTGAAATTCACCAATGAATTAGGTGTCTTCTGTGTTTAAAGAATTGTACTTAGATCTTGTTGTGAAGTCTGTAAATACGACTCTTCCTGTCCCTTCTCTGAAAATGACCTTTTCAGGAGAAAGAGTAAAAGTCTTGAACAGTCACAGCTACGGATGCGTGAGACCCCCTCGTACAAGGGACTGGAGTTCCCAAGCATCATCGGTCTGTGCGCTATTTTGAAATCTTCTGGTTATAGCATTTTAAGGGGGGTGGTTATCACATCGCACATTTGCCACAGTTTAAAGGTTTCCTGCTGCAGTTAGTGCTGTTTGTGAATTACTTGTAGTTTCTAGTTGTGTACCTTTATTAATGTTTGAATTTGAGGATGTTATTACTTCGCTCTTTCCATGTCTTGTCAAGTTGCCCTTCATATCTTCATTGGCAAACTGGCTGATCCTACATCTGCTAATGTAGCTAGGCTTTTTCTTCTTACATGACACCCTATGTAGCATGTTCTGGGGGCAGTGGCTACCCCTGACAGCTTAGAGTTTATCAGTAAGGGCCATTTAACTGGACAACGTTTACGTTTTTGGGTTCTTGAACAAATTAAAATCATGCAGAGAAGAATCAGAATGTTAATTGGGAAAACATTCTTAGATATGATCATATTTCTCCCTTTCACAAATTTTCTTCTAATATTAGTGTTACTATTATTAACTTGCTTGCCAGTTCGATAATATTCAGAGAAATACATGATCAGAATTCTTTTGAGTAGTTTTGAAAGGAGATTTGCCTGATACGCTTACCAAATGCTAGTTGCGTGATGTGAAGCAGTTACAGTATATCTTTTGTTAAAGCAACTTAAAATTGTGACTGTCCTGAATTTTCTGTTTCTGGAATTGGTGGTAGAAAAGAAGAAAATGGGTTGGAGGAATTGAAGATAATTTTCTAAACCATTACAATAAACTCGTATTCACCATTCAAATTCATAGTTGATGTTCTGGAAAGTATTAATTAGATTTGTATACCAACATAACCAATGTTGTGAATCTGGGAAAGGCTTATCCTCCAGCCTTTTATTGGCTTTTGAGCATAAGAACAGCTATACTGTGTCACTCCAGCCTTGTGTCCTGTCTTTGACAGTAGCTGATAATTGATGCAGGGGAGAGAGTAGAACAATAGGGCAAACAAACGCATAGTCGTGCTGCAATAGAGTGTTCCCCAGCTTCCAGCATTTTGTGCCTCTGTTTGTGTTCTTTTTGTCTTCTTTTTTCTTTCCCTTTTTCTTTAAACATCTAAACTTTTGAAAGTTTTAGAGCAAGTTCTTCTGGAGTTTAACTGCGTATTCTGGAATAATTTATATTTCTGTTTTACTATGAAGTGGTAGTGAGAGAAATTTTGCTAGGAGACTATAATCTCAGCTTGATTTTGGTCATCATAGTGTGCAGTAGTTGTATATCTAATATTGTAGAACGATGGCATTATGGTGGTTTTTTTTGGGGGTGTGGTGTAATAAGTATGTAATACACAAGGACTGTATATACCAAGAATGATTCTTGGCATTAACATCATGTCTTCCTGAGAGTTGAGGGCCTAACTGTAAATTTAAATGGAGGACTAAATCAAACATTTGTTCTCTACGAATAGACAAGTTATTTAAAGAACAACAGGTTTTTTTAAACCTGACTTGGTACCTTACGTAGTCCTAACTTTAGTATTATTTTCCTAATTGGTCTTTGAGGAACTCATGCAGAACAGTTGTTTGTGTACTGCTATAAAGCATTTAAAGAGTAGTTTGTTTATCAAAAGCTATATGTAATTAATTTTCAAATCAGCATTGTAGCTGTCCTTTGGAATGGTCCTTCAGTTTTCTCTTTCTGTGTTCAAAGTTTAAAGGTGTTTTTAATTTTGTCTTTAGCAATCCCAAATAATTTATGTGGCCAATCTTCAGCTTTGTTCTGTGCTTCTGTTTAAGTAGTAATACTGTAGCTTTAGATGCTAGCAAAGCAGTTAACATTTCAACTATAAAACCTGTTTTTCAGAAGTTTTAGTAGTAAAGCAATGCTGTCTACAAACTTGGCATACAAGATCACACACTGGGAATAATTAACATAATTCTAAGGCTGAGGATGTAAGGATGGCTTTTCTACACATATAATCTCAGTGTCTTGGTTAGAAATAATATTATAAGACAGTAATTTGGAAAGTGGTCCATTTTTTAACTGCTGTCACTCCTTCAAGCTGACTGCAACACCAGAATGTATATTTCCTGCCACCTTTATCCATACTTAGGAATATTAAAAAAATTATCCTTTAATTTACAATATTTTATGCACATCTGCAAAAGAGAAATCTATACAGTYACAGAGGCATTTAAACTTTACTCTCCTGTTTACTTACAGGAGGACGTATGTGCAAGTCTAGATGTACAGACCTAAATAGGAAGGATTAGACTCCAAAGTGTAATCCTGATACAAGATTTTCTTCTTATCTGAGGTTCTAGTGATTCCTGGATCCTACCTTGGATATGCTGTCTTTTGCACTGCTTTCTAGTTAATAGATGTTTTTGTAAATGTGAAGGTTAATTTCTACCTGATTGATGTAGGAAGAAGAACAGTTCTTTTACTTTCTTTGCCAACTGCCATGAAAGAGAGGAGGTGTGCTTGTTTCTATATTACTGAGCCACTTTCATCTCTTCATAGCTTTCCTAAGCAGCAAGAGTGAAAATAATTTGAGTTCTTAGCTTTTATTTTCCTTCAGTTTTCATGAACATGAGTTACTGGAACTTCTCTCTTGTCATATTCAAAAGAAGGTGCTTTATGTATGGTTCACCTATGGAAGCTATAGGAATCAAACTAAATAAATCTCTAGGTATGTTATGCAGAAATCACTGATTTTGGTCACCTGTACTTTTCATGGGGATGCTCTCAATTGTTAAGATTTGTTATACGTTGTGTTTTTTTAAATCTAAAATTTATGAGAATTATTTGGCAAAACTTATACATCATACTATACCAGTGCAGAATGTTTTGCACCTTACTGATTCAAGTGTGATAATAGAATTTTAACAGCGATYATAGAGGATGTCTATCTGGCTTAGTATTCAGTACGTTCTTCAACATAATAGTAACTACCTAAACTTGATCCTACAAACAAACAATTATTTCTATGTTTTTATCTTACAAATTGAGACATACCTTCAGTCTAAACATGTATTACTGTGTTTTTGAAAATCATAGGCTGAATGTAGACTGTTCATGCACTAATTTTTTTGAATCTGGCAAAGTGGAGTTGATGTGTCAATATAAATAATTCAGGAGTGGTCTGTGTCATGCCGTTTGCTTTTTTACTGTAGCTTTCTCCCATTGTTCTCAGAACCTGGTTGTTTTTCTTCTGTGCAGTTTCCAGATTTTGAATTAGATGTAGGTTAAGAATACTTCATGTTATGAGAGATTACATAATTGTCCTGATTTTTTTTTTTTAGCAAGTTGATAATGGCAGAATATGCCTTCTCATTGGTGTTTCATTTCATTATTAAAGATGTTGATAAAAAGTGTTTTAGCAGACTGATTACCTGTCATCTAGGCTTACATAGACACCTTGAAGTAACTGATTTCTAATGTTTCATTGCTTTTAATAACTGATAACTCATGACTGTATCAGTGGAAATGGAGAACAGCGCATTAATGTTTCTAGTTGGTGTGTGTTTCACTCAACTTCCTTTGTTTTGGCAGCATGTAGTTTAACAAGCCACTAAGAGGAGCTTTGCAATATACAGTTGCATAGCACTTACACTTCAAAAATCTCTAGTAAATGTAAAGGTGTATAGTAAGTTCACCAGGATCATCCATTTATATTATGATTCTTTCCTTCAGTAGAGGAAGATATCTCTTGTGTTCCTAGTCAATGATGAAATGCTTAACTGCGGTGAAGTACAACTTCCTTCTTTAAGAGAAGTCTTCAGGCGTATTTAGTCTCTTATTTCACTTTTTGGCACTATGAGTCTAGTAGATGTGATAGCAGCTGCTAGTGCAGTCTCTCACTTGGGAGTTTACTTACTGTACGTACACTGGTTACTGTGTACAGCTACTGTCCTAGGATCTACCAAGTGATGCATATAAAATATACACTCCTCAGTTTAACTCATTATGCCTGACTTCAGAGTTACTGAATTATTTGTGTGCTAAAGCCTACCATTCTTTTTGTTTGCTTTTTATTCAGATGTGCATAACAGAATAGTGAACTGGCATGCTGCTAGCGTACTGAATGTGGTCAAACAATGCTGCTAAATCTGTCAGGGGAAAGGAGTCGTCACTTGTGCTAATATAGCTATTGCTGGTCCTGTTTCATCCCCGCATTAGATGGAGCGCTAGCTGTTTTGTGTAGCTGGAGCTCTGTGGTGTTCTTTCTCTCTGGAGAATGGGATCTGTCAGAATGCATCATGATTCTCACTGGGGAAAAACAATGTCACAGTCCTGAAGGGGTGAAAAAATGAGTCAAGCCCTAAAAGGTCATGAGAGTTTAAAAACAAACAACAACACAACTTTGAAGATTTTTAATATACATGCATCTATGAATTACTTTAAGGTGTAGACAATCACGGAATTCTTGAGGCTAGGGTTTTAAAAACACCATTTTCACTCTGTGCTAAGGATTATCATTATATGTACTGAGTGTTATTCAGTGCAAACAGTTCTGTGTGAGAAACTGTGGTGTAACAGAAGTATGCAGTACAAAGATATCTGTTACTTCAAAGCGCTTGCTGTCCAAAAAAAGAAGACAGATACAGAGAAAATGAGACAATAATGATCAGCAAGCTAAGCTGTTGTTGTAGAACATAAGTGTGCTGGCTTGAAATTTTTGTGTATATCAACAAGTTTTTAGATGAGATTTGAGGCAAAGTGGCTTTGTGTACATTAATCGGGACAATTTGCCAAGTATAACAGTGCAGGTAAAAAAAAAGTTGTCTGACTTTTTTCTAATGAGTCCCTTCTGGAAAGGGTACATCCTGCTTCCATCACTCTACCTGTGAATGGCTCAGTGGCACAGCCACTTCTGCATGGATTTTTGTAAGACTTTAGTATTCAGTTTGACTTGGTAACCCAGCAGAAAGCTAACAGCCAAAAGAATGAAAAGTATTCTGCTGAGTGAGTTAGCAGAATTATTTTAATGTGAAGTCCATGGGTGCTGGAGTAGTGTAAAGGATAGGGTGTAAACTATAGTGGGACACAGTAGAGGGAAGGAAAGTAAGGGAAGGGGTTGTGCATCTTTTGGCAGAAGAAAGCTGTAAGATCAGCTCAGTCATTTTGCACAACTCCACCCTCAGAAGCACCATGGGAAAGAATGTGAAGATATTTGGTTGTCGCTATGGGCCAGCTTGAGATGAGTCAGCATGTCAGTAATAAATGAGGTAAGTCAGGAAAGAATAGACTTTTGGGGGTCTTAAAATTATAACAAATAGCTTCTATTCTTTGTCTTTTTTCAGATAGAAAAGCAAGAACTTCTGAAGACCTAAAGAGTCAGGGTTAATCAGAGCTAAGAAATCTCTGCAGCAGTGATCTGAACTGGGGTCCTTAAAAAACAAACAAAAACCAAMCAAACAAACAAAAACCAAACAAAAAAAAACACCAAACAACAAACAGAAGTCCTTGTCAACATCAACATGAGCTGTTAAGCTTGACAATGAAATGTTAAGGCCATGATATTTCTTCTTTTGGGAGACCAGTCTCTGATTTTGTGCCATGTTTTTTCCATTTCTGCATTAATCCATGTTCTTCAGTGCTGTTGCATGAGATTTTGTGAAGGGAAGATATGCAGTGCTGGATCTGATCTTTACGGGAAAGCCACAAGGCTTAGTTGGTATAATCCAGAATGTATTTGGTCTATTTTCAAGCCCATTTTAATATAAGGGACAGACTAGCAAAAGACTATATCTCCATTTGTGAAGTCACGTTATTTGTTTAAATTCTTTTACATCTGCTACATGTGAAGTTCTGTTAGGCCTGCCTACCTTCCCTATTGGCTTTATTTTTAATAAAAATGAGCCTCGCTTGAGTAACTACGTAAATTTTCTACTTCTTTCTAATATATGATGCATTTCCAGAAGAACAACAACAGGATAGCCAGTCTTTCCTTGAAGTTAGTATGTCACAATTCTTTTGTTAACTTTTTTGGAAGAGATTTTTTGCAAGAAGGTTCTTCTGAAGTTTAAAACAAGACTTGAACTGACAAGGCTTGACCAAAAAGGCTTCTATAATCTTCGTTCTTTCTGAGGTAGTATGCTATTAGAGGGTATTTATTTCTTTACTATCTTGTTTGTTCTACAGCAGTAGTGCTGTTGATATAATCGAAGTGTGAGCCAGCTAACTTGCTGTATTCATATTATCAATTTGATGGTGGAAATGCCTGTCATGTCTCAATTTTCTCACAGTGTTGTAGATCTTACACTGGAGTCCCCACTTTGCTTCGAATTACCTGCTAGTGAAGCTTCTGGGAAATACCTGGCTGCTCTGTTAAGCACTACAAAGATGGTTTKCCTCAAACTTCTCTGCCTCTCTAGAAATGAGAGTTTTTCTCAGCAGAAAGAGGACAATGTGAGGAAAAGTTGCTGTAACTGCAGTTTTTCATACATATGTAGAGTAAAATGGTTTTAGTGCATTTTAATTAGGCAGCCTCGTTATAAAGGTCTGCCATTGCTACAGAACTGTTAACATGGGAAGTGGTAGCATCATCATGTCCTGGTTTCTTCACATCCAAATTTGCTGCCTTTCTGCACAGCACACCTCGCTCGCTTCTGAGGTAGCGCCCACTCTGTCAGGTAGCTGAACAGAAATGTTAATTGCCCATGATGTACAAGAGGTTTCCTGGGCTAGTCTCATGGTCTTTACTGTCCATATAGTGAGCTTAGTTTCGGTAGAGGTTTACCTTGAGTATGTAGCCATCTGCACTTTCAAAATTAAAAGCGTATTTCCAGTCATTTTTGAAAGTTATTATTGCTGCTTGTTCTCCAGGGAATTGAAGTAGAACATTCTGGAGAGCTCTAAGGCTGCTCACCTGGGATCTTTCTTGTGGTGTAGTGGGGTATGTTACAGGTCCAGAAGTGGTGTGAGCCAGGGAAATTCCTACCCATTACCCAAGACAGGCCAAAGCGTAGAAATCAGCCAAACTGTATTTTCAGAGCAACCAAATTATGAGGAAGTTATTTTCCTCTCCTGTTATGTTCCCTTGAAATGAGGGGCTATGATGTAAACTATTTATAGTGCCATAACTATCCCAACCTATTTGTCTTCAGTGTTTCTCTTGTTCTCTTGTTTCTATGGCTTGTGCTATTGCAAACCTCTCAAACTGAGTTAAGCCCTGGAAAAGTAAACTTACAGGTTTACACACCTTAATTCAGATGCCTAGCTGTAGGTGTCTTAATCTTTAACTACTGTCTTGTACTCCTGGTGGTAGTGCAAGTACAGGGTCTTGTCTTTCCAAATATGTTCTGGATATATCCTGATGAGATTGCTAGTTATGTCTGCTTTTCCAAATTTCTTGCTTTTTTAAGTTTTTAAACTACAGAAGTTGATAAAAAACTCCACTTGGTTTGTAGAGGGGTGATGAAGAAGGTGCTTTCTTTACATCTCTGACACTTTTGATTTCCTTTGTATAATGAAAAATATACAAATATCCTTTCAGGAGTAACAGGGAAGTAAAAGACTTCATGTATACGCCACAAATTCAGCTGTAGCTGTTCATGCTGCAGTAGGAAGCAAGTTTCTTTTACTGAAGTTAGTGTGGGGTACCACACACAAAACCCTTCTCTTTGCTGCTTTCCAGATGTCTGGTGTTTGGACTCTTCAGGTTTTTTCTAAAGACTTCATTTTATGTAATGCTATTTTTTCTTTTTTGGTAATGTAATACTTTCTAACAGTTCACGTCTCCAGCATAACCTTGGTATTTCATTTATTTCAAACTACAGAGCTGTTGATCGTGTTGTTGTAGTGCCTATCACAGTGTCTAATCCAAGACTGCACGAGAATCATGCAGTCAAGTGTCTCCTTTTGAAAACTGTCCTGCCGCAATACCGCCATGTACAGAGCTTACTGCTGTTTCTGTTACTGCTGCTCTGCGTGCAGCTCTCTGCACCCAGCCGCGCTCTGTGCTGCTTGTCCCACTCTGCCTCAACTCCCAGCCTTATTCCCAAAGGCAGGGCAGTATTTTCTCGCCATGTTTGGTAGTCCTTTTCCATTTCCAAGCAGAGTGCAGACTCATCAATTGGTGTCTGAATCCTGGTTTGTAAATTTTGGGGTTTTTTTTGTTGGGATGGTGGATCCTTAGGAAGAAAGGAGAAGACGTTCCTAGTCCCCCTGTTTACCTTGTAGTTCACTTCCCATGTCACTGCAAAGTCCTAACCCTCTAGTAAGTTTAGAGTGATTGTGGACAGAGATTAATATGGAGAGCAGAAAAGAGTCCTGTCTTCCCAAAATCCCGCCAACCCTTTGTCTGGAGGGAAAAAAGAAGTCATGTAACATGCTATCTTTTTACTCCTGTCTTTAAGTTTACTTGTTGTCTTTAAATTACAAGGGGATTAAGGATAAAGCTGTTCAGTTATGAGATGTTAGGATTGGAATTTCAGACACTAAATGGATTTCTTTGTCAATTGTAAATCTAAGGTATTGATTAAAATCTGCTCTAAAATAGGAGTCTCTCTCCTCCATGGGCTTTAGCATTTATTCTAGAGAACTCGGGTATGCCTGGTTTTGGTTCTAAGCATAAATCAAATGGATGCTTCTTGAGGTGAAAATGATCTGCATCCTTAATTAAGACCAGGAGACTACCTGTTATATTTAGGAAACTGCATGTTGAATGCACGTTTAGATATCTGATTTTTTTTTCAACTGTATCTGCTAATAACCTGTTTTCTTTTGCAGAACCCTGTGATAATATGAGAGAGATTCTCCAAAATGTGGCCAAATTACAAGGCGTTTCAAATATGAGAAAACTAGGTCACTTGAATAATTTTACTAAGGTAAGAGCTCAAATGGTGTCATAGAACAAGTGATCTCTATCAGACATTGGCTGGGAAATCCATGAAACAGCTTAATATCTTGTATTCAATGATTGAATGTACTTGATTGTACAATGATTTCAGTGTACTTGAAATCTACATACTATGGGAGAGGAAAGGAGCAAATAAGGACAAGCAAATATGTGAATGCAAGGTTATGCTGAAATTTGTCTACATGTCCTACTGGCTGAATTTTTGTAGTATTTTAGTGCTTAGAAGCCTAAAATATCTCCCAATTAATGGGTTAAGTTGCACAAATAGAGCTAAAGATTGGTTCCTGCTGCACAGAATTGAATCAAAAATGTGAAATGCAAGACACTCTGGATGTAAACTGACAAAGTATGGTGAGGGAGAGGACTGTATCAATGAGCRTGATATGCAGTAGTTTGGACACTAATAGAATAGCAACTGTCAACTTCCACTACAGTTTTCATAGTGAAAAAGATTTAAAGGGGAGATTTCTAGAAATGATCTGTATTGCTGATTTTTGAGATGCTTTTTCCAAATACATGCTTCCAAATCATGGGAATGTGACAGGTACTTGCCTGAGAGTATGATGGATGTGTTGGAAGCTGTCATTGTGAGCTGACAGGAGGCAAGAATTAAAAACTTACTGCAGAATGAGAGTGTAGGCTGAAGAAGGAGGCTATGAAATGCCTTCAGAAGGAAAGCAAGTGCCATTTTTTGGGTAGATGAGGAACCTGTGGTGAGGAGCAGAGAGGACTGATGGTAGGTGGGCAGGGAGTTAGGGAAAGTGTGTGTTTGTTGTAGCATACTGAATGGTTGTGGTTGGACCAGCGTTCCGTTTGTCAAGGCAAGGGAAAAGTGCATTGCAGTCAGTGAGCTTGGAGACTTTGGAGCTTCAGTGTGACTGTTATGCAAATGGACGGACTGCTACTCAGAAGGAGCTGGTAGATTGTACACCTTTGTGATAGAGCGCCACAGATAGGGCAACATGCCTGAAGATGAAACCCAAGTTTCTGTGACAGAGAATGGATCCTGCAATCAGCAGTAGCTAAGAAACAAGGTAGTAGTGGAGAATTTTGTGGGTAAAGTAAGGTTTAAACTGCTGTTGTAGATGAGCTGATAACAAATCATTGAGTAAGATAACCAGGAGGCTACTTGACAGTTTTGAGACAATCTAAAGTGAAAGAATGAATGCTCAAGGGTGGGTTTGGGGGACCAATTGATATGAGAAGGACAAACGTGCATGATAATCTGCAAAGTAGGCATGCTTCTTGTCTGTTAAAAGCACTCCTTGTGCTTCAGTGGTAGAGTACGGGATTCAGTTAGCAGGAGGGTGAGTACTGAGAACAAAATCACAACAGCAAATAAATTTATCTTCTAGTGCATTAATAACAAATCTGTAAATGCTCCATTTTCTGAGCTGGTTCAGAGCACATGTAGGTGCATAGCATTCACTGAGGAACTGAACTTACACTGAAATCTTTTCTTTGGGTCATTGCCTTATTGTGTCTGTCAGTCTGTCAGACATCCACCACTGACAAAATGCTGCTGTTTTCACTGCAATTGCAAACTGTGTTGCAAGAAAGCACTTTATTCTGCTAGAAAAGGCCAAGGCGTAGCTGTGTTTCCTTTTTGTGCTAATCTGGAAACTTTTAAATGTGAGTGCTTCCAAATTCTCTAGTTGTCTTAAAATTAAAGAGCTGGATTAGGTTTGCAGATGCATGATTTCTAGTGAAAAGTCAATATTTGAAACTATGGATCTTAAAACAGTGTTGATTTTACTATTGACTATAAATGTGGTAAATTAGTAAATATGCATACTGTAATTAAAGGATGAATGAAAAATTCTTTTTAAAACATAGTTTTGAAAAATTGAATAATTCCATAATTGAATATTTGAAGAATTTGTTCTTTATACATACTTGGTGTTAAAATTGGAAAATACTTAAAAAACCACAAGGAAGGTTTTCATAAATTAGACTTAAGACTGGCAAGAAATGAATTTGTGAAAAGCGACTTGCTAAAATTAAATATGACTTTTGAAAACAGAGACTGTAGTTCATAACCTGGTTCTGATCCTGAATCAGAGTGACCTTATTTAAGGGAATCATCCTACTCTATTTAATATTTAGCACTTGTTATATTCATCTCCCTAGAATATCTGCTTTATAAATGTATAACTTGTACATTTGATTTTGAAAACTCTTCCTATTTTTGTTCAAACTGTAAATGCAGTTATGAAAATAGAATAAAAGTTGCAAATTGTATTGTATTGTCTGCCTTGTGGTTGGAACAGTTCTGTGTTTTTCATTCCAGTGGTTAAGAGTGAAAGCCTGGAGCTTGGGGGAGATGGTTTTGTTTCCTTTTTGCACTCTGGTCTTCTACCATGAATTGATATAGTCTCAGTTCTCCCTTTGTGAGATAGGAGTGTGGGGAAGATAGATGTGCTAAGAGCTGAGGATGTTTGTATCCTGTCTTGGAATTACATTGAAGATGAACTTGATTTGTCTGTAAATTCTTGCATTATATGGTCCATTTTTGAAAGGCTACTAGTTATCTAGGATATTTGTCCTGTGGAGAAATAGGAAAGGACCTTTGAAATTTTTTTATAGCATATTTCTGATAAAATAATACAGAAAATCTAAAATTTAGCTCTCCTGCTAGGAATATTGTTATACTTAAAAGAAAATGTCAGCACCAGTCTAAGCACTTGCTCCCCACTGCCCCAGATTTTTCCTTCAAAGACTGGGCAAATCTCACATTTGGAAGAAATACTGTTCTACTTTTTTGGCCAGGGAAAGCAAAATGTTTGTATTCATGTGGAAACAAGTAATATAAGTTAATGTGGACTTTCTTGACAGAGATTGTGGTAGACATTAAGTTTTGTATTAATTTCAAGGTATCTGAGGTATGTTAGGTTCAGGTTTCTTTCCTTGAAGGAGGACTAGATTTTTAAGGTGAGGTTTGTTCCCCCCATCCCCCTTTATTTAAGGAGAAGGAAAGTAATCACCCTTTAAAAATTCCTGAACTAGACTCCAGGATTTTATGCAGAAGTTAAATACTTTAAATAAAATTTATTAAAATAATGGTGGTCAGCAGAAAACAGGATTTGTTACATTATGTGCAAGAATGATACTGAAAGGCAGATATTTTGTATGAAGCTTGTGTGCCTAAGAGATGTAACTCCCTTTTCATTTCTCTTTCCCTTCAAGAGGAGTGTTAATTAATGATGTTCAAGTCCCCACAGCACCTGTACTTAACTGTGCAAAGTATGCTGTATATGTGATATTTTACAAAAACTTGCATTTCTTTCATCAAGTTTTAGGTAGTACTTCTTCTTAGTAGAAACCTTAATGTTAACGTTCTTGGCTCTTTGGCTGCAGAACATGGGTTGTTCTTGCCCAACAGGTGCTGGAAGTTTTCTGCTCTAAGGAACTAGCATTCCCAGCCTGGTGATACTCAGGCCATGGAAAGGTATGTTTAGTTCTGAATTGCAGCAGTGGCAGACTTAGAAATTTTTCTCCTCATCTGCTGCTCATCACCTAATAAGTGAAGCTGCAGTTTTGTGGGCAAAAATGTTTATGAAGTACTGCCTAATCTGTATTAGACAAAAATAATCTTGTTCCTTTCAAACCGACTATATTACTATTTAAGCTAACCTGAATTTTGACCTGAAAACTGTTTGAGGATTTGACCTCTAGTAAATGGTCAGTGACACTTCCAGTGGTCACAGCACTTCGCAAGCTCCGTATGTGCCTTTGGCTTCGGTAAGCTGAGTAGGATTACCCATCTTTCATTTACATGGCCAGCTACGTAAGGCAAGCACCTTGAAGTTTCCCAGCTTCTGCTGATTAATACCAAAACATCATGGTTACTTCTTTGGGGTTTTCCCCACCCCCATGAGAAGTAGTAAGTGATAAATTACTGAAAACCAGAAGGAACTGTACAATTGCATTTACTTAGTGGAAAATATCTTTTGGATTTGAAGTATTAATTTAGAATCCTTTATTATAGAAGGTTTATCCTACTGTTAGCTTCCGAGAGATCCTTATAGCTTTTTAAACCTAAAAGTGCATTTAAATAATGAACAGAAAAAAAGACCCACAGATGTTGTTATAGGAATTTCTATTTTTCATGCAAAAAGAAAGATGCTTCTTTAAGGACAAAATGAAACTTAATTCATTTTAGCTTAAACTTAGCAATTGAATAGCACCAGTGGTATGGAAAATTATATTTTCAATCTGCTCAAAACTAATTCTGTCATTATTTAATGAGGCTTTACTATTCTGCTCTATATATCTGTTAGCTTTTGACCATGCTGCTAAATTTCACTAGGATATGGATTGAGTTTGGGACTGTAGAGGCTTTCATGGATTCCGTCTCTGTCTGATTCATTGTCTGTCATTTTAGAGTCTCGCTGTCCTTTGCAAAACCCAAGTATCTTAGAATCTGAATGCTGTATTGACTGACTGTAACATTCATCCAAGCAGCTAAACCACGATGGGCAAAACTTGAAATCTCATGATGAAGTATGTAGCAGATAGGAACAGAACAGCTGCTTAGGGGCATTCAGCTTGGAACAAACCTGGAGAGCTAAATCCAGAGTCCGCAATTTCGGTAGGGGCTTCTCTTAAGACTAGGATCTACTAAGTAGTCTCCTCATAAATATTACCAGTGATGGTTCAAACTGTATTTCCAAAATAACAGTATAATAATTACATTTTCGATGCATAGAATAGTATCATACTTTTACCTAGTAATTCCTGTGACTGTTCTGTTAAACATAAATTTGAGTGGTCTTAGTGTGCACTCAGCTTGTGTATGCTGTTGACCTCCTGTGGTTTTGTTGTTTTGAGCTACTGTTTCCAAGACATGTTGATGTGTTACTCATATTGCTGTGACTCATCCAAGTAGCATGAAAAACTCATAGCTGACAGTAAACATGAAAAAAACATTCACTGTAAGTTAGTCACTGTCTGGCCTAGCATAAGTACCATTTTGTCCTAATATTAAATCATACTCTCAAAGAGTCTGTGCTGTTCCCATTCATTGACTATTATATAAAAAAATTTGAATTTTAGAGTTGACTTATTGGCAGTTTTAACAAAGTATACTCTGTGTATTTGTGTGTGTACATATATATATAAAATTTATTGTGTATATATAAAAATACATACATTTTATATATGATACATATATAAGAGAGAGATATATATGAAAAATATAAAGTGTATTTGCATAATTGCAGGCATTTACATGATATAATAATGCATTGCCATTTTAGTGAAATGTAGCAATGTGTAGCCAAAAGCAGATTTTAGTATTCTGGTATTGCTTGCCTACAAACTGATGCTACAATGACATGGATATTAATCGTTAAATGTTACAGTCAAACGTATGACAGTTACTTGGCTTTGTCAGGAATTCAGCCATCTACAAAAATCACTGCATTTGGGCCAGAATCATTGACCTGCTTAATGTTGTTTGAAGGTGAAATGAGAAGAAAGTGGCAAAGTTTTCCCTTTAATATATTTAAGACCAGACATTTATAACTGAGCCAATACCCGAAGCATTGAGACCAGCTGAACAGTATCTTCATTATAGCAGCTTCCATGRCTTCTTTTTTCCCCTTTGAAATATATATCAATCCAACCTTACTTTTGCCAGGTTTTTTTTTCCTAGACTAAATAAATCCAATGGCTCAGCCTTCATGGGTGTGTTTTCTAGCTTCCTTGTACATTTGTCTGCTACACTGTTTCCAGTTTGTCTGCTCTTAAAATGTGGCACCCAGTTTTGAGAGCCGCCTGTGAAGTGGAAAAAAAAGTCTCTTAATCTCAAACATAATGCAGTCCTATTAGTATTTCCAATGGTAAAATTTCCCTTCCCTCCCTCCCCCCCCCCCCCCCCCCAAATGATATTACATTAACTTACTTAATTTATAGTTTGCTGTAACTTACAGATCTTGCTTTCCTTTTGAAATTTGTTTTTGTATTTAACATTCTGAATGTTTTCTGGTCATCTTGTATTTCTCTGCTGGACACCTTTCAGTTTTTATGTGTCTATTAATGTGTGGTACCCTGAAGGATATGATACACTGTTCCTTTTATTTAATTGAATTTTCTTATTGAGTTTGGGGACTCCTTTCAAATCACTGAAACATTTTGAATTCTGATCTTGCTGTCCATCTTTTAAATTCTTTTCTAGCTGGAAATCCTGTAAGCATACTACTGTGTGTAAATTGCAAAGAAAACCAATACATGGGTAATGGTGGCTCACTGGAATGAGAGTAAACTAATGGCTAAAGGAGCTAATCTTGTACTCACTTTTTTAGCCAATTTTTTCTGTTCATTCTCTGTGAGAGATATTTCACATGTACGCACAGGCACCATCAAACACTTTTATAATAATTATCATCACATTCAGAAATTTGTATCCACACAGTGGTTAAACTTGATGAAAGTTACAACTATCGTCAGGTTACATGACTATCGTCAGGTTACATGACTATCTTTGAGTTTCAAGATAAGGTCAAGTTTCTTTCTACATCAGTGAGGGTGTGCGCAGTGGGAGCACATATATAGAGGAAAACAGTTGCTATTGGCGGAGCTAACAACCACACTATATGTATTTGGTAAGAGTGGTTACTGACAACTGGACTAGGTCCAATGAACTGAATGCTCTTTAGCAATTGCAGCAAATTAGGTGCGTTCCTGAAACATGTCATCTGCTTTAGTTTCATCTCGGGACCGCTCAGGATGCAAATCAATGGTAAGTGCGATGATAGGAGACTTGCTTCAGAAATGCACTAGTGCACACAATAGCAGCTTTCTCAAAAATGTTTTTTCCTACATCAGAATTATAATTCTGTGGGTTTTTTAACATAGGAAAAAAGACTGTTGAAGATAATCTGGTATGTTAAATTAGGTTTTCTCATTTGTGTCTGGGGTGGAATGATGGGTAGAGGTTTAGATGTATAAATGATGAGCCTAAACAACTACTGATGTACTTGTCTGAAACTGAACAATGAACTGTTTTTACTCACTATCTTCTCACACTGTTTTGCTTACACTCTGCCAGCCAATTTTTACAGTTCATAAGATGTCAATAGAAATGCTAAAGCAGCAGTGGTGGCCTTAGGCAGTCCAACAACATGGCATGAAAATAGATCGATGCTAGGAAGTGACATACTGTCATAACCAGTTAATGCACCAATTGTCTAGTTTTATTATCACTTAAATTTCAAAGGTGGGGGGAAAGAGGTTATGTAATAAYCTCCCTTATGTTTTATAATCATCTTTGGTTATAGCCACTGTTGAAAAAAATGCAAAATCCAAAATATTTCAATTAACTTAGATTATTTGAGCCCAAATGTGGAGCTGATCCAGGCCAATTTAGTAATCTGTCTCATTAATGACTTTGGATTTCAGCATTATCACTATGCTTTTTTCTCACAATATGAAAAATAATTTCTTTAAATGTAACGTGATCCTTGGAAGAATTTGTACTTGTTGAGCATAAACCTAAGTATTGTTTGAATTTAAACCATCATGCTAATAAAATGGGTTTACTTAAAAGCAGACCTTCTGTGCAATATGCTGGTTTTTCAGGTGGAGGTGAACAGTAGAACGGCAGCATGGAACACGTTAAATATTTCAACTTACAGTAGCCTTAATTTAACTGTTTGTTTAGTTTACTGCTAAAAATAATAAATTTATAATAAATACATACAAAGAACATGGCACAGGGTTTTATATATTTCAGTACTTTCAGAGCAGGGGTATTCACTAGTTAGCACAAACACTTTCTGAATTCCTCACCAAGGAGAAACTGTTAATACTGCACTGGCTCAGAACTGAACACGTCTGTTTTGAAAAGAGAGGACAAAGTGCAAAGCTATTGCAATCAGTATTAGTCACTTTGAGTTTTTGGAAGTGCTTGGAAAAGTACTTTGGGATTTGGACATGATAATAAAGTAATTTATAATTTCAGCTAGGGGTAGTAAATGAGATTACTGGAATTTCTTTGCTGCTCTTGCAGAGGAGAACAGCATCAGTTCGTCTTACAGAAGAGACTGGTTTCCTTTCCTCAAGAGGCTAAAACATTGGCACGCACTAGATTGTTCCTTTTGAGATTGGTTTTGGACGTAAAAACTCCAGTTGTAAATCTTCAGTCTTGTGTTCAGAATGGATAGATATGGTTGAAATGTTCAAAATTTGCGACAGTTTATAGGTGTCTTTTTGTGTACCTAAATGCAACCTTTGCACTGATTTTTCAGAGGTGTACAAGTTCTATGGAATCAACGGCAGGCCAGGCCAAATGTCAGTTACGGGACACTTACCATTGGCAATGCCTTCTGATTTTTTTCTACACCTGTTCTGCTGTGGGAAAACATGACAGTGGACCATCAGTGTCAATCTTTGCTTCAAAGCTCTCACCCGAGACCTCTTTTTGAATGCAGATGTGCTTTGACTTCAGTCTTTTTCATCTCTGCTCAGGTTACCAGTTACCCAACTAGTGGCTCCTCCAAAAAGAGCTTAAAGGCAGCAAGAGGAGCAATCTGGAATTGAAAAATTGACGAGTAGGCAGCTTACACAATTGTGCAAGGTTTTCTCTAGTATGAGAGGCTACAGATTTGTTGTGTGTCTGGCGTATATAAGAACAGAATGCTGACAGCAGACATTCTCAGGGAAGTTTGAAGTTGGTATGCTTCCCCTTGCCGTGAATGAAATTCCTCAGGTTTCTTTGAAAGCATTGCCAGAAATCTACAGTTTTACATTGTCATTTTTAAAGAGTTATAAATAATAGTTGTTTTCTTTTATTTTCAGCTTCTCTGTAATACTGGCCATGCTGAAGAAAAGCTAGGGTTTACGTATGACAGCATCATAATATGGTAAGTAGTAAGAAGCACTAGAGCAATACTAGGGTACTTTAACTGTTCTAGGTGCAATTAAATAAACTTTATTTGTACTTTTGAGCTAATATTTTTTTATTTCTAATATGTTCGAAATTTCATAATGCGGACATATACCTTACAAATATTTTAATGAGTAAAATCAGGAATACATTATTCACTTTCGGGCAAAGAGAGGGAAAAAACCTCCAAGTTAAACGTGTGGATTTTATTATATTCCTCACAGATACAAAAATACCTCTAAATATCTCAGTACTTGCAGAAGGCACTTTTAGTAAAAATGTGCACCTACAGAATTGAGAGCATACTCTTGATGTAGAATCAGGATTTAAAGATAAACATTTTGTGTTAATTTGGTGTGTATGTCTTTGTAGCATTGCTTTCCCTGCTACTAAAACGCGCTGTCTTTGTACTTTCAAGTGGAGTTTTCCTATATTTTGTTGCCATTTCTGACAGTCAAAAGTAACTACATGCTTATTTCCAGAACTTCTGTGTTTTTACACAGACACTGGTAAATTTGTCCTGAGGCTCAGCATTGGTGGCAGAAACAACTAAGATCTAGTATTTAATATGATTTTGTGTTCTTTCAATTTAGTTATCTAATTTAGGAAAGCAAGCTTAGAAAAGCTAGTCACTCTTTAAGTAAAGTTGGGAAAAACTTGTGTAATTTCTTGTGGAAATATTGTATGTTGTTTTCTTAAATAGAGCTGATTTTCCTTGCTAGAACTAAAAAATTAAAAAATGCTAGTATATTTTTGTGAATGTATATTTTGCTGTAAGCTTTAATAGATTATCATCTTCTGATCTTATTTATGTAATCTACTATAGTGCTTTATGATGGGACTAAACATCGTTTAAGAGTGTAACTTCAAAATTCAGAGTTCTTTACCAAATATTTTTAAATAAAAGTCTTAAAAGGTTATGCAAATACTAGTGTTTCTTTTTATGGGAAGAAGTTTGCAGAAAGATCTGCTAATCCAAACACAATTGCTGATATTGATGAGGAAGAGATAAAAATGTTGTTCTCAGCAGACACATGAAGAAAAATAGCCCCCTACTTAGAAAAATGCCAAAAATGGCTTCTCAAAAAAAATAAAGACATGTAGCAGGAAAATTATGTTGGTTGATGTCATTACTTTGGCCAGTCCAATGGTTCCTCTGTGTATGTACATGAGAAGCAAATTTTTTATGCATATATGTAGGTTATTCTGCTATAATGATAATTTTCAAACTCAAGGATACCACTCAAATACTCATACTTTAACAACCATGATCATGCTGATTGGTGGTTCTTCAGAAGTATTTATGGGATGGATTGTTTTCATGAAATACAGACTTTTCAGGCAAATTTAAAAATTTTGCTCTACAGAGTTATAGCCATTCTGCAGTAGTATTCTACTTGCAGATTATTTTGCTATACAGCCATTCTGAGTAACTTGCAAATACTGAACTTTTTAATTAATTTTGGAAATGACCTCCAGGTAGGCTAAGTACATATATTCCTTCGGCAGTAACATGCAAGTTCTGTAATTTGCTCTGCTGATGTTCCCAATGTTATCTTAGATTTCCATAGGGAAACCTTTCTGTTCTACAGAACCAACTTGTTTTTCTTTGAAAACATGAAAAGTTATTTGGATGCAAGAAATACTTTGTGAGTTTTCTGCATTTGTGAAGTATGAATGGCTAACCTTAAAGCATTAAACTATAAGGGAATCAATGATTTCAAGAAACAATTACAGATTTCCTATAAAGTTCTAGGTTTTGGGGTCAGTAACCTTGATAGAATATTTACCCAAACCAAAGACAGTTGCAGTCTGCAATAATTGCAGTTGTTCTCAAGTTAGAGATCCGTTTTTTTAGAACTCATTCTCCTTTTAGAATTTTGTTAGCCAAGGTGCCTGATTATAGTTTCTTCCTGCCAGCAGATGGAGGTAGTAGTGACACATTTTGTTATCATTCCCAGTGTAGACAGGTCTTCCTGGCTCCCAGAGCACCATACCATTGACAGATGAGAGGAAGCCTTGAGCCATGAAGAAAATGGGGTGTTGGTAGGCCTCAGAAACTTTTGAGGTCTTTTATATGGTCTTTTTATGTGCCAGGAGGCTTTGGCCATAAAAGCAAAATTCAGAATACTCACAATTACCTGGCTGGATCAAACAGAAATTTGTCAAAACCATGGTTATCTTTCTGTAGCGAATGGATGAGATGCTTTAGAAGAAGGTGCGAGAATGATCCTGTAACATGTAGTGAATAYCCTTTTTTATTTCATCCTTTGTTAGTTCTTCCAGACTTTTTATCAGTCTTAATGTTTGTCAGCCTTAATGCTGTCTTAGGAAGTTATTTTCATTTCTGCAGTGACACTTTAAAATACTGGGGCAAGTAGTATTGCGCTTACTTTTTCTCTTACACAATCATGGTGTCTTTTTGACACTTTCAGCCACAGATGCACGTGGAGTGTGCATATCAAAATCATTTTCTTGATCTGATGGCTATTTTAGAATCATGTAGTATGTGTTTGTAACATAGTTTTTGTCTTGATGTGAGTTAAGTCACATCTAACAATCTTGAATTTTCTTCACCATCTTGTTAACTATGCATACAGATAATTTTTAAGTTCCCTTAAAGTTTCTTACAACCCCATCCTATTCTCATTAATATAAACTACGTTGCCCTCTGTATTTCTGCTCCCGCGCTTCCTCCGAATCAAGAATTGTATACTAAATACTGCCTACAAAAGGAGATTGTGAACCTGGATAAAAATCAGCACAAAAAYTTGTCAGGATAAACATTTTCCATTCACCTCTGCTTTTTTTAATTCATCTTTTCAGATTTTGATTTATGAAACTACTTTTCATCACTGTATAATCTCTTTATATCCCTTAATACAATCTTCAGCAACACCTGATGCTTTTTTATACGCTATTGTAAGAACTCCTTTCAAGTCTTTCAAAAAATTAGTAGAATATAGTTTGTGTAAACTCTACTGGGTGCTTCACATGACTAGCCAGTTTTATTTTAAGGTGATTTCATTTTAAAATCATAAACAGTCCTCTGGATGCCCTTTGGAATCCTTTTTGTATAGATCTGTKTATCGCCTTTTCTCCATCTTGGCCACTGCCATTTATAATACAGTTCTAAGAAATATATGCAGGCAGTTCATGTTAATGTTCTTTCCAAACACTTAGATGTGAAGCTTTGTGGGCCGCTGACAATACTTACTGATAGATTCCCTCCAGTTCTTCCATCATTTTCACTTCTTAGTCTAACTCATATTTTGTATAATAAAAAAGGCTTTAGGGTAGGAATCTTCATGCAGATCTCTAAAGCAATGACTTAGTATGAAGAAAATGCTTGTTTCTGTCATACCTCTGTCAGTGTCTTATTTGCTTTATTCCTTCTCCTTTTCCTTTGGGGTTATCCAAAAGGGTCCGACTTTAATTTTTCAGGTTTTCTCCTTGTGGTACAGCTGAAAAGTCAGAACATGTAGACACATACAGACACACGCACATAGGTTTTCCTACATAGTTTTTTTTCTGCCTGCTGTACCATATCTTCATTGTCTTTATAAGGTCAGGTTTCTCTGAGGTTTTTGCAGTTCAGTCATTGGCTGGTTTAGTTTTTGTTTTTAATGGAGAGATTTTTGTTCAGCCTTGTACACTTCTATATGTCATTGCTTTCTTTGGACCTTTATGAATTTTTATGGCCTTTATTTTAGGTCTCTATCTTTCTGGCTAGCTGTATATTTTCGTTGCATTCTCACTATTTAAAGATAGTGACACATTCCTTTTTGGTACCTTCTGCTTTTGGAAGTTGAATCTCGTGATAGTGTTGTCCTTTGTAGTGGTTTCACTGTTGCCAATTCTTAAATTAACTTCTGTCTACAAATTAAGAATACCCTCCTCTTGTGAGTTGTAGAACAAGCTTTCAAAGCATTGATTGCTTTTGAGAAACTATTTGTCTAAAGATTGTTTTGGTCTGCCATTCAAGAAACGTTTTCCTCTCAAATATAAAACTAATGTACTTTACTTGATGAGAGGAAAAAAATCCAGGTTCAGTATTTGGCTGTCCTACTAAGAAATGTCATAGATAGCAACAACACCGTTTGCATGAGTAACGGGTAACTTCTGCCCTAAAAGGAAACTCTGCTGAAGTGTCTTAAACTGGCATATCCAAACCAATTGTAAACTGTGAGGTAAAAGTCCAAATAGAAAAATACCATTGAGTAGAACTGAGTCTTACATGCTCATCCCTCAGACTTCCGTCTCTGCAAAGCTGCAAAACTAGAAACAAAGCATGATTCATGATCTAAAGAATACCTATTATCTCCTCAGCACAATTGAAGAGTTACTTGTCTGCTTTTCTTGAATGACTTTGGAAATAAATCTCTCCTCTAGTACAGCTTTTTTTAGAGGAAAAATTTTTCTTAACCTCACAGTATTGAGAATCTGTTTCTTATTTGCTTCTAGCTCAGCTTAAAGTAAATAAATAAAGGCAATTAGTAGCACTCTTTTTATGTGAAGAATCATATTTGATATTACAGCAAAGATGGTCGTCCGGAAGTAATTCCCTACTTGGTGCTGAAAGTAATAATCAGTTCATCTTTATTTGCATATAGTATTGCAGCCTTTCTACTTTGTCTAGATATCACCTAGAAGTAGATTCATGATGTAGTGACTTTTACACAGGCCGATTAATCTCCAGAAAGATTCAGAAGATTTTTGGCCTTGGAGCAGCTGATTACCATGCATGATGATCGTAGAATAAGAGAAGAAAAAATAAGCCATTTGTATAGGTAGAAATTCTCACTGGCTGAAGTATTTACATTATTAGATGTCCACTGAAAGAGTCCTACTCAAATATGTCACTGGGACGTTAGGGGTGTGTCCCCCCGCTGTGTAGTCAAGGAAAAGGGGCAAATCTTTTGAGGGCCTTCAGAAGGACAGTGTGTCACTTAATACATTCAAACTCCATCCCTGGAGGCCTTCAGTATCTCATTTCTTTTTACCTAGATAGTGAATTTGGGAAATTATATTATGATGACAGTTATGTTTAGGAAAGCTCACCTTGGTGCGAGCAAAATGCTTTCAAAATCTGTCTAAAGAGAAATACATTTTGCTGATATGTTAAAATGAAATCTGTAGAAATCTGTGCTGTGTGGGGCTGCTTAAGTTATGACTGTCATATTTCTTGTAAACATAACATGGTTCCATAACATCTTTAGTGAGTGGTGCATATAATTACTTCAGGTGCAAATTTGTCTCTGTTAGGTGTCAAGACATTGTTTCGACTCATGCTTATGGGTTGGCAGCCTAGCAGAGGAGGAAATGTTCTCTGTTAATTTTCTTGGACTAATATTGTGCTCAGCTGTTTGTCAAATAAGTTGTATACAGGTCTTGGTCATGTATTGTTTCATGGATGTACAAGTTGTTCTTCGGGGGAGAAAAAAATTGATTTGTGGCTTTTTCAGATTAATATATTGTCAACATCTGCTGGCAGGGTGAAGGTTTGCCTTCTAGGCTGTACAGGTGAATATCTCAAAGACAGAAAATTAAGGTGGAACACTTCTTTTTAAATATCAGACTTTCTATTTTAAATGAGTAGGTCGTAGCTGCATGTCAGATGGTGAAGCCTGCCTGCTGCTAAATAATTGTTTGTCCCGCTTGTTTTCTTCATTGTAGTCTGAGGTTAGCTTTACTAAATGAAGCAAAAGAGGTGCGAGCAGCAGGATTGCGAGCCCTCCGCTATCTCATTCGAGACTCCAGTATTCTCCAGAAGGTGCTAAAGTTGAAAGTGGATTACTTGATAGCCAGGTAATTTTTCTCTTCCTTCTTGTTGTAAATTGTACAATTGTAAATGGCTTCTTTTTCATGGTTGAGACAGGTGAGAAAAGGTATTTTCATATCCTCTTACATTCTTGATATGTAGTTTTATAAAAGCCATTTCTCTTCAATATGAATAACATCCTTTAAAAAAAGAAGTATAATACATCACAGCAGCTAATCCAAATAAAATGCTATCCTAATATATTATATACTATGAGTAATCTAAAAAATTTCTATGTTTTTCAATCATAAATGCCATTAATCATAAATTAATCTGCGGTGTTATTAGAAGGTTGAACACCAGTAATTGTCATGTCTTAAGTTGTTTTATGGGAGTTATTCTGATTCTTTGTACTATCATAGTGCTTCGGAGCCTTTAGTACAAAGTCAGGGCTAAAAAGTAGTTCATGCCCAAGAATTTGTAATCTAAGTATAACCCATGACACAACAGAAGAATAACAAAGGGCAAACTAAYGATGACATAATAAGATCAGGATGATTAGTAAGTGTAAATATTAGCATTTCTAGTGCTTCCTTTGTTAAAATCTTGTTGGATTTAATATACTAATACAGATGTGTGTGTTTCTGTTTATAAATATATACACATAGTCAATTTTAGTGTGCTGTTTAATTTTGTTGGAGCAAAAGTACTTTTCTGATCTGAGAACACACACAAAACATGATGTGAAACATTACAAATACTTTGTTTAGTCTCATTTGAAATGACAAATGCAACTAGCTCAGAAAATATTTGTTGAAGACGTTATGCCTTGCCATTGTATATTTAAGAACATTCTAGTGATTTAATTATAATGAAGATAACTGAAAAGAAATACAAACCGAAGCTAATTGACCAATCATGAGTATGCTTGCTGAAAGGCAGAATTTTTAAACAATCAGTCATAATACTCTCTTTCTTCTATTTATTCAATTGCATAAATACTAATGCGAAATGTTAACAGTTAAGGTGAAAGTGTTATAAACAAAACATGTTTTTTAACTTATTTTAGGTGCATTGACATACAGCAGAGTAATGAAGTAGAAAGAACACAAGCACTTCGATTAGTCAGAAAGGTAAAATCTAACTATATATGGTCTTATCAGCTATGCTAGTCAGTTGTGCTGACTCCTGGTTTTCTCCATCAGCAGTTTGTTTTTTTTTTTCTCACATAGTCTCTAATACCTTATCTTACTTTATCATGTGAAAAGAAATTACAGCTGATAATTCAAAAGGGATAGTGCTGAGACTTGTTTTGATTTTAAACTCTTACCACTGAGAATCTAGAGTGGGCTAGAAAAATCCTGCTAATTTTCCTTTGATAGAGATCATACTGGACAAGATGTCGGGAAAAACTTCTCAAATGATGAATGTAAGGGTATAAGAACCATATTATTAAGTTTCATCTAATGATTTAACTTTATTGTATAGTGTGTTTAAGCATCTGTGAATCAAGGATGGGAGATTTTCTGCCATTTGAGAAATGAGGCAAATTGCCATCGCTGGAATAACCAGTTGAAGGAATGCTTCTAGCCTTGTTGCTTTACCCATAGAGGTTGATGCTATCTGTAGTTCTTTTCTCAGATACACAATAAGACATAGTTAGTCTGTGGTGGTTACTGTACTGTGTACCCATGAATATGAGATGTTTGAAGCTGTGGTAGCTGCATTTTCAAGTTCACCCTAGAGAAATTGGCATATACAGCTACTGAAGGTATTTTTTTCAGGCAACATAGTATTCTGCCTTTGTACTGGACTTTACTACTCTTTATTGTGCTCATATTCTTCTGCTTCTACTGAGCATCTTAGGAAGAACTACCAAAGACTCGAGTAAAGTTTGAAGTAGTTGGAAGAATGGTTCCCCAGGAGCACTGTGTGTGTTTAATCTGTTTTATGTGTATATGTATTTTTTTTATATATATATTTAGGTTGAAGTATATGGAAGTTTGATATGCAATTTCTTTTCTTATCATGAGCTCACTTGGTTTCTGTCTTACAGAAGAGATAATATGCTTGATTAACAGTTGTGCCAAAAAGAGAGTTTTAAAACTTAAACACTACCACCACCCCCAAACCCAAACAAATAAAAAACACAACCATAAAGGAATGGATCCTTGAGGAAGTCGCGATTTATAGATAAAGTTCTTTGCTAATCTGCTTTAAAAAAAGAGCTTCAGTGTAGAGCCAGAATAACTTAAATCAGAAGATGAAATGGAAACACATTTATAATGAATTGGTTTTATATGGGTCAGAAATTTGTCATTATTATTCCTGGGCTATTTTGAGCATTTCCTAGTGAGCAAAGACTTCTGTCTTGCTTGAAAGAAACAAGACGAAGTAAGAGAAGTAAATCCATTAGTTTGATTTGAAAAAATTATCCTGAAAGATAAGCATTAAAAAATCATACAGCTGACCACCAGTGCTTTTTTTTCCTCCATTGTTGTACAGGGAYGCTGTGCATGGAATGTACATGCTATACAGGGATGCTGATGGTTCTTTGATGCTGAGAACTATGTTGATGAAAGATGTTTCCTAACATCTTTTGCTACCTAGAACATCCTTATTTCTTAAAAGACAATGTCAGACAAACAAAAAGCCACACAACTGGCTAACACCTTTTTCATGTCCTCTCTGGGCTACAGCAGTTAAGCATGCATTGGCATAAAGCAGTCAGTACTCAAGAAACTCTCTCTCACAAGGAATACTGTGACACACGTCCTGAATGGCACATTCTGTATTTTCACACTGTCTCTTTGTTACCCTGCTCTTGCCCTTTTCCCATCTCTCTTCATCTCCCTCAATATCTCAGACTCAGTGGTTTGATACCAGGATTCCTAAAAGATTATATAAAGGTCTAGAAGAGGAGAATGAATGGCAAATAAAACAATCGGGGTTAATTCATTTGTGCAGGAGATAATTTACTGTGAGCCATGGAAGAGCTGAACTGGGTTCCACCAGCATCACAGAACTATTGTGTTCAGTTTCAAAGTCTGGATGCAATTCCTTAACCTCATCTTTGATAGCAAAAATGCCTATGTAAGAATACATAGATACAAAACTTTAAAACCCTCTCTCGCTTTCTTCTCTTCCTTTTCATAGAGTAGATGAACAAAATATAAAATACTACTCCTTTCTTAAGAATTTATAAAAGGCACTTAACGATGAACTTGTTAAAAAAAAAAGTGCAGGTTAAAGTAGTATAGGAAGAGAAAAGAAAAACAACTTTAAACTTTTTAAACTTGGTTTCTGATTTTTTTTGAAGGCTTTGCATGCTCACTGTCTCTTCTGACTGTAATCACCTCTGTATTTCCTAGTAGGAGCTTTGCAATTTAGCAGTGCCTTCAGCCATGAAAAGGGTGGCATAAAGTTGCTTCAGAAAGCATTTTTCCATCTAATAGAAGTCAGTAAGATCTCTTTTTTTTTTTTATAATTTAATAGGCAAGATGTTTTATTTTCAAAGCAGAAGTCAGGGTTGGGTACAGTATGAACCACCTTCTTTCTTCCTCTCTTTCAATGGAATCTTTAAAGACCAAATTCATAGTCTTTGTTACTTATTTCATCATAGCTGCTTGTAAGTAGCCTTGAATCACCTGTCCTTGACCTTTAGAACTGCATTTCAATACCTAGAGCAGAATGAAAGCAAATGCAAAAGTCTGTATTTATTCTACTAACGTGCTTGGAATTGAATATTAAAAGAAAGAAATCTTTCCTTCTCATGTCTTGAAACCAAAGAAAACAATGAAGCAGAACAGCCTTAAGAGGCTGCTTGTGTCCTCACACTAAGTACACGTCAATATCAGTAGAAAAAAAGGTTATAATTTTGTAGTGTGGATTGGTATACCCATTCTATTGCTAATTCTTGTTACTTCATGCCATTGTAAAAGTGAAAGACCGCGTAGGTGGGGAAGAGTTTGTTTTTTCTTTAGACTCCTATCTTAAAGCTTCCTGTTTTGTGGGTGACAACATTATGTATGACAAGAAGTTTCTCAAAAACACGTCTTAAAAATAAACTTGTTAGTGTTCCAATATATTTGTCATAATGGTTGATCTCATTTTAACATCCTCTGCAAAGAGGGTAAAACAATTAATCCCCTTTGAACAAATACCTACAAGACATCTAAGGGAGCTGTAAAATGAATATAAGAAAACAATTTTGGAAAAATGAAGATAAGCCTGCTTTTGTCAGAAACAAAAGGGATATTAAACAAAACCTTGGAAAACTAGCCTTAAGTTTTTAGGTGTTTGATAGATATTGAGTATTTTTTTTACATCTCACTTTTTTGTATTAGTAGAAAAAAATGTGACGGTTGAGTGGGCTATAACAYGTTACATTGTTCCCTTTTTAAGCAGTCAGACAGACAAAAAACCTACTTCCTCCTTAGAAATACATCTGTTTAGTGATGTTCGTGTTCCATAGTATAGAGGATATGTATATTTAATTTTTGCAAACTATGAAAAAATGTGAACAAACAGCTACTCAGCCTTTGTAGTCAAAGCCTCGTTTTGGGGGAGGGCGAGGAGTGGTGGTATTGGTTGGTTGTTTTGGACTGGGGGTTTTTGCCTTTAATGTGTGCACAAGGTCTTGCTCCTTAATCTGGTGTAAATTTTGCTTGTCCTAAACTATCAGCTGAGGATTTCCATGGTGCAGGACCTCTTCAGTAGTGCAAATGAGCATTGGCTATTAAAATCTGTTCTTCTATTCTGTCTCAAATTTTTTTTTTTTAATTGAAGAATGACTTGATTAATGGATGCAGGTCTTGTTTTCATCTTTGCTTCTCAGTTTAAGGTGTGTGTGTGTTTTTTGTGCCATAGCTATATAACTTATGATGAAGTTGAATTATGCTGCAGTTCTAGGAAGATCAGGTATTATGCAAGAGGATATAGGGGTGTTACTGACAGTTGCCTCTGAATACTATAGCGGCTTCTTCTGTTGAGTGCCCTTTTTTGTAGTCTGCAGGAATCCAAGGATCTCTCTACAAAACAGGAGATTTTAGTCTTGGCTAATTAAACAGTTGAATAGGTATTGAAGAATCTGTTGCAGTATGAATTAATCTTCTAGAAGAGTTTGTAATCTACTCTGTGTCATTGGATAGCATTCTTTGTCGATAAAGAAATTCTTGGAAAAAATATGAAAAAGGTAGCCATAGTTCTCTCTGCAACAGTCATCTTTTTAACCCTTTCTTGTTATGATAATATAAAAATAAAAAACTGCAGCAGGAAGAGAATGGTAAAGTAAATTGACAAACGAAGAATTTCAAGAACAAAAGAAACAGTTTTGAGGATTCGACAGATACAGCCAAGTAATATATGGAGTGGTCTGTCTGGTTGTATCTAGGAAACAGAATGCTGGTGAATCTATGAGTATATTTAGAGAAATATTATGAAGAAACCAGAGGGCTTTTTCTTTCATTTTTGGCAGATGATCACTGTGAATGCTTCATTGTTCCCCAGTTCTATTGCTAATTCTTTGATAGCAGTTGGAAACGATGGTCTTCAAGAAAGAGACAGAATGGTTCGAGCGTGTATAGCCATTATCTGTGAACTAGGTAAGATAACTGAAAGCTAATTAAGAAAAATTTTGACATGGTTGTCATCAGTTTTCTAAGAGATTCTCTTCTATGGGTTTGTATTAAATAGATTGTATTAAAATAATTAAGTGTGTTGGTTTAATAATGAATTAGATGTTAAATGTTCTTAATGTCGGTTTAATGGATTTTACTCATTAGTTTGATATAAAACAAAATTAATTCAACTTAAATCAAAATCTCTTAAGTGAAGTACCTGAATTGCCAATTTTTGATTTACCTTAAAAACGCTTCCCTGCTGCAGTTGATGTTTCTAAAACTGATGGATTGGAAGTAGGGAGAATTCCATACATGAGATGCTGACAAATGTACAAGAGTTCAGAGAACTACCAAACATCTTCGTTTTAAAAATTTTTACAGTGGGTACTGTGGTTAGCTGGCTTCTGGAAGTCAGTATTTGTGTCCACATAAAGGCTATCTGGACATGGGCTATACTGACTCCCTATACTTGTATGTGGGTGCTGATTTTTAAAGTTTTTTCAAATCAATCAATGAGAAATAACTTCAGCAGTGTTTTCAAGATACACACTTCTGTTTTAAAGAAATAAACAAACTGTTATTCTTTTATATTATAGTATAAATATTTTGTCCATGTCTGTCCAGTGAAGCACAAAACCTTTTTGCAGGGAAATCCAGAAACTACTATATGGAAACTTGGTGGGAAATAAGTTGGGAAATTGCTGCACAGTGGTGACTGACCAGTATTTTTGTTCATGATAAATTAATCCAAAATCTCAATTCATTGCTAATGTCAGTCAGTTCCATTAAAAGCTTTACATGTGCCTCTGCAATGTTCAGGAAGAAAAAGCTGTATGTGCTAAGGAGATGACAAGTTTGTCATATTGGAAGCCGTGAAATGTTTTATTTCCTATCACTGGCCAAAGTGACCTTTTTTTCTTTATTTAGCACTTCAGAATCCCGAGGTGGTGGCTCTTCGGGGTGGTTTAAGTACCATCTTGAAAAATGTGATTGATTGTCAGCTAAGCCGAATAAATGAGGCTCTGATAACTACAGTTTTGCACCTCATTAATCATCCAAAGACCCGACAGTATGTGCGTGCAGATGTAGAATTAGAGGTGGGTTCAGTTTTACTTGTTTAGTGACAGAAATTAAACATTGTATTACTAATGAAAATGTTTAATTTTCATCTCAGATTTCACCCTCTGTGTTAGTGCRAAATGTTTAAAATACAACATTTTAGGCTAAGAGCATAATGATTTATAAAGCAGGAATAACATGACAGATTGGAGTGGGACTGAGGAAGGGGCAAGACCCATTTAACTGTATTCTCATGTGAAAGTAATGCATGTCTTTCTTTTGTTTAGCGAATTTTAGCTCCTTACACAGATTTTCACTACAGGCATAATCCAGACACAGCAGAAGGACAACTCAAGTAAGTGTTAGTGCTGCTACTTGTGCTACCAGTTGTGTTCATGGTATTGGAATTAAACTATTTTTCTTTCCAAAGTGAAAATAAAAGCAATGACCTAATACTAAACTACTTGAAGTTGAATACAGTAGGTTAGAATGCAACTTCCTAAAATACTTAAGATTTAAAAGGGCTTGTTTAGCCTGGAGAAGAGAAGGTTGGGGGACACCATCCCCCTAATAGCAGCCTTTCTAATACCTATGAAGACGTTACCAAGATGTAGCAGGGCCCTTCATGGTGGGGAAAGGTGGGAGGACAAGAAGCAACAGAGAAGTTGAAACAAGAAAGGTTCCAACTTGATATAAGTGCGAGGAGGGAATTTTCTGTGAGGCCAGTCAAGTGTTGGAACAGGCTGTCCGGAGAGGTCCTGCAGCCTTTATCGTTGAGAATKTCTAAGATCCAACTGGATAAATCCTTGAGTATAACCTGGTCTGATCTCATAGCTGACGACTTCTTTGTGCAGGAGTTTGGACTAGAGACCTCTTGAGATTGCTTCCAACTTGAATTATTCAGGTTTTTTAAATTATAAAATGGCATTAGATGCTTAGGTCTGGGTAGCTGAATAAGGTCCAAATCTTTAGCTTCCTGCTGTAGATCACTGTCAGTGAGATTCATCTGGCCATATATAGGTGTTTACTTTGTGATGTTACCCTCCTACCATGGAAACTCCTCTGAAAAAGGAAAAGTAACAATACTTAAAAATTCTAATCTTTGTGTGTGTGTATACACATTGCATAAATACGTATACACACATATATGCATAAGATTTCTCTTACTCTGGATTTTGTCCCCCATCTAAAATCTCAGTTAACTCCTTTTAACTTGCTATGTTAGTAACGCTGTTTGTTTTACAGTAACTAACTGTATTGTGACATTTGTTGTTTTAATGACAGGGAGGACAGAGAAGCACGGTTCCTAGCTAGTAAAATGGGAATAGTGGCAGCATTTCGATCATGGGCAGGTAAGATTTTTTTGTTTGTTTGAAGCTGGATGATTGGAAGGGGAATTTTACTTTGTAGTATAAAAGAGTGCTTTGTTTAAACACAGAATCTGTCTCATTTGATGTGTCTAATTTCCATCAATACCTTCCTACAATGCTACTAAGATGTGTTTTGATATTGTAAAATTGGAGGACGCATATGTAGTTTTCTTTGACTAACTCTACTGACAAAACGCAGCTTTTTCCACCACCACCTCCCCCCCGCTATAGAATACCTTATAAGTTGTACCTTGATGGTACTTCTTGACATTTGATGGGTGAGAGGATGTTGAAAATAACATCATATCATAAGAATTTGCTTTTGAGATGTTTGTGCCACTGTAAATAAGAAGTCTTTTTGTCTATGTGAAGAGATACCAATTGAATAGTTTCATTAGCACCTGCTTTTACCAGGTGTCATAGATGAAGAGAAATTGCAGATGGACATAGTTTCAGATTTTTCATGTAGAAGACAGTTCTAAACCAAAAAAGCAGGTTTTTGCATTTTTCTAAATACTTTCTCTGCAATATTACACAATCTAACATGAAGATACAGCCTCAGGGATTGCTCATTCTTTTAGTCAAGACAGTGTCTTGCAAATAAACTAGATCAGCTGATATGGCCATTTACCAAAATTTTGGGTAAGATTTTTACAGGCTATACTTAGGAAAGATTCAGACTGTATAGAAAGCCTTTTTCATTGTAAGACTATTTGCTTTATTTTTTGATGTTCTGAAAATGATCCGTAAGCTTAATTTAATATCCAGGTATCCTTCAAAAGTTTCTCACGTGTGTTCTCACTTGTTTGGGGAGGAAGTTTGGGAAGTTTGTGACAACTTTGAAATTTCTAGGAAGCAGTTTCTGATAGGAGTATTACTGCATCTTCCCTTACTCAGACACTTACAACTAATAGGATATGCCTGAAAGTTCAAGTGGCTGAAAAAACAATTGTCTTGGAATATGTTACTTGCCACGGCACTTTCACCGTTACACGTTCATCCTTTTTTATATTACTTGTTATGTTGGAGACTAACATCTTAAATGTTTTTAGTACAAAAATGTCCTCACACTGTCAGTCTTCCCAAAGAACATGTAGTTAAACCAGGCATGAGAGTGTTCTTGGTTTTTGGTTTGGCTTTTTGGGTGGGTTTTTGCCTGTCTGTACTATCTGCTGTGTTCTACTGTTCTGCTGTCCTTATTTTCCAGACTGGGTTATTCTTCAGAGCTGATGCTTACTATGTCCTTTATCCTCATGTGCGATCACGTCCTTAGAGATAGAACTGGGGCATGCACTCAAATCTATTCCTTCATTGCAGTTGGGATGTGGCCTCTATATGCTCTTGGAAGAGGCTTCTGAGGTGCACTGTGGAACATATTTAAATGCCCTTAGTGTGCCTGTGGCCACATGCGCATGTCTGAAGTTTTTGTGACATGGAAGTTTTGAAATTGGGGACTTCCTTCAAGTTCATATAAAGCACGTGTCATTAAAGTTAAATTTGTATTAGTGAAAATAAATAGATGGGTAGGTGATACTTTTCATCTTCTAGTAATTTTTAAAGAATGACAGTTTGGGTTTATTTAGGATATGTAAGACAAAAAGGTGTGCAAACCTGGATTCTTTTTGTCATTTAAAGTTGCATTTTGGAGAAACTTGTTTTTCTGGATAGCATGTTTCTGTAAGTTTTAATTTATTCTGTGAAGTATGAAGAGAGGTGGTCAAGGAAATGATCAAGGTTACTGTCTTTGCAGCCACATTTTTAATGAAGAGACTGTACATAAATTGAGGCTGAAAATCAGTGTAAGCTTTAGGTGCTATTCTGTAACAGTTAGAAACAATGTGAAGGTTTTCCCTATTAATATTGAAATATTAAACTAATTGAGTAAAAATACAGTGTAAAAGGACCAAATTACAAGAGAGGCTCTGAGATTTTGTGCAAAGTTAGATCTACTGTGATGAAACTTCTGCAGATGAGCACTGGTCATTTGGGAAAAGATGGTTTAAAACAGTGCACAGAGAATGTTATTCCAAGTATGTTTAAACTTGCTGAGATTAAAAAGAACCGAATAATTTGTTAGGTTAAGATACAGCTTTTGGTGGAGAAACTTCTCACAGTTCTGCCAAGATGATGCAAATCTTTCAGGTTTAAAATTCATTCTTTATTGACAATTTTGTCTTGTCTTTTCTGCCATTTCTTCCATGTAAATGCCATTTTTGCAGATAATTTGAAAATACTGTTCACAGTAGAAAGGGCACAAGTACCTGTAGTTTTTCATGAGGAAACAAAGTTTTGTGATTAGAAAGTTTTGTTAAATATTATTGATTGGAAACGAGATGACATTATAAAGGTGAAAATGTTTATGATTAGTAATTTTTGTCATCCATGCTTGTACTCAAACTGGAAATCAAATTTAACAATGTGTCTAATGCTTTTTTTGTTTGGTGAGGGAATATTATTATGTATTTAATGTTTTCTAGGTATTATCAGCCTGTGCAAACCTGGAAATTCTGGGATTCAGTCTCTTATTGGGGTACTCTGTATACCAAATATGGAAATACGGGTAGGTGGTAAATATTTAGTACTGATGTAGGAATAATATTGAATGTTTTAATTAACATATTCTTAACATTTTAACCATTTAGTGGTTTAAACACAGACTCCAGTTATGAGACCACTACCCTCGAGTTTATTTGACCCCCAAGTTCAAGTCTATAATTCCATTATAAAATTCCTGTGAGAATGGAAGCACACCCTGTATGTCTGAGAGGAGGGAATGGAGGAGAGTAAAGTACTTAAATTAATTTTTACTCTGGTCACCAGTCAAAGCAAGTTCACTGTAGCTGCAGTTAAGAGTTTAAAGCATAATAATCAGAGTTGGATCTGAGATAAATAAAAATGTTTCTTTCCCATTACCTATTAAACCAAGAAGTTGATGGTGGCAGCAGTAACTATTCTAAAAATCTGTAATCCAAATAGCCTGAGCTTCTGTATAATTCATAGTGATGATAAGGCACAGTTCTAAAGTAAACAAGCCCTTTCCCTTCTTTCCTCCAGATTATTTCAGTTATGAAAATAAGCATGTTATCAAAAAAAGAAACACTGAAACAAATACACCAATTTTAGCACTCTGTAGAAATCTCAACTTCAATTAATAGTGAACAAAAGGACAACTTTTGTAAATCTATAAATTTCCTTTTGTGGTGTGTTGTTTTGTTTTTTTTTTTTTTGGTAGCGAGGTCTGCTTGAAGTTCTCTATGATATATTTCGCCTTCCTCTCCCTGTTATCGCAGAAGAGTTTATTGAGGCACTTCTCAGTGTAGGTAAGTATTTAGAACCAGTTTACATAAGAATTCTGCCTATTAAGCTCTTCAACAAATTTGAACCCTTCACTGTCACCTCTATATTGTAAATTATGTCAATATTAACAGTTTCATCTCTGAATTCATTGGGTGCTCTGAAGTCCTGTTTAAAATTCTTTATCAACTGTTAAGTGTTGTAAGTTTGAAAGATCAGCAGTGGAGCATAATGGAGCATTTACACAAAAGACTGCGTAAACACATTACTACAAATTAGACTTCTTTGAAGTGTTACGAGCATTAGTAATGTAGAAGTGTTAGTGAATGTTACAGAAAAGTTATTAAACAGAGTCTTTTCTATATATTGTGTATCTGCTAGCTATCTCCACTGCACTTTAGCAGACTTTTACTTTTCCTAGGGCAAGTGTATGCTTTTTCATGTCTTTATATTTAGCAGTGTTAGTCTTTTATCTTTAGAATTACGCCTTTGTAAACCCAAGAGTATCCTCTGCTTTGTCTTGCAGTGCAAAAGTATGAGCCCAAATGGAGCAAGTTTCAGCCTTTAATGTTCCAGCAATTCTATTCTCCAAACTCTGCTTATAAATGTTTTGTCATGCAGTTGATTATAAAAGCTTAATCCTTGTTCCGCATTTATAAGTAAATAAATCATTCTTTGTGGCAAATTTGCTACTTTGTGACATATGGATGTACATTTTAAAGTTTTAGGTGCTATGATATTTTCTGTTAAACAAGTTTAATGTGTTTATGAATTAGAAATGTCATTATTTTGGTTGATACTTAAGTACAATCTTTGTCCTAGCTTTGAAGTTAGCCTTGCTTTGTTCAGGAGTGTGGATTAGATGACTTGTTAGAGATCCCTTCTGACAAAATTTTCTATAATGTGAACCCTGAAATGACATTTGTTGGCAAGAACTATTATTTACCTCCTGACAACCATTAAAATAACACTGAAATCCAGTATTATAATTACTATTGTCCATTTTTTCTTGTTCTAGATCCAAGCAGGTTTCAGGACTGCTGGAGACTTTCTGATGGCTTTGTAGCTGCTGAAGCTAAAACTATATTACCCCATCGAGCCAGGTCAAGGTAAGCATTTAATGAACTTAGTCTAAACTAAGCTTGTTTTTGTTTTGTGGTGTTGTTGACAAAATATTTGTTGTTTTCTTGCAGACACAGTAAGAAATGAACCTTCTAAACTGTTTCCATGCTTTTTTCTCCTTAGGCCTGATCTCATGGATAATTATTTGGCCTTAGTGCTTTCAGCTTTTATTACCAATGGACTTCTAGAGGTAACTAATGACTTTAAGTTTGAATAGATGCTTGCTACTTTTTTCCTATAAACATTAAAATAAGATGTTATACATTAAATGTTGTAATAATTTTTTAACTTTTTGAAGGGTCTGGTTGAAGTGATCACAAGTAGTGATGACCATGTATCTGTTAGAGCAACTATCCTTTTAGGAGAACTTTTGCACATGGTAAGTAAAACTTTTTGCTGAGAATAAGTAGTATTAGTAGCTAGTTGTAAATAGGTATTTCCTATTACAGCTTTGAATTTGTGTTATGAACTTGGAACATCTACTTTTCATCAGAATAACAGGTTAATTTACATTACATCTTTTGGCACTTCATATATTAAAAACAGTATGACTCAATAGGAAGGGCGTTTGGAAAGTGTTGAAAGTGCTAGGGGTTCTGCTCCAAGGATAATCCTCAGGTCTCAAACTCTCACGAGTACACTTCCTTGTGTCAGTAGCCAGTTGTATTTTTAAGCTGGAGTCCTGCAAATTCACCCATCTGTTACCGTGTTTGGGAAAAGGACTGTTGCTGATTTTTTCTTTTCTTAGAATGACGGTAGCCCTCTGGCAGTGTGTTTAACTCTCTGCCTCACAGGCTAGGCAGATGAAACTTTTTTCATGTTCAGCTTGATGTGGCTGGGGCACTTGATATTATTTGTTCAGGCGACCCCAACTTGGTGGAGTGCTCTTTCAGCACTGCTGTGGGTAGCCCCTGCTACAGAGAACCTGAAGGGACCTTGCTTCATTCTGGTTCCCTGTACCTAACATATCTTTTACAGTAGCTTCTATCTCTTAGCCTAACTATTTTGGTATAGAGATGATAATACTGTTTTCATCTACACTCCAGTGCTACCTTTCAGCCTCCCAAGGAGCTGTTAGTTGTATGTGAAGTGATATGATTTACCTTTCTTGCAAAACAGTTCTTTTATTTTTCACATCCTCTCTGGATGACAAGAATAGCATATGCAGCAGAGCACTTTTTCATTGCTTTTCTTGTGGGGTTTCTTTAATCTTTTTTCCAAATAAACTACTTTATAAGAGATGGTAAGATTGTGAAATACAACTTTGTCTTACAAAAATTTGAATATGAGTTATCAGACATAGTCTGCATCTTCAGACTTTCGACTCATTTTAGTGGTGCTTAATGCTCCAAAAAACAAGATCACAATCTTCAGATATAGGATCAAGGGTGGTGAGGCACTGGAACAGGTGGCCCAGAGAAGTTGTGGATGCCCCCTCCCTGGAAGTGTTCAAGGCCAGGTTGGATGGGGCTTTGAGCAACCTGGGCTAGTGGAAAGTGTCCCTGCCCATGGTAGGGAGGTTGGAACTAGATGATCTTTAAAGGTCCCTTCCAACCCAAACCATTCTATGATTCTCTGCTTGCTTATTACTACAGTGATTTACAACATCTCAGCTCAGCAGCATGAGTCACAACCACAACAAATCTGTTCTTTAGTCTCTTCAGTGATTTTTCTTTAAATAATTGGTGTAATTTCTTCAGTATTCAGTCAGCCATGTAGTTTAAAAAGAGGAATCTGTAATAACGTATGCTGTTTTTCTGGTTTCTGGAATACTTTTGAATGGGAGTGACTGATACTGACATTTGAGTATGCTGCAAAGCATAGGTATTTTTTGGTTTTCTGAAGAGATGATTCATTAGTCAGAGATGACTGTTTACCAAAATACTGAACAAATATTTGTACTTTTATTGAGTTTTAAGAGATTGAAGTAATTTCTTTATCTTCATTATTCTTTAGTTTCCAAAAATATTTGCAGAACTATATGTTTCCCAAAATAAAAGCAATTAAATGTCTAGTAACTTAGGAGGTTATGTTAATTAATCGGGGGTTTTTTTGTGCAAAAAGTTTTTAATGGAAATCATCAGCTTAAACTGTATTTCTGATTTTAGATTTTTTTAGTACTTTTATACACATGACATAAGGATATCTGATGCTTTGCATGTTTTTGCATGTTGCCACTTAAAAAAACACCAATGCAAACAATACAGATTGGAAAGCTCTGAAATCTAATATTGTCTTAAGTTAATTTCAATTGTATTTCAGATTGAGTTAGATCAAATATTCAAAATCGTATGTGTAATTATTGCTCTGATGTTACACAAACGGTAGTTTTGTAATCATGCATTTGTGAAAGTCTTGTGAAAAGTGGTAGATTCTTCAAACATTGATCCTAAAGAGATGGCTGAAAATGTTGTAGTAAGTTATTCTAACTGGTCTTTTGTTGTTTTTTAGGCAAACACAATTCTTCCTCATTCTCACAGCCATCACCTGCACTGCTTACCAACACTAATGAATATGGCAGCATCTTTTGACATCATGAAAGAGAAAAGACTGTAAGAATTTTAAGTTACACTTAAAAGCAAAAATGTTTACATC
Organism: Phoebastria nigripes; assembly: GCA_035582835.1. Taxonomy (NCBI): domain Eukaryota; kingdom Metazoa; phylum Chordata; class Aves; order Procellariiformes; family Diomedeidae; genus Phoebastria; species Phoebastria nigripes. The sequence continues at coordinate 931,819 of JAYKAV010000267.1, forward strand.
TCCTTTTCCCCCTACAGTTGAGTGAAAACCTACATTACAAGTTTTCTGGTGGCTGAAACCACTGCTGTCTTTATTTAAAAGCAAACAAATGCATGCATATAGAAATGCTCTGTCACACTTACTGGGGAAATTGTTTCCAGTGCATCATTCCAAAAGTGTTTACAGTAACAATTTAGAAATCTGGAAAGAAAGTTTTGACAGTAGATTTCAGAACACTTTTGCATAGATTGCAAGATTTTTACGCAGAATTTTTCTTACATGAACTCTAAGGCACTGTTTGACCAAGCAACATCCGAGATGTGTTCTGTGTGTTTGGCTTCTCCGTTGTTTCACACTTCTTTTTTGGCATTTTGATACAATTAAGCTTTCAAAACTAAAAAAGCCTGTACCAATTTTTTTTTCTGTTGTTGTTTATCTATAGCTAATTAAATAGTAATAGACTAAATCAGTGAGTCATTATTAGTGTGAGCAAGAGCAAGAAATGTAATATTGGCATGGAGCGTTTTGTTGGTGTTTTTCAGCCCTTTTTTTTTCTTCAGGACAAAATGGTGATTGTAACAGTACTAATGATGTTAAAACTTTCTGGTGCTTTTGTTCAAAGTTTGCACTGATAATTTTTTCAGTTCCTTTCAGTTCCATTTAAATATAAGAATGTATGAGCAGAAATTTTAAATTTAGTGCAGCATTCTGCAGTGGCATGTAGTTAAGTAGTATTGGGGAACTGTGTGGCAGTCATGATGCCAATCAAATGAGGTATATTTAGGCATCTGACTCGAAAAAAAAGTTTATAGAAGCTTTTTATTCCTCTTTGAACTAGAAATACCTGAATCTTGAGGTTTTAAAAACCTATGGGCTTTTTTATTTTATTTTACTTATTTTTTTTAGAATTTCTCTGTACATCTACTAATCTTGCAATTTAACTTCTGAAGTGTTCTGTTATAAAATACCATCTCCTGGGTACTTCACACAATTTAAACCTCCTGAGGAAAGAAGTCAAATAATTTGATGGATTCATGTGTCTTTAAAATATGTTTCTGTAACTCAGTGTTCTTATTTGCATTTCTTGTAGAAGACCATTTAAATTGCATGTGTTGGGTTTTTTCTAATAGTAAATTACAGGAAATGTTTTTGTTAATTACTCTTGCCATTCCTGATCTGCCTTGTCAGATCAGTATTCTGATAAATATATCATAACTTTCTGTTTTGTCTCTCATTGTGTTATAAGTGATAAATTACAGAATCTTTCTGAACTGCTGCTGTGAAATGATAAATGCTGCTTGTAGAGTGCTTCCAAGAAACATAGTGCTCTTCTGCTTTTTAGTTTTTGAAGATTTCTTGTATCTCAGTAGAAGATTTTGATGTGTGAAAACACAGTTATTTTTCAAAAAAAGCCATATCTGAAACTCCATCACAGGATATTTCACTTGGTCAAAGCTGTGGGATGAGAGGAAGGATGAAGAGCAGAAGGGATATGTTTGTGGATTACCTGCAGTTTTTTTCTTTCTGGCATTTGTGGACATACCTGATAGAGTAGTAAGAATTCCCGTTTTTGTTGGAAGAAAGTGATTTTGTAGAAGTAGTATTTTTTTTTTATTTGGGGATCTTGGTTTTGGTCAACACTGCGTTGTTTCATACTCTGAAAAACTGTAAGCCCTGTTACGGATTAAATTTATGTAATTTAGATAAGTGACCAAGTTCAAAGGTATTTCTTTGTTTGAAGATAATATAAAATAAAAACACTCCTACCCTATAAGAATTTTTGTTTATGGGGAAGAAAGGTAGACTTACCTCCTCATTTTTAGACTTCCTTATTTTATTTGCTCAGCTACCACTATTTTGTAATTAACTATTTCTGCCTTTGTCAACTGTCATTTCTATTACTTCCTATCTTTTCCTGGAGAACTTCTTACATGCTGTTGCTGAACTGGTCATATCTAAAGAGCAGGAAACATACTGCTGATACTCCTGCCACCCTTTGGGGGCGGGGGGGGGAAGAGAATTTACAAGAAATACTGTGTTAGTCAAAGTTGAAGCTAGCCCTCTCAACTTTACTGCAGAACTTTGATCTACTGTGACATTTCACAATACTTTATCAACTTTAAACTTTACAATATCTTCTGTGAACTGTGATAGACACCACTAATTGCAGAGTAGAAGAGAAGGTATCAATAAGGCTCATTCTTCAGTACTGGAAATTCTGAAAGATAATTTTCTGTATAATTTCAGTACAAGACTGAGGTCTATGGGTGTATGAAAACTTGTATGAAGAAAATTATTTTCTTTTTAATTGCTTCGGAATTGTTGGTCAGTTCTTTCTTGAGCTATGTTTATTTACTCAAGATACAGCAGTGGTGCTCTTCAGTTGGGTAACAGTTGCCAAATACTGATTATAGTTTGTTTGGGKTTTTTTTTTGTTTTTTGTTTTTCTATTAGACGAGCAAGTGCCGCACTCAACTGCTTAAAACGTTTTCACGAGATGAAGAAAAGAGGACCTAAACCTTACAGCCTCCATTTAGATCATATTATTCAGAAAGCAATCTCAACGCACCAAAAAAGGGATCAGTACCGTGTGCAGAAAGACATCTTTATTTTAAAGGTATTACCATTATTGATTTTTCAAAACTGAATTTGACTTTTATTTTGGAAACTTAGATCCTGTCCTCTAAGCTTCACTCTCGCATCTAATTCAGAGCCATTTCTGTGATTTCTTTGTAGTATTTTTTTCATTTAATTTGTCTTGTAGGTACTTGTGGATACTACATTGCATTTCTAGAAATTGAGGAGTGAAATTACAGTAATTTTTAATGCTTTTTAGGACCAGTTGTGATCTCTTACTATTAGATTCTTAATGCAGTACTATAACCATGCAATTCACTTTCAAATGCAAATTACTGTGGAGCATATCCCTTTTAATGATTGTTACATGAACAGTAAGTATATCATGTAACAAGACTGAAAGAAATGATGCAAGAAAACTTACTGTAGTTTTTCATGTCTGTATTCCAGGATACAGAAGAAGCACTTGTAATGAATCTTCGAGACAGCCAAGTTCTCAATCATAAGGAGAACCTTGACTGGAATTGGAATCTAATAGGGACCATACTGAAGGTGAGCTTAAAAAGGGTGTGATGATATTTTTATGAAATTGTTTGGAAAAAAGTCTCCATTTCACATGTGAGTTTTGACTTTCTAATATTAATTCCCTACTACATCCCGTAATCTGTTTTATTTCAGAAAATTAGCCTCTCATGGTTTTAATCAGTGCTGATAAAGTCTCTTTGTATATAACCCTTAACTGTAGTGTATGTTTGCATATAGTTTAAATTCACAGATTTCTTAATAAGCATGTATTAAATTTTATATAACTTTATTTGTATAGAAATAGACTTTACAGAATTAGCTATAATGACTTTAAAGCTGCTAATACTTTAGACTTCAGTCCAAACTACACAGGGACACTACCTCATTCAGTTTCATAGCAGATTTTTTTAATATAACATGAGCTGAAGGTTAAGGCTGGAGGTGGGTTATAGATCAAACTTCAGATGCTTAGACTGAGCCACATATGAAAACTTCAGTAGTATGCAATCTCATCGTATGTTTTGAACTCATTGTATGTTTTGAACTAATACAAATACTCCCATAGCGTCAAGTTCATTACAAAATTAATTTGTTTTTACAAAATAAAGGAAATATCTCTGACAGGGAGGGCATTATCTTAAATATATATAATGCACAACTTTTAAGAGACTGCCTCTTTTTTTAAACAGAAAACTGACTTACTTTGAGTAAGAAAACTTTCTGAGTACTCAGTATAGTCTTCGAACCAAAATAGCTCCTGTGCATCAAAGCCATCCTTCTGTTGTTACCCCCAAGTAACACTTTCTTACTGTCTTCTTTACTGTGTTGTTATAAAGATGGTGAAAGTACAAAAAAGGATTAATGGTGACAATCATAATCAAGATTATATTTTTTAAAAAAAAGAAACTAATTATTTCTGTGCATTTTTTCAGGGACTGATAAACTTGAGAGAGCAAGAATCTGTCTGCTATAAAGACCTGAATATGTATATGMCAGTAGCATTGCTCCACCAAATTTCACTGTTTACAGGCTTTTTACTGCAAGTACTAGATTTACTCGATTACTAGCTATCTGTGATTATTAATCATAGATATTTTTACCTTTGATTCAGTATTAAAGATATTATCAAGAAACTGGCTTTCAGAATCTCACTGTTAATTAGTCAGCGTAGTACTTTGACAATGGAAGTTTTATATAGTTGACCATTAAGGGGTTGGGGTTTTTTTACCTGAAATTCAGGTCAAACTGTCAGTTTCTGTGCTATCTCAGACCTCCCCAGCAGTATGTTTTCTAGTGTCCTGTCAAACAGTTGCTAATGTCTCAAAAGCAGGGACTTCTGTCTTTCAGAACAAGAAGTTTGTGTGTTTTCTGGTTGAACTCTAACCACTTCCATTCCTGTTAAACTGCACAACACCAGCATAAACTAAGATAATGTTATCAGAGTGGTCCATCTTTAGTCCTTGAATGAGCAGGATCCAGATTCCAGTGTTTGGACTTTGCTATCTCAGGTGGCTACTCACCTCCCTCTTGTCTCTGTCGCAGCCTTACAGCTGCGGAGCATCAGCTTTCTAACCATCTCATGTGGTCCCTTACTGCCTTTTTTACTTGCTCGGCTTGCTGTCTAAGCTGCTAAAAGAGCAGCAAAAGTGGCAGTGGTCACGATGGAGGAATTGCGACTTTGTCGTTGGCAGTAGAGCTTCATACTGTATCTGGCACTCTTACTAGTCTAGTCAGTTTTACTAATCATTAACCAGTTCACTATATGTCTTAATACTAGTATACCAATTGGAAACATAGAACTGTATCGCTTAGGTAGGAAAGAAGAATGTTTGATGCACTTTTTTCCATCCCTTCCAAGAAGATACTTACTAGTAGCAACAAAAATAAATCTGAAACCATAGAGACAACAGATGGCTATAAAAACAGAGGAAAGTATAATAGGAAGAAAGGTTGGGTCCGGAAGACAGTATTGTGACTTCATCTGATCCTTCTTAAAACATCTTACGAAGTATCAACAGAGGAGTTTAAATACCATTTTAATAAGCAGTATTTAAGTGAGCTGTAACAGAATAATGATTATTTTTAAAACAAATAYGACTAATAGTGAAAACAACAACAACAAATTATTTCCCTATTATGCATATCAAACTTTTTTTGTTATTTGCAGAGAAGAAACTGAGCAAAATTGTTTATTTTTCATTAGCTTTTCATAGTTCGCTGTTTTCATTAGAATTGTGGCCTTGTACACATAGCATGCAACTGACATTCCCTGTCCTTCTCTAGAGAAAAATCGAACAGTTCTTGGAGCAAGAAGTGTGGGCTTTTCAATAAAATAAGGGGTTTTTGTAGGTGACATTAGATGCAAGAAAACTAACACTTCTAGTTATTAGGTAAATATAACTATAATAGCAATAAGTAAATTTTAGTGACTAATTAAGGACTGATGTACAAGTTTCATATAATGCTATATTTGCTGTTTTTCTAGTGGCCAAATGTAAATCTAAGGAACTATAAAGATGAACAATTGCACAGGTATGTAAAAATTATGTAGATTTCTTTTGAAGAAAAATTTGGAAAAACTGGTTTTTAATATTGCAATAAACTATTCCTTGGATATGTTATGTTTCTAAAACTTCATCTATAGATAAGCAGCAGAAATGGAAATTTAGATAATTAGGTTGCAATATTTGCTTTAAATAAACAGGTCTTTAAGCTTTAGTGGTTTCTTTTCTATGCAGATACTTTATATATTTATTCCCTTAATAAGAATCATACTAGCTTTGCAAACACCCTATTTCATTTTAAACCTTAAAGTATTACCTSTTTGATATTTCATACATTAGTGTTTGATATCAGCACTTGACAAATTTTGACAGAATAGGTCTACAGTTGCACAGTTACATAGTTACAGCTTTCATCAAAAACCAAGAGGAAGTTATTTCTAGTTGCTATTAATGGCAAGGGAAGCATGTGTGATTTGAAAAAACCAAAAAAACAGTACAGCTCTGGTTCCTTTCATGTCTGGCATTAAGACATTTTTATTACTTTTGTGCTTGTGTGGTAATAGTTACTAATTAGTTCCTGGATGTCCCTTTTAACATGCATTTCAGAGATTGATTTGATTAAATTATTTTGAAGAGTAGTTCTGTATTTGTAGGCATGGAAAGCTACTTCTACATGAATTTGAGGGAAAACCTAAAGCTAAAACATATGCTGAAAGGCTCACGCTGCTCCATTTTAAATTTTTACTAAAAAGTAATCAGGCTACTTTTATATAGTGTTCCCAGCATAAGTGGTAGTCCCATTGTAATCATAACCATAAGCCAGTTTTGCATTTCTATTTTTTCTGTTTTTTTTTTCTTCCCTAAACATTAATTGCCAATCTGTACGTTGTGGTAAAGGATTATTTTCCAAATCTGGTGGTTTATAACGTTGCTTCTCTAAAGCAGTGTCTGCAGTCCCGGCTGTGACATCCACCCAAACCCACCCCTCTACTCACCTACCTGGGACAGTGTTCTGTTCTCTGGTTTTGTGCTGCACTCAAGCATTGTTCAGTGCCTAAATAATTTAATTCCAAATACATTGAGAAAATCTAGGATTGAATTAGTGTAAAACTTCTACAGTTCATTGATCCTTTCTGCAGGATTGTGGGTTAGATGCTTTAATGGCTTTAAAATGCTGTTGCTCTTGTTAATTATAACTAATTAAACCCCAAATCTCTCTAGTTTCAGTGCTGATAATAAATTTTCAGCCACTTTGTTTCTGAAGTCTAAAGTACATTTATTTGTCCTTCCATAAGTTTTTTTTTTTCCCCCGTTAATGTTCTTGTATTCCTTCATTTCATAGATACAGTTAATGCAATGCGCGTATACACATGTATGTGTATATATACATATATACACATTTAAGTATACACATATGTACACACACATATAAATGTGTGTGTTTATATATATATTTACTGCTAGTAACCCAGAATAAAATACATTTCATTTGACAAAATTCAAAGTAGTCCTCAGATTTCCTTTATAACTGGTCCTGTGTTTGGAGTTGGGGATAGTGGCTTACTCTCACTTTTTTAACTAAAGGTGCAGTGCTTCAGTTAAGTTTTCTTAATGCTTGACATATCTACCTTCAGACAGAACATTCTGTGTTATTTTAAAGCACAAATGTGTGTTTATTTTTTTACTAAGAATTGGCAAGGGGAAGCTCTTTGCTGAAGATTTACTCCTGCAATCCAAAACTCAAGCTATATTGCTCACCATGATTTCAGAAAGTCTGAGTGAGAGTCTGCATTTGCAATCACTGTGTTACGCTTCAGAAATGCTTAAGTGAGGTGAATGAAAATACTGTTGCTGAATAAATACGGCCTTTTCCTGGCAGAACACAAAAATGTATTTTTCACAGTAGCATTAACTATTATAGCTGAAGAAAACTCATGTCACAGATTCTTTTTTAGCTCTTTGTAAGTCTAGATAGCATAGTCTTTGAAACTCACCAGAGGATAAATTACAGCAGAATAAATGATAAGCATAAGAATGAGAAGGAAGCTATGGCTTCTAAGAGCATAGAGATTTTGAGTTCCTTTGCTTATTTGAAGTCATGGCATAGAAAACTCTTTATAACACACAGTCCAGCTGCATCTCTGAAATCATGTCTCTTTAGACTCATTACTGCTACCAGCTACTCTTTTAATAGCTTTTGAAAATCTATTGCCAATAAGTTAATTTAGTGATAACATATCTTTTCTACCAAGCTCATTTTGTACTGTAAGACTGTCCTTGTCATACTGAAAAACAGCAAAATCTTTTTTGCTTTCCATAGGTTTGTAAGGAGATTGCTATATTTTTACAAGCCTAGCAGTAAACTGTATGCCAGCCTGGATCTGGACTATGCCAAGGCTAAGCAGCTCACTGTGGTGGGTTGTCAGTTTACTGAATTTCTTCTTGAATCAGAAGAGGTAAGAAATTTTCAGCTACAAGACTGGAGGTAGAATGAGTGGCGCTGCTGTATGCCATTTAGAGGAAAAACCTTAATTTTAGTAAAGACTTCGGTAGACTTTGGGTGTTAAATCTACAATGATCAGTGTAATTAAGAAAATATAACTTAAAATCTTGAATTATCCAGATGAGACGATGAGGAAGACGACTGTGTTTAAGTAGAAGTTTTATTAAATACAGCTTTATTAAATACAACTTAGGGTTTGGAGTTTTTTAATTTTTGTGATGTATATCCTTCCTTTCTCTACCTCCTTTCTTCTTGTGTGCTAAAGACTTCTATGCCTCAGGCCAGAGGAAAATGTCATTGAACAATCCTTTTCCTGGAAAGAATAGAATTTGGTCCTAAGATGTCTCCAAGCTAAACTCCTTTTATTTGCCTTGAACCTTTTTCTTTAGTCTGAATTGTGTTTGCCAGCCAGCGTTTCTATTTTGTATCTGTATTGTGTTTGTACATTTTAAGAAATTTAAAACGATGGATTTCAGTAAAGAAGAGAGACCCAGTTCTGTTACTAGTAAATGCTATTACTCTTTGTTTTGTTAGGATGGACAAGGTTACCTGGAGGAATTGGTTAAAGATATTGTACATTGGCTGAACTCTTCATCAGGAATGAAACCTGAACGTAGTCTTCAAAATAATGGGTTACTAAATACCCTTAGCCAGCACTACTTTCTGTTTTTTGGTACTCTCTCTTGTCACCCTCATGGAGTGAAAATGCTTGAAAAGTGTAATGTGTTTCAGTGGTGAGTGTTTTTATTCTGTTTGAATTGTGCTTACGGGTATAATAGTTACGAAAATTGTAAACTGTGCATGAGGACACCATCTGTAAAGCTGAAAACTGAAAACTTTGAAGTTCTTTTGATCTACTTACAGGTAAAGATCCCCAGTTGTGGGGGTTTTCCATGTTTTTTTTAAGAAGGGGTATTCTAGTCTGTCGTTACTGAACAGATATGGGTGATTGCATCACAAAATAGCTTACTTTTTCCTGTCCACACCTATCTGACAGAAATCAGTATCAGGAGGGATGATACTGTACTGAAAAAACAGAAGAAAGAAAAAGAGAAAAAAACCCAAACAAACAAACAAACAAAACAAACAAAAAACCAAACACACAAACCACCAAAAACTGGCAGGTATCATACTGTTTGTGAAATGTGATGATGCATGTTGTACCTAAACTTCAGTCCAATATATTTGAGTGAAGCTGTGAAGTTCAAAATTTTGTTCAGGTACAAATAAACTTACCTTCCTTTGGGAGTAAATTGGCTAGTGGCTAATACCAGTTTATTTTAAATACAGTAAACTTTAAGCAGAAATTCAGGTGTCTTGATGTACTCTGGTTTTTTTAATTAAGTTGTTTTCACTGATTATTAGAATGCAAGTTTTTTACTGGCTTCAGTAAACTTGGTTTACGATAAAATCTAGACAGTTAATAGGACTAACCTTATGGCAAGCTTTATACACAGAATGTTTTACAATGAGGAATTGTTCACAGAGCTTCGTGAACATTAATTTTTGTACTTATAATCACTAATTAAACTATGTTGACAAAGTTATTACAGAGCAATTACAAAAAATGTTGGTTTGGGGTTTTTTCCCTTGCAGTTTAGTGCATTATTTGGTCCCCATTTGACTCTAACAGCTGTAACAGTTTGAAGTTACTCCATTTCATATGAGAACTTATTTTGTATTCTGTGTTTATAGAAATGAAAGTCTAATTCAAAGTACTTAAGTTTAAATTATTGATTGAATAAATAAATGGGCTTGAGTGGGTTCAAATACTAATATTTACTTTCTTCTCTCTCCCCTTTCTCCCCGCCCCAGTCTTCTTAATCTTTGTTCTTTGAAGAACCAGGATCACTTGTTAAAATTGACTGTTTCTAGTTTGGATTACAGCAGAGATGGGTTAGCAAGAGTCATCCTTTCTAAAATCTTGACAGCAGCTACTGATGTAAGTTCAATTCGACTTATGTTCCATTGCTATTTGCCACTAGACGTTTATTTTGTTATTCAAGGTGTGTGACTTTATTTTTAAGCTATTATATATCCAGAAAGTTTTTTATTTTTGTATTCAGAGAACTGAAACTCCTACTCATGTAGCTTTTGACTTTGCTGTGCACTTCACACCATATATTGTATTTGTGCTCAAGAAATTAAGTCATTCATATAGAGGTTTCTCTCATGTATGAAGGGGGTTAAAGTCTTTAAATGCATAAACCAATTATAACGTTGTTGTCTCGGTCAGTAAATCAATCGTGAAGGCATTGTTTTCATAAACAGAAATGTGTATTTCTAGCAGTAATAAAGAGGTTAACCTTCCAGTGGTAGATACTGTTTTGATAATGATTGAGGTTACTGTGGTGGAACTGAGTAGAAGCTCCTGGAACGAGGGGGAGGTTCAAAAATATGCATTGGGATTTGTACTTCTGAATCAAAGAAGGTGAGTGGACATAAAACACAGACTTACATAGACTTGGGAAAGGAAGCTCTTGAACTTTTAAGGAAAGAGAAATCAATCAGGTGTAACATAGTAGACAAGCAAGCATTGATGTCAGGGAAATGACAATTAAAGTTGAAATCTAACTAGGAAAGAACTCTCATTACTTCAGGGAGAGCTATTCCTCTGTCACCTGGACAAGGCAGAATATATTCTAGAGTGGATACAAGAGGGAATGAGGTAGATGCTAGCTTTAAATCTCTCACTGTATTTTGGAAGAGGAAAGGGAAAGAAAGAAATTGAGGATATTTCTCTGAGACTATCAAAGATATCATGATTCTTATGGGTACAGACTGGAGTCTGAAAGTAATGAAGATAGTTGGGGTTGAAGGAATGACTCATTGAAAGAGTCCTACTGAATAATTTTTAAGTAATCTTTCAATGAAGTGATGACTTTGATACCCTTTCTCCAAAGTTGTTTTATGCCTAGTCTGAGCAAGAAAACAGAAATTAATATGCTGTGAGGACACGTGCCTGTGTCTTTATTAGACTTCTAAGCTCCTGTTAGATGACTGTCAATTAAGAGCGATTTAGACTGTGGAACTTCATTTAGCTGTTTCTATTGAGATTTTGCGTCAATGGGTACTGCCCCCTCCACCACCTCCCAGCTATTTTTACCTCATAAAAAGGGGCCATATGTGGGGGAAGAGCGCTCCAGCATTTCAGTTTGTTCCACATGCAGCTGGTTAACAATTAGAAAAAGGTCCAGGCATGCTGTCACAGTCTTTTCAACGAAGTATACAGTTACACTAATAATTTGAGGCATTTTATTATGAATTAGTGTTTGTGGTTTAGATTTTGGGAAAGATTTCTTGATTCTGATATCTCAGGTATGAAGACTTAAATTCTGTTTTGAGAGATACACTTCCAGATGTTTTCAAGTATCCAGTACTTACACCAGAAGCGTTAATGTAGGTAGGAATGGGTTGATTTCCTTCCAAATGTTCTATAAAGACCTACTTCTCTACTTTTTTTTTATCTTAGTGGTGGGAAAAGGGGGAAGAAAAATCACAACAAAAAACCGCAAACCAGAATGTATTCAACTCTGATACAGGTATCACTAGCTGTAAGCAGACTGGCTTGAAGTGGAGTGCAGATGATGTCTGAACATGCTGTCCCAAGCACATACAATGCTAGAAAGCAGTTGAGAGCTACTGCTGCTCTTAGTGGTGATAACTAAAAATACAATTTCCACCTATTTGTAATTCAGCTTAATGAACACTAGGTAGTAAACACTTCTTGTACTTCAGATGTGAGTAAGATAGACATCACTCTCCAGCACCTTAGAAATTAAGAAACCTTGTAGAGCTGCCAGGTTTACCCATTTCAGTTCTGGTCTGTGTGGGATTGTGAAAAGGATTAGAGATCATGATCTCATCGCTGGCATTACCTTGACTATTTAATGCCAGACCTTGATAGATGTCGAAGTAGAACTCTTTGGAGAAAGCGAAGAGACATTCTACAGGCTCAGAAACTTAAGAACGCAAATTTTGGAGCTCAAACCTAAACAATTAGTTTTAAAGTTAGAGACCTTTCTTGCTAGATACACTGATACTGTCTCACATCAGTGATGTTTTAAGGTGTCAGCCTGTGTTAGTAGCCTATGGCTACTGAGTTCTAATGCTTCCAATTCCCAGTCTCACATTGATGTGTGGATCTAGCAACACTGTCTAGGGCAACAGCAGAGATTAAGTAACTGTCTGTTTTTGGCAGTCTCCTGAAATGTAAAAGAATAGAAATTATTAGGATATATCTTCCCAACTGCCAAGCACTAACTTACTTTATAAGTAAAAGTGTAACCTTTCTCATATGTGCACAATATGGGTCAATAGTCCTTAATATCACTTAGGTGTGCGTTCAGGTATAGCGGGTCTCTAACCATAGCAATCTCCAGGCAAGTTCATAGCTGAGATGTGTTGTGACTTAAATTCTACTATTTAGAGTTCAGTGTTGCACTGGATGAGACTGTACCCTGCTTTTTGTACGCTGCAATAGCGTAAGAATCCCTTCAATTTTTTTTTTTAAAGAATTTATGATAACACATTTAAGAAATATAAAAAAAATTAAATCTTGTTTGTTCATCACAAATATAAATTAATTTTTTACTATCAGGTTACTAAAAAAGAAGGAAAATTTACTGTTTGAACCTCTTAAATAGAGCCTGACTTCCTTTGTGAAACTACTTCAGGGTGTTCTGTTTCCTGAATTAGTTGACCTGCTTGGAATTCTTGGAATTCATAGGGAAATATTTTGTATATTTCATGTAAAAGAGGAAAATCACAAATAGAATGGGCTGTCTCAGCCAGCAGAAATGGGTCTATGTTTGCATCAACCACAGATGATTTAATACTTGGATAAAATTTATTTACTGCCTTAAGAAATTATTTTCCTGTTTTACTGTGTGCCCAATCGCATACGTTCTTATGGTGGAAACTGAACTGATGGGATTTTGAAGAGAAAATTTCACGGAGTACTACTTGACAAAAAGACAAAATGTTGACCTGTCAAAGAACCCTTTGGCAGTGCTTGGTGTACACAATGTTGCCAGTATCATCTCGTGGACAAAATGTTTGTCTTCAGTGTTTCTGGTGTTTATGCTCCCAATAGAAGATCAAAGCATAAAAAGCTAATCCAAAGGATAAAACCTTTTGATTATTCTGGTATTAACTGTATCCTTAGTGGTATAAGTGGTATTTTGAACAACTGCAATTGGCAAAACTACAAGTCTCTTCCAGAAATTAGAATATTCATGTGAGGTGGAAATAGTTGTCAATTCTAAGAGGATAAGATACCTGAAAGAATATGGAAGTATTGAACTGACAGGTATTTGCACAGGCAGTTCCACTGACTGAGGAGTAATTTGGAAGTACCTCTGTTTAGATGTTAGGGGAAGGTGTCTGCCATTTTCTGGGTTTTATGGTCTGGAATTCTGAAACAGTGGCATTGTCAACAGCGAAAGAAAATTTACTCCTTCATATTTAGCAAGCATGATAGGAAAAAACTGAAACTTGGCATAGTTTATACCACTCACTGCTCTGTCCCACAAGGAGAATATATTTTTTAATATTACCAGAACTGACATTCTGTCACCTTGGACAAGTGAATCCTAAGATTAAAAATGAACATGCAGTTCAGTTCAAATAAGGCACTTACAAGCCCTTCTACCTTCCCTTTTCAAGGACTTCCGATGAGGACCTCGTAGGATGAGTGGAGCCTGTATAGTAAGCCTCTGGAAGGGTTTGTGTTAATTCATAATCCAGAAGACAAACTGTGATTTTGATTCTATATGCTGCCTCTGGCTTCTAAATTCTGATTAAAAGCAATAAAAATGTATGGAACTGGACATAAAGCTGTGTTTTGTAAGGGAGAAAGACCATCTCCAGYAGGGCTTCTTTCCTTCAGAAATTTTGATTCCCTGAGACATTTGTTAATGAAATACCTCATCTGTTTATTTCAAAAGCTGAAGATGCTCTTTTTCTTGGGTTAACTGAGGTTATAGCCTCATACACCTTTTAAAGCTACCCAGAGCTGTGAAGCAGGTTTGTTAGTCATTTACTAATGAATGTCTCTGAACAAGGAAAAGTAATTTCTGTAGCCAGCTTAGTGTTAGAAGGGGAGAGTAGCATTTTGGTGTGACTATATACCATGAAAACATTTACAGAGCAATATCCTTGCAGATCAGTGAAGCAGAAGCACATCTTAACCTACTTCCAGATGTGCTTTGGTCATTCATGCTAAAGCAAATTAATACTGCCTCAGCTGCCTTTCTGCCAGTTTGTGGTAGAAACAGCAGAGTAGCCAGTGTCCTCAAGTGCTGCAGTTCACGGCCTAAAATTTTACCTTTATAGGTGGCTAAGGGGTAGACTTATCCTACATTTACTTGCATCTATGCTGAGCTGTATGTAATCAGCGGAGCATAGTGACCTCTCACTTGCTTCTTCACTTCTAAGGGTCTCAAAGCCCTTTAACAGTAAAAGTAAGAATCTTCTGACAGAATTAGTGCAGGGCTTTATGTTTTTCATGTAGTCCATGCATGAGGGAAAGAGGGGAATGTCTGTTTCCTCAGATATCCTCTACACTGGTTTTCCTATCAGTTCTCATCAAAAGTAAAAACATTCCAGGATTTTGCTTCATCTGGAAAAGCAATGCTGGGCTTTGCCCCTCTGATCTGGGAAATGCACACAGGTGATCTTGCTGCACAAAGATTGTGGCCCTGCTTGAAGACTTTAGACTGTTGGAAATCCATGCAGTGGTTTTGCAGCCCCAGGTCTGAGGTTTGAACGTCTTAGTTTGTTGCATCATTCCATGTTGTAAAGACCCTTTTCCATACCTTCAATTACTTAAAACTGTGGTCTGCTGTTCTTTACACCTTTTTAATTGTTCTTTTTCTTTCTGATGATGGTAGGAAAATCAGAACTGTACACAGTGTCCGAGATGTCAACACCCAGTGGATTTACGTAGTGACAAACGCATTTTGTTCTGTTTACTAAACTTACAGTGGTTTTGGTTGCCATTGAACTTACATCTAATGCTTCCACAGAACTAACTAATATTAGCCCCAAGATCTTTTCCCTGGGTGGAAAGCGCTGGCTCAGAGCCTGTTGTGGGTGTAAAGCTGGGATTATTTTTTCACTTTTCACTTTAGCTCATTGTTTCAAATTTATCTGCAGTGAATTTTATTTGCCACTTTATTGACCCATCAGAGTCATGAGTTCTTCTTACCTCTTCCTTCTCCAAACAGAAAATAAAAATTGTTCTAACTCTGTACTAGCTATCTGGATAGATTAATTCATGTTCAGGAAGTGAACATTATTATCTTTTGTTCTCTGTATCACACTCAGTGTAGTTACAGCAGTAACAATGATTCTTTGTAGACAGATTTTAATACTTGAACTGCATGACACTGAATTGTGGTTTCATATTATTGTGTTATTCTGTAGGCTTAACATCTAGATCAAGTGATCATTTTGGCATAATAGCTCTTGTTCTTATCTTTAATAAATATGCTGCTAGTGGTCTATTCCACATGCAAGGCATACCACTAATGGGTTGTGCAGCCTAGGTCAGAGTTGCAAATCACTGTTCCACAGTCTTTCTTGGTATGTGTGTTACTTCATTCCTGCCTCCCCTCCAAAAAATAAGCCGCTGTATATTGAATAAGCAGAAATGTGCACATGATATTTGAAGTTGAAATAATGGGACAAGGTTTTTGAAATGAACTGTGCACGTTCACATTTCCTACTCTCACTTTCTTTCAAGTCCTGCTTGCCAAGTATTTCTGGAGGCAAAAAAACAGTCCAGAAGATATTGTTAACCTAGGTAGTGCTGTCCAGCCTGGACCAATTCACCTATCTCTTGGAGTACAGATATTCACATGTATCCCAACATAGATTGTTTATATTTTAACGTATAGAAAATTTACTTGGTTATAGCTATCATAGCCTTAAAGGTGTAGGGACTGAAGACMTGAAGAAAGATTTGGGCACCTGATTTTGTCTTTTCCAGCTATGCGTGTCTAAGTATAGATAACACCTTTCCTAGTAAGTATGCGTTGTCAGGGTTATTCTGTGCTTACTCCAGAATGCTGCAAATTCTTGTAGATTAAGCCTGTTTGCTTCTATTTTTTGTGTATTTTTTCTAATAGAAAATGGTGTTAATCAGTTTATGCTGTTTATTCAGCAAGTTTTGAACAGCAGTATAGGAACTGACAAGGTACTTAATTCATTCTGCTGTCACTTGGAGAAGTTCATAGTGGTAAACTAAGTGTTGGGAAACTGTCTTATTACAGAAAATAACATTTTTCTATTTAGAAGGTTTTCTGAGAAGTTTTGAAGATCAGATACTTCTGGGAAACAATTTAAAATTTATTAAAATAAATTCCCCAGAGGTTCTAATATTTGCTTATTAAAGTTTTTTGCAAAACATTGCATACATGAAAGTATATGCAATTGCATTGGCCATTTACAAGGTTTTTTCCCTGCTAATCTTGATGACTGTGCAGTGCTATCACAGTGAATGACTAATTGATAAGGGCTTTCCAAGGAGACTTGCAGTGACCAGATTACTTGTGATCTCAGACTCAAATTTCCCATTTGATAAGATAGAAATAGTTCTCTAATAGACCGTAGCTCTAATACATAAGGTGTGCATCACAGCTACTTGCTGTAAAATATGGTAGTTTAAATGTGTTTTTAAAAATGATAAATCATTAACTACAACTACTTTTCTTCCATTCAAAAAAGTATTTTCCTTACTTTTGCAGAGCTGCAGGTTGTATGCAACAAAACACTTACGAGTATTACTGAGAGCAAACGTAGAGTTCTTCAGCAACTGGGGGATTGAGTTACTGGTGACCCAGTTACATGATAAAAATAAAACTATTTCTTCCGAGGCACTTGATATTCTAGATGAGGCATGTGAAGACAAGGTGAGCATCCTTTCCCTTTTCAACCTCTTTTTAGTATGCTACTCTGTAAGCCGTTTCCCACCCCCTCCCCCAGTAGCAAAGTAAAAGTATGCAAGAAGCTACTGATGGTTTCCTTTCTTGATTGTCATTGATGGACTTCATAATAGTTTATAGACCTAGACCCCCTTGCTGAAAGTACTGCAGTATCAATGACAAGAAAATGTAGACTTCTGGATTATGCCTACTTTTAAATATTTATTTCAGACTAATTCAGCTATTTTGATCATTATACTTTTTGTGAAGTAATACATATTTAATGACAGAAGGTACTTAAAGTGGGTAATGTTAGGATGAGGTTAGTGCTGTTTGATACTTCCTTTTGTGAAAAACTTGCCGCTTCATTGCTGGCAGATTGTTGTAGTTTTCAGAATTATATAGTGGTCAGATACTCCTTATGCATTTTTAATTATTTTAGGCCAATCTTCATGCCCTTATCCAAATGAAACCAGCTCTTTCTCATCTTGGAGACAAGGGTTTGCTTCTACTCCTAAGGTAAATGTTGAGTATGCTGTTTGACTTTACACTGTGGAAACAAATAAGTGTTTGTTTTTATTAAAATTACATGATTTGTTGTAAGTGGAGTACTAACTGTCTGATGTTGCTTTACAGATTTCTGTCCATCCCAAAGGGGTTTTCATATCTAAATGAAAGAGGTTATGTAACAAAACAAATGGAAAAGTGGCAAAAGGTAATGCTAAGAGTAAAAAGTGTGCTTGATATTAGGAGGAGGAAGGGTGTGAATATGCAGGTTTAGAAGGTGAAAGATTCTTAAAAATACTGCATATTCATAAACGTGTATTGCTAATGCCAGTGCATTTATTGCCTCAGTGACTTACAATTTTGCTGGAAAAGGTTGACAGGGACTTACAGTTCCATAGCTCCTCTGTACATGCGTGCTTTTGATTTACCCAGGCCTTTTATGTAATTCTGATATTTCAGCAAATATTTCAGGAGTGTAGTGACTTTCTAAATAGGTTGTTGTGTAAAGTCTTATTTAGAGAAGTGTGTAAAGGAGTACTGCTTTGCAAGATACCTGTTACTTCTGGTTGTTGCTACTTAAAGTTAAATCTAGAGCTCATGAAAGTAGAATAAGCTTACGCTGTTAGGAAGTAAATAGGAACACAAGACCATTAAGAAAAATGCATCATTGTCATGACTAGAATAAAACTGTTCATACATTATTTTGTTTTCATAATTGATTATAAGTGCTTGGTTTCATTCCTGTTGGCAATTTTTTGACTAACTTATAAGTTGTCACTTCTCTAGGAATACTGAAATGCGTGGTGGTCTGCTGAGATTATTCAGGTTAAAGTCAGATGTGAAGTATTTCCTTCTTTCCTTCCTTTTTTAACAAATTCACTGAAATAATTATGGAATCAATTGTCGACTCTGCAAACTCATTGTATGTATGAAGTGCAGTAATTTTGGTGAGCCCCACCTTCAGATCATAAAGAAATTCAGCCTTCCTTAAGGAGCACTTCAATTACTCCTTCCTTATAAAGTACCATACTATAAAAACATAAACCACTAAATGTATTGTGTCAACCTTTGTCTGTCTTCTTTTAGGAATATAACTTAAAGTATGTTGAATTGATTGAAGAACAACTTAATGAAGCACTTACAACATACCGCAAACCTGTTGATGGTGATAACTATGTTCGTCGGAGCAACCAAAGGTAAATTTGGGAAAATGCATCTTTGGGCATAAGCTGGCGGGACTGATCAAGAGATCTTTAAACTAGAATCAGTGGGGGAAGGGGATACCAACAGGATTGCAGTAGGTAAGCCAAGGGTTGGCATGGCATTGCCTGAGGCTGGCAATGTGAGTGGGAACATTTACGCCGCACAGGGGGCTCAGGAGCATATCTGAAATGCTTGTACACCAACGCATGCAGTATGAGAAACAATCAGGATGAACTGGAAGCATTGGTCAGTTCCCAGAGTTATACTATTGGTATTAGCGAGACTTGGTGGAATGAATCCCACTATTGGAGTGCTGGGATGGAGGACTACAGGCTGTTGAGGAGGGATGGGCAGGGCAGGCGAGGTGGAGGTGTCGCTCTATATGTAATGGTGAGGTTTGATTGTACAGCCCTTACAGTTAGTGATGATGTGGTTGAGAGCCTCTGGGTGAGGATCAGGGGAATGGGAAACAAAGGAGATGTTGTAGTGGGTGTCTACTACTGATCGCTCAGCCAGGATGTTAGCACTGATGAGTCATTCTATAGGCAATTAGGAGAAATTTCTGGATTGGTAGCCCTTGTCCTTATGGGAGATTTCAACTTTGCAGACATCAACTGGGAATACCATACTGCTGTGACAAGCAGGTCTTGGAAATTCTTGAAGTTTGTAGGAGATAACTTCTTGTCACAAGGACTCAGTGAGCCAGCTAGGAAAGATGCCCTCCTGTACTTGCTGTTTGTGAATAGAGAAGGACTTGGGGGGGATGTAGTTGGTAGTTGGTTGTCTTGGCCACAGTGATCATGAAATGGTTGAGTTTAAAATTTTCAGTGTAATGAGAAAAAAGGACAGCAGAGTTGCTACCCTGGACTTCAGGAGAGCAAACTCAGGGAGCCGTTTAGCAAAGTACCCTGAGAATCTGCTTTTGAGGGCTTAGGAGTCCACGGATGCTGGTCAGTTTTTAAGAACCACCTTTTAAAAGCACAGGAGCAGGCAATCCCATTGTGCCATAAGTCAAACAAGTGGGGCAGAAGACCAGCTTGGCTGAACAGGGAACTCCTCGTGCAGCTCAAGAGGAAAAATAAATTGTATGGTCTCTGGAAGTGATGTCAGGCTTCGCAGGAAGATTACAGAGCTGTGGATCGTATATGTAGGGAGAAGACAAGCAAGGCCGAAGCTCAATTAGAATTGAAACTGGCCAGTGTTGTTTCAGATAACAAGAAGGGCTTTTTCAAGTATGTTAATAGCAAGAGGAGATCTAAAAAAAACATTGGACTGATACTTGTTGAAGCTGGTCACCTGACTAACAGAGATGAAGAAAAAGCAGAGGCTTTTTTTTGCCTCAGTCTTTAATTATACTGATAGATCTTGGGCTGCCTGCTTCCCTGAGTTGGACGACCACAAGTATGGGAACAGTGACTTTCCATTTGTGGACACTGAAATTGTAAGGGACCAGCCATATCAGCTGAATGTTCATAAATCCATGGGGCCTGATGGGATTCATTCCGGAGTACTGAAGGAGCTAGTGGATATTATGGCATGACCGCTCTCCATCATCTACGAAAGGTCTTGGGAGTCTGGGGAGGTCTCTGCTGACTGGAAGCTAGCTGATGTTATTCCAATTTAGAAGGGCGTGAGGTAAGACCCAGGAAACTACAGACCTCTTAGTCTAACCTCAGTTACTGGAAAAATTATGGAGATCATCATACTGGGTACTATTGAACAGCATTTAAAGAATAATGCAATCATCAGGCACGGTCAACATGGGTTCACAAAGGGAAAGTCCTGTTTAACTAATTCGATATGCTTCTATGATAAGGTCACCTGCCTGGTGGATGAAGGGAAAGCGGTGGATGTCGTTTTTCTGGATTTTAGTAAGGCTTTTGCTACTGTCCCTCACAGCATCCTTCTGGACAAGTTGTCCGATTGTGGGATGAGCAGATTCACAGTGTGCTGGGTGAAGAACTGGCTGAAGGGAAGAGCTCAAAGGGTTATAGTGAATGGGGCTACACCTGGCTGGTGACCGATCACCAGCAGTGTTCCTCAGGGCTCAATCATAGGGCCAGTTCTGTTCAATATATTTATCAATGATCTGGATGCAGGAGTTGAATGCATCATTAGCAAGTTCGCTGATGATACCAAACTGGGAGGTGCTGTTGACTCTCTTGAGGGACAAGATGCCTTGCAGAGGAATCTAAATAGATTGGAGCACTGGGCAATCATTAATGGGATGAAATTTAACAAGTCCAAATGCCGTATTCTGCACCTAGGACAGAGTAATGCTGGGCACAAGTATAAATTGGGAGAGGAGTGGCTGGAGAGCAGCCCTGCAGAAAAAGGGATCTGGGGGTGCTGGTCAACAGCAGGCTCAGTGTGAGTCAGCAGCGTGCCCTGGCAGCCAAGAGGGCAAACGGCAYCCCAGGGTGCATCAAACACAGCATAACCAGCCGCTCAAAAGAGGTGATTATCCTGCTGTATTCAGCATTGGTACAGCCTCACCTTGAGTACTGTGTGCAGTTCTCAGCCCCACAATTTAAGAAGAATGTGAAGGTCTTTGAATGCGTCCAGAGGAGGGCAACAAAGCTGGTGAAAGGGCTGGAAGGCATGTCCTATGAGGAGCAGCTGAGGACTTTGGACTTGTCTGGCTTGGAGAAAAGGAGGCTGAGAGGCGACCTCATTGCTCTCCACAGCTTCCTGAGGAGGGGACATGGAGAGGGAGGTGCTGAGCTCTTCTCCCTGGTATCCAGTGACAGGACGCCTGGGAATGGTTCAAAACTGCACCAGGGGAGGTTCAGACTGGACATTAGGAAGCATTTCTTCACCGAGAGGGTGGTCAAACACTGGAACAGGCTTCCTAGAGAGGTGGTTGATGCTCCATGTCTGTCAGTGTTTAAGAGGCATTTGGACAATGCCCTTAATAAAGTGCTTTAACTTTTGGTCAGCCCTGAATTGGTCAGGTGGTTGGACTAGATGATCATTGTAGGTCCCCTCCAACTGAAATAGTCTAGTGTAGTCCATTCTATTCTATTCTAAATTCTCCAAAAGAATCCTCTTCATCTGAAAAAACTTGAGAGTAACTCATTGCATTACACTGCAGTGTAATTTATTTTAAAAGAAAATGTCAGAATTGCTGGGAAAGCATATGATTTCTCTTTCTGCCAGATTACAGCGACCACACGTCTACCTGCCAGTTCACCTTTATGGCCAACTGGTGCACCATAAAACAGGCTGTCATTTATTGGAGTCTCAGGTGAGGATAATAACTATTTATAACTTGAAAGATTTTAAAGAGTACTGTAAACCTTTTAAAATATGTTTTAAAAGAGATGGCATTTAAACAGTCATTGCAAAATAAGTTGATTATGAAAGTCTTAAGTTATATGCGGCCGAAAAATTGTGAAGACAGTCTTTGCCATCTAGTCTCATGTAAAATTCCTTCCTGACACTGAAATATCAGAGAAATACTTGGCAACATTTTTCTTAAAATGGCTAGCAAAATCTTAGAATGGAAAGCAACTCTCCAATAGAAATAATTTTTCAGTCTGTGTGTGAGTGAATTGTATATTGACAAGTAAAACTGTGCCTATCCTTTTATGCATACAGAAACGTGGAGATGAGGGAATAAAATCTTCTTTCTAATATCCTGAAAAGCTAAGAAAACAAAATCTAGCCAGCTCATAGTTGCTTAAATGAGTTCACTTTTAACGTGGGTTTGCAAGATGATGTAATGAATTGAACATAATAGTTGAAAAGTTCAAGACAAAGCTTCTATATTGCAGTGTGTCAGTCTGATTAATCTGTTGTCTTTATAAAATCTGAATTAACTTGATGCAATCAATGGTTACATTTAAATTTTGTACTTGCATCACCATTGCTGTTAATTTATGCTTATTATTCCAGAACTACCGCTGTTCATTTTAGGGTGCATACTTTAAATAGTGCTTTACCTTTTATTAAAAATGCAAGAGAACCTGTTTGACTGAGTTCTCATTTTCATTTTCAACTGAGTTTGTTTTTTCTTCTGTTTTTCTCCTTCAGAGTATTGTTACAGATCTAAGTTACACTGTTCGTTCCCCAATGCTGGATAAGTGGGAAGGAATTAAGCAACTGAAAGCAGCCCTTTGGGCCTTGGTTAGTAATAGATTTACAAACTTTTTGCAGTTGTTTTAGTTCTGTTATGACCCTTGATTCTGAAATAACTAAGCAAAATCCCATAAAATCATCAATTAGGGTTTTTGTCATAAGATGTGTGTGATTTTTCCAAGTTGGCATTCTGTACCCTAATTGGACTTTCAGTTGAAAATGGTTCACTGCACCTTTTCTGTTGAGTTTTTTAATAGTCACTGTGTCTTTTTTTCTTCTTTTTTAACAAATAAAAAGAACAGATCATCACATGTAGCAACAATATTAGTATGGAACCAGTAGTTACAAGTTGCTGTGGTCTGATTTTAATGTATTTACTGCAGTGGCCCAAAATTCAGTGTTTCTGGAAGAAAGCTGGCTGCCACTGTTGTTGTGTGTGAATATTTATGGTCATGACACCCCGGGTACTTGGGATAGGCAAAAACCTAGTGTCTGTGCCTGTTGAAGCTACACTTCTAAATTTGCTTTGCCACCTCAACTGTTCATCTGCTTCTTTCTCACCTTCCTCAAAGTTTATTTTGGAACATTTGTCCAAGCTGACTATTACTGGAAGATATTGTAGGTATGTAATAAAATGCCTGTGTAAGAGGAATGTAAAATGAGTAAACCAAGATCATACTGCTGGCTGTAGTAGAATGGGTAAAAAGAGGAATACATAGTAGTTAACTGTGAGCAGTTTTGGGTATTACACATGGTGTGCTGAGTCCTTTTTTGGATTTGCACAACGAGGAAATGCCAAAAAGGGTGCTCAAATCTCTAATTACTTTGAGAAGATGTGGCTTGAAACTGTATACCAACAAACAAAAATGTCGAAAGCTTTACACTGATAGTGCTGCAGATCACATCAAAATCAAAACTTACTTGACAAACTTTTATTTCAGGGCAATATTGGATCATCAAATTGGGGTCTTAACTTGCTTCAAGAGGAGAATGTAATTCCTGATATAATGGCACTTGCCCAACATTGTGAGGTTCTCTCTGTTAGAGGGTATGTGTATCTTATTTATACATAAAATATACAGATGGTAGTTGCCATAGGTTTTCAAATAGCCTTACCTAATTTACATGAATACAGTTTTGCACTTACTTGGAAATCGGTTATTAAAAATCATTGATGACTGAGTATCAATGTCAGTCCTGTACAATCTCAGAATTGTATAGGAAGTCTGAAAGAACATGCAGTAAGCAAATGACCTATGAAAAAAGATACATACTACTTTTCTCCTTTTTTAAAAAACAATTAAAATATTACGTCTCTGTTGGAGTCAATTTATTATTCCATCATTTTTATTCAATATCTTTTTTGAATCTTTAAAAGCATAAATAGATGGTGTTTTGCGTAATACTGCTACTGCATTAATGTTTGTCCTTTTATTTTTTTTTAAAAAAGAGGTACTTTTCTACTTTATGTAATCAGGCTCTTGTAATAATTAGTTTTTATTTTTGAATAGTGTATTGTTCTCGGATATTTTAGTGCATTTCTTAAGCTTCCATTGATTTACAAATAAAAATGAACAAAAAGCTACTTGGCAGTTTTGTGAAGTTTCTGCTGAATTGTTTTGAAACTGTTTCCTTTCAAAAGAGAAATAAGTTTAGTTAAATTAGATGCTATTATTGTTGCTCTTTTTTCTATATATACATTAAATACAGAACCTGTGTCTACGTGCTTGGTCTAATAGCCAAAACTAAACAAGGATGTGACATTTTGAAGCATCACAACTGGGATGCAGTGAGACACAGTCGTAGACAGCCTTGGCCAGTGGTCCCTGATGACATGGAGCAGCTCTGCAATGAACTTTCTTCTGTACCCAGCACTCTTAGCTTGAACTCTGAGTCCACTAGTTCTAGGCATAACAGTGAAAGCGAATCTGCTCCTTCAAGTAAGTAACAACAACAAAACAAACAAACAAACAAAAACCCCAAACCCACCACAAAACAGCATTTTGGTGTTCTTACCAACCTTTTGGTAGGATGAGGTTTAGGCAAATGGTGTAAAGGTGCTACTGCAAGAAAGAAGAGTGCAAGAAAGGGGACGGTTATATGCGTTCAGAGAGATGTAGACAAGTGAGAGGGAAGAGAACAGTGTCTTAGGTTTACATTTGGTGTAGAAATAAGAAATTTCAACATCAGGGTAAGTTACTAGTTTTTATGTCAAGTCGTGGCAGCTTGCTGTAATACCCTGCAGAAATCTCCATGTATATAGGTATAAAGATATGTTTACTTCAGTGTCCTCAAAGGAATATTCTAGAATACAAATACATATATTCTGTGTGAATTTATACACACACAGAGTATTGCTGTATTTAAATTCTTGTATATTTTGAGTATCTAATACATTTTAATTTTGCTGTGGATATTTGGAATTTAAATCCAGAAATATACCATATTTAGATACCATTAAAGGAGCGCATCAGTTGTAATCCTAGTAGCTGGATTTTTGCACTCGAGTAAGATAGTGTGGCTTTTCTTTTGAAGCAATGGGACCTTCAGCTCAGGTACTCCTCCAAGATACTTAATTTACACTACTAAGTTCTGCAGAAAAAATGTTGAATTAAAATTGCAGTAAATTGCATAGTCTCCCACTTTGGCTTCTATAGAATTGCTTACTTTTTCGCAACATAGTTTATACACTTTGAAGAAATGTCCATTTTCAGTGACAAAGTCTCATATAATTTCAGGTATGTTCATCATGGAGGATGACCGTTTTGGTAGTACTTCCACTAGTACGTTCTTCCTAGATATTACTGAAGATGCAGAACAAATATTTTATGACAGACCTGGACCTTCAAAGGACAAAGACCGTAGTCCCTTTCCTTTYTTTTCTTCTAGTAGACTTGTGAAAAATCGCATTCTGAACTCTCTTACTCTACCTAATAAAAAACACAGAAGTAGCAGTGATCCAAAAGGAGGAAAGCTGACATCATCTGACAGTAAATCAGGCCTGAGGCGAAATCGTACTGTAACAGAACCTTCCGGTAGCATAGACTTTCCTGCTGGGGAAGAATTCAACCCTGTTTTCAGAGTTCCTAAAATCCAGACTTTACGATTAGAAACTTCTTTTGTTGGAAGTAAGCACATGGAAGATACTGATAGTACCCCAAGTATTGGAGAAAATGATCTCAAGCTGCCAAAAGGTCTTGGAAATGAAATTCACCGGGAAAACACAAGCAGAGAAAGGCTAATAGGAGATGGTACTACACAAACACATTTCAAGAGTCGTAGCTTAAGTTTTAATACCGATACCACAACAAGTGGCATAAGCTCAATGAGCTCTAGCCCTTCAAGGGAGACTGTAGGTGTGGACACTACAAATGTAGATACTGACTGTGGAAGTTTGAGTACTGTGGTAAGCACAAAAACAGTTAAACCAAGTCACTGTTCAACACCACAGTCTAACCACCTGCCTCTCTCAAAATCCAACTCTGTATCCCTGGTACCGCCAGGGTCTTCTCATACACTTCCCCGAAGAGCCCAGTCTCTTAAAGCTCCTTCTCTTGCTACGATAAAAAGTCTTGCTGACTATAACTTTAGCTACACAAGTTCTCGAGATGCCTTTGGCTATGCTACACTAAAACGCTTACAACAGCAGAGGATGCATCCTTCACTGTCTCACTCAGAAGCCCTAGCATCTCCAGCAAAGGACGTGCTGTTTACTGACACTATTACCATGAAGTCTGGCAGCCTGGATTCTCGGCTAACCCCAAGCAGGTAAGAGATTATTATGTGCTCCTTTCTTACTTCAAAGCTGTAAGAGCGATTAAATAAGAAAAGTGTCTTTCCAATATTTTTTTCCAACTTCACCTAAAAGTGACAGTTGTTGCAGAATGATTAATAACTTCACTGAAAGCAGTATCGGTATTAGGAGAATAATATAACAGAATGAGAATTCTCGACTTTGTAAGTGCTGTCAGAGAAGCCCGGCTTTCGTAGCTGTGCTCAGCCCCTTTAATGCTGTTAGTGACAAAGGAAAATGTTTTCTTTCATCACGTTTGCTTCCCATTTAACTTTTTTAATGTTTAAGTGCAATTGCACTGCTGACATTATTAAAGTTGCAATCACAGAAAATTGCCCGTGTAGTCAGAGCTATATTTCAGAAGAGAATTTTCCCCATGTCACTTGGTGAGCTTTTAGGACAGGGGCTTCTGCCAATATGCTATATTCATGTTCACTGTGGCATTGAGGCCAGTGGTGAGATACTGGTACCACTGATACAAATGTGAGTTTGGCTTCTTAGCTACAACAGAGCAAAGATTTTACTCATAGCATTTATTTTTAGATGGCAGTGTCACCTCTGTATTTTTGAGTAATATTAGATGTTCTGAAGACTAATTGGATAGTTACATAAGATATCTAGCTCATGACATTGACACTGTTCCCAGCAGCTATAATCAATGCTTAATAACTTTCTCTTAAAAGCTCTTCTACCAAATTTTTCCTCTCAAATCATATTTTAGCTAGTGCCTTGGATTTTCACATTACTATTGAAAGGGAAAAGACGCTTTCTACCTCTGTTCTTACCTAAACATCCTCTATCAGATGAGAGAAAGGKGAGAAGCTACCAGTACATTAGTCACCTGCCTACTGCACAGAACAGCAAATGCCCAGTCCCTCAACTGCACTCCACATACCCAGTTGCGTCTATGTAGCGCCTGTTTATTACTATGCATTTTTGTCCTGGTTAAGAGCAACATTCATTTGTTGACATTTTCACATGATTCTGCAAGGATGCCATAAAAGATAAGTTTTGTTCCCTTTGTTCAATTAAGTTAGAACTAGACTGAGTGTGCTGATTAAATTAAGGATGATTCAGTAGTTAAGCTGCACTATCCTGGAAATCAGAAGTGCTGTTCCTTGCTCTGCCACTGGCTTCCTGTGTTAATGCAGGAACAAATCAGCATCATTTCAGTGGCAGTACAGGTTCTGTTGTGGCTGTAGTAATGTTGTACCATTCCTTGCAGTCATGATATGCAAAGCAGCATTGCTGCAGTAGACTTTCATCCTGAGACTCTGCATGCAATGTAATACTAACAGTATTCCTGGTGCTTCGCTGTTCATGATCTCTTGTATCAGTGGTTAAGGCTCAAGGATTTGAGCTGACCTGTTTAACGTTGAACTGAAACGGCTGGAATGCTTATATGTCTGAGAAGGTTAAAAAATTGCAGATGTACATATTACAAGAGATTGTCAGATTGTGTTGGTTACTAATATAATTGATTGGAAAGACTATGATGTAACTAGTATATGTGTTTTTCTTACTGGTTACAGCTGAGTGTCTGCACTAAATAATTGCGGTCCTTTTAATTTCAGAGTATGTTACTACTTCCAGCTAAATATTGTCCTTAACTGCTGTTTAAGTAATAAATTGGAAAGAAATATTCTGTCTTTTTTGTCTGCCAAGCCTATTTTTCTGTCAGTCTTCAGAAAAATTTCTTTGATTCATGCTTCATTGACAAATGCATGTGTTCATAGCAACTAGCAGCTGTAAAGTTATTTTTGTGATGTTTCTAGTTGTTCTTTTCGTTCAAAAGTTTGAAAAGCTTATTTCTTTGCATAAATTATTTTGTGAGGCTAAATTTTCCATCTCTGTCTTTAAAGACCAACCAAAAATGTTAATGTGCATGTCTCAAATCCTGATTGTGGCTCTCGCCCTATCACCTGCAGACATGCTTTCATCAAAACTTATTGGTGCTTATCTATATGCTAATAATCATACTAATGATACATCTGTTAGCTTTTCCAGGAGAAGCAGTGACAAATGTTTAGGATTAATACTTCTATCTTTAATTTTATGTTGAGAGTAATTGTAGAATGCTTTATTATGAAATAACTAATGCAATTGGTAACTTCTTGGGTTTTAGAATCATAGAAACGTTTAGGTTGGAAAAGATGTTTAAGATCGAGTCCAACTGTTAACCTAACACTGCCGAGTCACCGCTAAACCATGTCCCTAAGCACCACATCTACACATCTTTTAAATACCCCCAGGGATGGTGACTCAACCACTTCCCTGGGCAGCCTGTTCCAATGCGTGACAACCCTTTCGGTGAAGAAATTTTTTCTAATACCCAATCAAAACCTCCCCTGGCACAACTTGAGGCCATTTCATCTCGTCCTTTTGAAGTATGGCTTGACTTTTATTGTAAGTCCGCTGCTACTGTCATTAGCATTGGTCAGAATTAGTTAGTAGCAAGAAAGCTATTGATATCCTATGATTTGTGTTCTGTGCATTCCCATTGCATAATAATGTCTTGAACCTTACATGGTCAAACCTTGATAACTTAATTTTATCTCAGTATAAATCTGTTAACCTGTTAGGGATAACAAGACATTTTAATTGCCCATCTAAAACAAAAAATGATAGAAAATTATTTCTAAGGCAGAAGGTCATGAAATCAAATGTTTACTGTACTTTATCTCCCAATGTATAATAATATTCAGTAATATAATAAAAATCTACTGTTCCTGAGGTGTGCCTCTTTTTACTAGGAAGCTTTAATCCACTGCATATAGACCATCTACCTAGGTTGATTAGCGGAAAACATTTACAGGTTTTTATCTTCAGTGAGAAGTAAAATGACAGATGGCCAAATGTGAAATTTCCATCATCGGGACTCTGATCAGCAGTGAGGACTTGTTCTCCAGCCTCCTCTTTCCTGTCTCATTTTCCCAGCCTGTTTCTTTCTTTGTTCCTCAGGCTGCTTGTCACAGTCAGCTCTGCTCACTGCGCAAGTTCAAGTTTGTTCCTTGTGCATTCACATTGAGCAAGTTCTTCCTCCATGCTTGAGTGACCTAATGGGTGGCTCCTTTAGAGTACAGGAAAAAAATGTTCCTTGCTCTCATCGCTGGTACCTTAGCAGGCTCAAGCTTTGCATTTGCAGGGATGTGCCTGCTCAGCTTGGAGTTTGTGAATATCCAGGGAAGGTACATTCAGTGTATAGGTACATTTCAAAATGAGGCAGTTAGCAGTTTAAAAGCTTAAATCTTTACTGACCATGTCATGAGGGGCTGTAAATCTTCGAAGCCTGGTAAGTTCGAGAAAATTTATGAGTTTGCAGGGTTGGCAGCCCCTTAAGCAGAAGTTCCATCCTTCTATCTTTCAAGTCCCTGTCCCAGGACTTTCAAAGAAAAAATTTTTACCTGAGGAACTGCCAAATCGTGCATACAATATGAGACAGAAAAAAGCAATGAGTCTGTAGCTGTAATTTGACAGCGTAACAAGTTCTGGGTTCTACAGTGGGAAGGTGAGGATAGTCTTTGTGTCAGCAGTCCTTCTTACTTTCAATGTGCCAGAATGAGATTTACCAAGATTGTGATTTATTATTTCAATGTTACAGGTTCATGAAAGCTTTAAGTTATGCTTCGTTAGATAAAGAAGATTTATTAAGTCCTATTAACCAAAACACACTTCAGCGTTCCTCTTCTGTTCGCTCCATGGTTTCTAATGCTACATATGGTAGCTCTGATGATTACATTGGCCTTGCTCTCCCAGTGGATATCAATGAAATATTTCAGGTATGTATGTGATAACTTACTGGGTTCATTTGCATTTTCATACTGAAAGGTAGTCAACTGTTGCATTTTCATCAGAATAGATTAGATCTAGAGAAATGAGGAGAAACGGATGTGGTACTTTCACAGAATGCATTTTGGAGAACAAGAGTTTCTTTTCTAATCCTGTTTACAGAAAATCGCTAGTCTGTTTTCTATTGTTAGGCAAATAATGACACAGACTAGTTAGAAGAGTGTTAAACAATGGTAGCATAAATATGCTGTCATAAGATTTTTAGTTGACAGCTATCTTTTATACTAAAATTAGCATGGTCTGTGGACATTTGTTAATACCTCTTTAGAGCCATCTAATCGATATGTTCCTTGGTCAACCATAAATGATGTGCGTAATCGCACAGTTAACTTCCTGCTACCATGATCTTGATTAAATATTGGTTTATTTGTATATATATCATCATAGCATTAAATTATATTGTCTTTACTTAACCTCACAGAAACATATATTTAAGTTAAAAAATTAAGTATCTTATCAATTGCCTTCCTCTTTCTACTTGGTTAAAACACATTCCCATCTAACAAACTGATGCATCGCAGGGTTTAATATTCTGTTACTTAATTATCAAAAACAGGACATGGTCTATGTCAAAGGTCCTTAAAGGCCCCCTCAGTGGGCTTCCTTATCTTTAGTTTACTTAGTCTTTGCCTTTCAAACCTAAATTACTTTCTTACTAATCTCAAAAAATTACTAAAGCTAGAGCAAAGGCAAGATTTTCCATCATACCTGCTTCTATTCCCCCTTTATGAAATGACTACTTTTTCTTTCTCCTTCACAGTCTTTGTGGCATATTTATGTTGCCTCATTTCATCTCTCTCAACTCTTTTTGTAGAGTTGAGACATGTCTTGACTCCACAACATCTTACAGGCAAGATGTTAGATATCCTGGGTGTTCTTGCCCTGCTCTCCCGAGATCTCCAGTGGTATAGAGTGACCATGGACAGATCCTTAATAGCCGCTTCTGGATTACCGGTTTCCTTACAGTCTGCCACCACTGTTTTAACATTTACTGACTGTTCATAAGCCTTGCTTAATAAATGTTCATTCACGAATGTATGTTTTTCTCATTGGCTTTTCTTTAGTACTTGGGGGCCCATTCTTAATTTCCTCCTCTACTTAGATCTTTTTCCTGAAGTAAAGAATGGACAACATATTATTTCCTCATAAAATCTCTTTTTCTTTGTATATGATTATCACCTGTGCTAATTCTAATTTTCACTTGAATATTCCAGGTAAAGGAAACTCCGTATTTCCAGAAGAAGACCACACCTCCATTTGATGACCGTGGAGCTAGGGTCTTTGCACCTGATGCAGGAGGTACTGGTTTTGTTCCTCTCCTGTACCTTTCTGTTGTTTATTTGTACATTGGGTGGGATGGCGTGTTGGTTTATTTGTTGATTTTTTTTCCTTACAGAAAAGGTTATTTTTAGCTGTTGAGTTTTGAGAGCTGTGTTCTGGATTTAGGATATCAGGCCATTAATTCCCTGTTTTGTTTTGTTTGAGATAATGTGGTGTTGCTTCAAAGCAACATAAGCTTGGTCCTGCTCTAATAAAAGAAGGAGGAAAGTCTACCTCTCTTTGATTACAATATGAGCTAATGCTAATTGAGCACTGATAGTGATACTGCATTAAAGAAAGTAACAAAATTTAAGCTAAGATAAAATATGTATGCCACATATTGAGCTGTTACATTTTGACCTCCTACATGTGAATTTATAGGAACCGATAAAGGTGTTAGGTGTGTATTTCAGAAAGTAAATTTTGTCTTTCTGTGATGTTTCCGTGACAGTTGATCAGCGGAGGTGATGGGACATGGTACAAGAGAATTGCAAGTGCTCTGTAATGCCTGGCTTGTTCTGGAATGCACTTCCTTTTTACTCCAGAGTAGTCAGAAATCTGTAGGGCATCAATATGTGTCTTTTCAGTAGGACAACTGAAAAAGAAGCATTGAAACTGGTCCTAAAGTAGTATAGGATAGCTGTTGTCTTGCCTCCCAGATAACTGAAACTTTATTGCAAGCACTTTGAACATCCAAATAGACACACTTTACTGATTTTTTTTTTTCTTTTGTGTTGTTAATGTAATATATAAAGCTGATTTTCCTGAAAGTGTATTTCTGTAGTTTACTAAGTTTCAGTGTAAAGTAACTCTTGTTCAAAATTGTATTTGTTGGTATTTTCCACCCAGGGAAAAGCATGTCACTAAAGTGTCTTCGGCTTGTTTCTCCATGGTTGAGTCTAGTTTCATCCTATTACAGGCACTAAGTTACAGTTTTTTAAATTGTGTTTATGTGTTCATTGGTGCATGTGTCATTTAAACATCCGGTATATTGTTGTACTAATCTTGTTTGACGCTATGCAAATTGGTAACATATTAGTGTTACATGGGTATTACTATTACTAATGTTGATATAATGTCAGGATTCACCACATCCCTCTCCCTCTCCCTCTCTATCCCAGCTCCCCCCCCCCCCCCCCCCCCCCCCCCCCCCCCCCCCAGCCTTAAAAGGCTTAAAAGGGGAAATTTAATTGAAATAATGTTGGTTGCTTGATTTTGTTTTTTTCTGATGTCTAATTGCTTATCTACAGGTATTCCATCAGGTACAAGTGATGTTGTCAAAAGCCCTTTTCAGATGCTCCGACAGCAGATCAGTCTCACAGAAATAATGAATACCAGTCGTTCAGATGCCTCTCAGTTTTTAGAAAATACAGAGGATACGGGGCTACAGGAGCACACAGATGAGAACTGCCTTTACTGTGTCTGCATTCAAATACTGGGTTATCAGCCTAACAACAAAATGAACTCTTCATACAGTCGTACGGGTTAGTGTTCCTTGTGGGAAGTGTGATAAAACTGAATGAAAAAACTGAATTTATGTTCGTCTTTAAAATTGATCAATCTGTAAGGTTTTTTTTCTTACTGACTATTGACCTTGAAATTAATTCTCCGTAATAAGTTCACTGTGCAACCAATGGTATTTCTATGGTCGTTTCCAGCTTTTTGATTTCTAGTGGTGTTAGTATGACTAGGTGCCTGCATGTTTTTTTAAATATTTCTAAGAGCTTATCAAAATATAAAATTTGAAACCTTATTTACTACTTAAAATCCATGTCCTGAAAACTGATGCTTGCTGTCAAACTAATGAAAAGTCTGACTTCAAAGCAAGTCTCTACCATAAAACAAAACAAAGGAAATCTGAGGAGTCTGTTGAAGTTGAGCTGTAATTTCTGGGGTTTAGTCATCTTCCTTCATATTTTGAGATTCAGGTCAGATTCAGAATTATTTTTTCCTAACATCCTCTGCAGAGCTTGCAGTTACATGCCTTTTTGCAATGTCTGTAATAAAAAGATAATCCAGTAATGAATGCTTAGTAGGAATCCTCACCGTTTTACAACAGTATTACACATTCAGGTAGTACACATAAAGAGTACTGTTGGCAAGGGGAATGATGTACAAAATGTGAAGAATGGCCCAGCAAGCTGAGTCTGAGCTTGAGTTCAGTATTGAAAAGGGATGGTTAATAAAATCCCAACCGTAGTCTTCAAATAGCATGAGGGGATTACAGGTGCAGCAGAACCAGGCCCTTGTCAGAGGCATACAGCCAAAGGACGGGAGGCCACAAACACATGCTGTAGGAATAGAAATTCCAGTTGAACATAAGGGGAAACTCTTCACAATGTAAGCTAATCTCATTTTGAGGTGAACCCTTCTTTGAGCAAGGGGTTGAACCAGGTGATCTCCAGGAGTCCCTTCAGACCTATGTTTTTCTGTGGTTCTGTTAACTACGCAATTAAAAGCTTGGATTTTATATTTATCTCTTTAAATCCAAAATTCCAAAGGCTGTGGATAGTGAAACCTCCCAGAAGAATCCTACTTGTCACATCTTTCTGTTGACGAAGTCAGAGCCCTTTCTGCAACACCTGTAATAATTGTATGAACAACAAAAAAAAAAATGTATGCAAGAGCATTTTTATTATGTTACATAAAATAGAGCACGGATATATGAATAAGAGCTCTATGTGTGATGACAGTTTTTAAGCTTCCGTCAGTGTCTAAAAGAGTTGATTATTTTCACTCGAGTATTTTAAGATTCAAAAAAAGTGATTTTTAGACATTTTGAGTATGATTTGTCCAAAATCCAACATCTAGTTTCCAGCTGGTTTATATGCACAGTACTTAGTGCATCAGTGTCTTGCATGCTCACCATTGTTGAAAAATAAGAAAAGCATTTGAAGTGAGGAAAAGTGTGAATAACAAAGATGCAACATCTTGTTTATGTCAGATTTTTCAGACATTCCATATACTGACTGGTGTGGGCAGACCATACACAATCACTTAGATGTGCATTCCTCTAAATTTTCTGGAATTTCAGGCTGTAGTGATGCAGTATCCCATGGTTCAGCTAGCAGCACCAAGAGTACAGAGCTTGTACTAGGTAAGTTTGAAAGCCTTATGATTATTAGAGTCTATAACTCTTAAGTATTTTTTAGGTATTGTGGAAAAATACTATTTCATTTATACATACTGCAACAAAGTAATGCTCATTATTTAAAAAACAAACAAACAAAAACCCAACAAAAGAACAAGAATAAAAACAACCACCATCTCCAGATGGGAGAACGTACTTTTAAACTCTTCTCCTTTTGCTATGCAGCATTTCTGCAGGTTATTAAATAGCTCGGTATCTGACTTAGGAGCAAATTTATTGCCTTTTTTTCCACACTGTGTTATTTTAAAAAAAAAAAAAAAAAAATTTAAAATTACTGCATTTCTATAAAAAGAAAGACATTTCTTTTTTAGGCTTGTGTTTTACACATTGAATTATCATAATTTCTTATGAAGTAGCTGGTTGCTAACTTCTCCAGCATCTGATAGAAACAGAGCAGATAATCACTCGCCCAGTTTACAACATGATTTAGTGGTAGAGACAGCACTGTAATTGAATCTTACAGGTTTTTCCATTTATGAAATGGTAGTTTACCTTTTTAAAGTATTTCTATGTTAAAATTCCTAAAAATAGGTTTTTTTTTAGTTTTAATTTCAGTGGAAATACTTGTTGATAGTTCAGAATACATACATAAATACGTGTGTGTGTGTTTATGGCATGCTAAAACAGACTTATATGGCGTAAAATTAGCACAATCAAAGGCTATTCTGTTCAAACTCCGTACTGTTTAATTTGTTTTTCCAGGAGTAAAATCAATCCCAGATGATACACCAGTGTGCAGAATACTTCTGCGGAAAGAAGTCTTACGTTTAGTAATCAATTTGAGTAGTTCAGTAGGAACTAAGGGCCATGAAACTGGACTCCTGACGTAAGTTCAATACATTTCAGATGTTTTAGCAACATTTAGTTGTATGTATTCTCTAAGATCTCTGGGATAATGATTAACCTTATTTCTGACTTCTCAAAAAATTACCAAGCAGATATGATTGAACGTAATATGAAGATGAATGTAACGTAAAAGCTAAGCAAAGATTTTCCTTTTAATATTTTTGCTCTGTCTTAATTTCTTACTCTTCCCCAGTCCTTTTAAAATCAGTAATTCAACTGTAGTGATATTTCATTACATACCCAGTATATCATGCATTTTTAAAAAAGAAAAGATAATTCTTTTTTGTTATTTGTGCCAAGTAACATATATCAGATAAGCAGAATAACAAACTGAAAGTAACTTCTTGAGAAACACAAATCTGCTTCGAGCGAGAGTACAACTACTGGAATTAATTTATAGAAAAAATCACGTTAAAATATAGGAATATAAATCCAGGGACCAAATGTTATAATAAAACCTGTAGGTTTCTGGGCTAGTGACATTGGAAACTGACATACAACTGCTAGAAGAAAATGCAGAAATGCTCATTTTAGTTTCAAAAATGCTTACAGGTAACTAAGTTAGCTTTTCCATATTTTTTATTACTGCTGTACACGGGGATGCCAATTCTTTGATACACTGTTCTCTTTCTACATCTATTATTTTAAGACTAGGTGATCTCAGCAATTCTGTACGACTTTCAAATTATATGTTCTGTTTCATCTCATTAATACAGTTTTCTTCCAGTTCGGTACAAAATAATGCTGTTCTGATTTTCTTGCTTCGTCAGATCCAGAATTTATAATGCCTACTACTGAAGAGTTCTACTTTGTTAATGATGACAATCAAAATCTAATTAACAGTTTTTTAAAATATGATGGAAATCTGTTCAAGACTTACAAAATTCTGKTTTTTTTTGTTTTTCAGAATTAAGGAGAAGTATCCCCAAGCATTTGATGATATATGCCTTTACTCTGAGGTGTCCTACTTATTAGCACATTGTACATTTCGACTTCCATCGCGAAGGTTTATTCAGGAGCTATTTCAAGATGTACAGTTTTTACAAGTAAGTGTAGGGTTCAAATGCGTTGAATGCACCCAAATGTGCCAGTTGGGTGCAGGTTTCATGTTCTGAATAAAAGATGCTTTCAGATACGTCTTAAAGGAAACCATTTTATGATGTCTCTCTAAGTAAAATCTGTAACAACATTAATACTTAATCTTTTCTTTTAGATGCATGAAGAAGCAGAGGCTATTTTAGCAACACCAACAAAACAGCCAGTAATCAATACATCAGCTGAATCCTGACCTCTGTCTCACGCATAGCGCATTGCATGTAGACTTTCTGAAATCCTCAGACAACCTCTGACTGACTGGATAAAAAGCTTGGAGCATCATCTTCTAGACCGTTCCAGAAGCTACTGGTACCTGAAGACTGAACTGAAAACTTTTTCTTCCTCAACCAATTACTGCCCCAGTCTTTTGAGCCCTTTGGGGAGTTATTAAACATTACCATAGTTTTAATAATAGTAATTACCAGTATATGCAAGAGCTGAGCACTGAACACCTCCACAAGTTTTCATTTCATTTTCTACCATAAATTAAAAAAAAACAGAGCAACATGCAGAGACATCTTTTTTGATTGACTTCCGATTCTCTTCCAGAGAAGCAGAATGATGCCTTGCTTTTTAAACCCTGGATACCAGGAATCAGAGAGATGAGGGTGCATTCCATTGCCACCAATGGGGAGCTGTGCTGTAATCGTGGATGCCAGGGGATTAATGTTAGCCCTTCTTTGTTGGTTTTTGTACTGTTTGTAACACTACTTGGGGGTTTGTAACTTCAGACAGAAAGAAAAGCCTCTGTGAATCTGAGGTTTCCTTTAAGTTATTTTAATATTGCTATAGTTGTAAGTCATTTTATTAGCAGTCTCTCCAATTTCATTACATTTACGTACATGTATCTTATCTGAACCAGTTAAGGATTTTCACTACAGTTTGATTTTAAAAATAACAAATCATTTAAACTTAAAATGCTGAAATCAGATTGTTTTTCCTGAATGATATGCATGTGTTTGCAGTTTCTACACTCATGCTCATATAGTACGAATGTTGGTCTTACTCTTAACTAAAATCCTTTAAAAAGCATGATTTGTATCAGATAAATGAATATTGTATAAACTAAACTTGAAGACATTTAATCATTGCTGCTT
Organism: Phoebastria nigripes; assembly: GCA_035582835.1. Lineage (NCBI taxonomy): Eukaryota > Metazoa > Chordata > Aves > Procellariiformes > Diomedeidae > Phoebastria > Phoebastria nigripes. The sequence continues at coordinate 969,775 of JAYKAV010000267.1, forward strand.
TTGTGAGAAGACATAATATGAGTGTTTTCCAAGTTCATGGAAACAGCGTTTTATAAAAACAAAGGTTTATTTGAATTTTCAATGGATGAGTGATCAAGCATCAGATAGTATTAATAATTGTAGTGAAAAGCCTTAAGTACCAAATTTTGGAGCAGCAGTACTTATAATTTTATACTGGTATTTAAGACTTGTTGCAAAAGTTGAATGATACAGTGACTGTTAATGACTGAAATAGTTGCCTCTATCACGTTACTAGTGAGGTTTCTAAATTAATCTATTGTGGATCTAAAGATTCAGAAGCCTTTATACGAAGGTAATATAAATATATGCAAATGTGTATATACAGTAGCATGGCCACCTTTGTTAGAATGCCTGTAATAGAAGGGATTACCCTTTGATTTTGATATAGGTGAATAATTCAGCTGGACTGTACTAAGTAGAAGGTATTTTTATCCATTCACTTTTACCATTTTTTATAATTGTCAGATTAATACTTAAGATAAGTGAAATTTATCCTGATGCTCATAACTCTGTTCTTACTAGCTATGCTACTGGAGATTTCAATAAGTAGTCCTGTGAACAGTAAAACACGATTCCTAGTGAAATGTAGAACTTACTTGTTCTTATTGGAAATTTCATCTTGCCACATAAGCACTGCTTTGCAGCTATCACTTCACTGAGTTCTTGTGTGCACTGCATACCATCAGGTTCTGGTAAAGCAGATTGTAAGTTGCTGCTCATAGTCAAATTTAGTTCCTGAGATTATCTTTTCATGAGTTCCCACTGAAAGAAGGAGCAAAAAGAAACTGATTCAACTCTTCTGTGGTCAGTGACACAAGTAATACATTTATGTGTCAGGGCATGTTTGAAATGCTCTGCAAACATACCACACCAGTAACTATTGGACATCTCTGGTCATAAGAAATAAATGCTTCTGTAAAACCAAAATGTCAATCACAGTAGACCAAATAGTGGTATAAACTCCAAAGGAAATAATGTAGTTTTCCCAAAAATGGGGCTAGCATATCTTATACAGTAGTTTCAAACACTACCTCAGTTAGGCTAGAGTATAAGAGGTTTGTTTTAATAACTAGATGGGGTTACATCAAACAACTTCATGTTATTTTTCTGCAGTTAAAGCAAAATAAACAAGTTTTATCAGCTGTATTTAAAAAAACACCTTTGTTCATTTGTTACCAGTTTAACCCATAGCACTTAATGTAGAAAGCGCCATAGGAAGGCCTCTGATGATAAAAAGGTAAGCAAAAGCGATGTCAATATACTTTTGAAAGAATCTCCATCCTGAAGTGCTTATGTGTTCTGAAGTACTCACTTGTGTGGGGATCCATGACAACAGAAACTTGATGTACAAATTATGGCTGCAAATTCAGTTATAAAACGTTATTTTTTTCTGAGAGTGTATGAGTGTCAGTAGATTTCAACAAGTATGCATCAAGGATGTAGAGTCTGTACTGTACATAACATACAACATTTCTAGAATTAATTTACATATTTACATTAAGCTCACATTAATGTTTCATTTTAATTGGCAAATGAAGGGATACTGTTATTGAAGGAATTTGATATTGGCCTAGTTATAAACTGTGAATTTCTAATTCTATAGATTTCTTTTTTAAAATATCCCTTTCAGAGTTCTTATTTTGGGGTTTTATTTGCTTCATGATAAAACTTCAAAAGAAAACAGTAGTAAATAAAAATTGTGCTTATATTAACCCTAATAAAGAATCCTTCCACTTCTCCTAGAAAAAAGGTTTGCAAGGGAAGCTGACAGACCACCCGCTTTGTATTTTTCCAATCTGAACGATTGGTGATGCTGTCGAATAAATGGTAAAGCATATAGCATTCACTCACACTATATACAAATACAGTTTGGTTGCTGTGGCAAAGAAAACTGAATGATTCAACATGCTAACACAAAATACTCAGCTCTGAGGTGAAAGCCTGTGTGGGAAGGAGAGGCTGGCTGTAAGACCAGTCGCATTTAGTCTACTACATTAGCTGGCTAATTTTCTTAGTCTCCTTTTACAGTCAGTGGAAAGGGATAGCCCTTTCCAAAGGGCAGAATGCTAACTAAAGGGCTCCCCATTACTTCTCTGAGGGCCTGTTTGTCTCCACTGAGTGGGGAGGAGGACAAAGCTGGGTGCTGTGAGTGTCCTTTTGGAGAGAGACCTTTTCAGCTGTCTGAAATTCGGAGATGCTGAATGCTCCCAGCTGTTGTGGACATCACTTGGAGCTGGAGGTCGTCAGGCTTTGAGGTGCCTAATGTGTATGTTAGGCCCTTGGCATGTTGTATTGGAAAGTTGCTTTTTCTCATCTGACAGTTCTTGTTTGACCTGACATACGTACCCTAAATGTGCTCTCATTGGGCTTTGTTGTTGTTTTTTCCCAAGACACAATGGAGTACTCAAGTGTTCGGTAGTTTAGGGTGCAGTGGCTTGGCACACTGAGGTAAGCTGCCCTTACAAACATTTTAAAAATGCAGCAGTGAGAATCCTGCTCATCTTTTTGTCATTTTATTTTGAAACACATGTAGTGGTCTTGAATGAGAGTTGTAATTTGCAGTGAGAGGCTGAAAAAACCTATAGCACCTTTACTAGGTGTCTGAAGAGAAATGTAGCTATTTGAGAAATAGGTAATAATCAAAGCCTAGTGAGAGATGAAAGAGTTGTTGCTGCTTCTTAGTCTGTGTCCTCGACTTGGTATTTGGCTTTTTGGACTGCAGGAAGCTGGTGTTATCTTGTAAGTGAACGTGAGCTCAAGCTGAGCCATCACAGTGGAAGAATTCTTGCCAAGGCTTCAGAGCATCTCTGAGGTTTCTGCTCGCCTCCTGGCAGGGTTGCACAGAAGTCCTGTTACTCAGAGCTTCACTGGTGCCAGTTGAAAGCAGGCCCTGTAACTTTTTCAGTTACACTTCCATTATCATGTGCTTATTAAAGGTATACTAGGTGAGAGTAAAATCTGAGAACTGTAAAAGACTTGGGAACATGCTAGAAACCATGTTTGTATTTTGCTAGAAGCCCCCTATCTCCTTGGTTTTTGTTAACTCCTGATTCTAGTTCCCTGGATAGTTTTGTTTTCAACAGATTTGTATGTTAGTAAAGAACGTGGGTCATCTTTGGTCTATTTTTGTCACATAGATGGATAGCAATGCCACAGCATGCAGAAATTGCACATTTTGCTTGAGTTGCTTTGTAAAATACACTATTTTATTTGAGAAATGTAATTTATGCCAAAAAGTATAACATGCCATTTTGCCACTGAATAGGGTATTTTAGCACAAGAGACGCAATGTCTTGGGGGGGAAAAGGCAGACATTTTGTAGATTTAATTGAAAAATTGTTCCAATACTGGGCTGTCAGCATCCCTAAAACTGCATTACAAGAGATTATCGAAATTAATCATTCTGAGGAGGGAAGGGATCAAGGAAAATCTCAAGACATTCTCCCTGTCCCATGTGGTCTTTTTTTATTTAGTAATACGCTGCTACATATTTGGAGGTTCTAGTGTTTGTAGGTCACTGAACAGACATTGAAATCTGATTTATATTGTATACCTGTAACATAGAAAGAAAAAGTATTTATATATTTTCCGTAAGAATATTGCATTGAGCTGTGTATAATTTAAACAGAGGCTTGTCCCAAAATGGTATTGCCCACCTTGATTTTTTTTTTGTGTGTTTTTTTTTTGTTTTGTTTTCGTTTTTTTTGGTTTGGTTTGGTTTTTTTTGTATAGTGTGTACAGTTCATGTCAATGGGCATTAAAAGCCTCCTGAARCGTAATCTTATCAAAGGGATGCATTGTTAATAAAATGTACTTAAACTTCTTATAGTTGTTCTGGTCTCATATGTACCTCTCAGCACACCTCAACTAGGGTTGGAATTTTATTTATATTTGTAAGTTACTAATTAACTAGAACAATCTGAAGCTTTCCAAATAAACATTTTTTGTCAAAAATATATTTTACATTAATGCTTTGTAAGATGTCTTACAAAAATAGAAGGGGACTCTCCAATAGTTTGTACACCATTTTTATTTTAAAACCTTAGCATACTGATACTGAGAATTAATAATTTTCCATTATGTGATGGTTTAAGTATTAGCATTTCAACAACAGCTATGAAAGTTGAATTATAAACAAAAAAAAGACAAAGTTACAGTTTTGAACTCATTCAACCATTAATGCAAGACAGATGTCTTAAAAAATATAAAAATTATACACGCCTCCCCATCCATGCAAAAATACTTTTCTAATCTCTAGTTCTAGTTCTAGTGCCAGGACTGTACCCTTTGACTGGCATGAAGGCATTATCCTCCTTGGAATCCTCTGTGTGCTTTTAAGCACAGGTGGTTTCATGAACACCACCTGTCRGGGCCAGCAAGCAGAAAGGTTCATAGATAGAGAGGAGCTAACTTCTCACCACCTTGCCAAGCAGTCTGAAGTGTTGCCTTGCTTCCAGATAATGAAGTTCCATCAGTGCAGGATCTCCCCAGGAAAGACCACGGGAGCTGAGGTGGGAACTCTCACCAGGCCCGTGTGTCTCACCCCACCGTTGGGAAAGCACAACTGGCTCCATTGCCGCTGCCCACACACCCCCTCTGCTCGCTCCCTGGGCTGAACTACTGCAGCCAAGCCCCAGTGACAACAGCTTTTTCAAAAGTAGGAATTTGTGCTGTGTGAGAGCTGTCCTCTGGCGTAAGGAACTGCAGCATGCTGAAATTTAAAATGTTTTGTGGGATAGTCTGACTTTTTTGACTGACTTCTGTATCAGAATTCCTTAGATGTGCAACTCTTGATTTAGGATACCTTTCAAACCTTTTTAAATAAACAGGCCTTTTCTTGCAATGCACAGCTAGGAAGTTTTATTTCAGTAGTGGCAAAACAGCTCCCTTCTGCTTATTGGCCTTTTTTCCAGCAGTAAAGCTTTTAAATGACACAAGTACATATGATGTGATGAAACACTTTGGAGAAGGAAATGTTCTAAGTTGTAAGATAGCATGGTATCACACTTTCAAATTCCCTGTAACTCAAAGGAGAGCAACATAAAGGGAGGAAAAGCTTCTCTGGGCTCTCTCCACTGAATAGCATCAGCCTCATCTCTTACTTCCCTATTCTCTGTCAAACTGCAGTTCAGCTAAATGTGACCAGCCATGTTTCCTTACTACACTGTCTGAAGGCTGAAAGGAAGGACCATGCTGCATTTTTTTTTCTACTTCTCAAGTAAATCTGTGTGCGACCTACACATGGACACAACACAGTGTGCGGTGACTGGATACCTCTAACCACAATTAGCTGTCTGTGTGTTTGTACCTCACCTTGGCCTGCCTGAAGACCTCTCCCTCTGTTTGCAGTCCATGCTTGTCTCAGCCAAAGTCCACATAAGGTCATGCTGGTTTTCTTGTTGCAACACAGCTCATGGACATTACAACAATTTCTATAAGCAACAGTATAAAACCTTGATGTGGTTCAGTATCAAAACTAATTTCTGACTGCAGCTTCTTAGTTTTTAGGAATTGTGATTAGCTAGTTAAACATAGGGAAGATGAGTAACTGCATTTTAACAAATTAGCTGAAGATCAAATTGTAAAAACCACTTCATTTTTTCCCTTTTGAGAACTGCTTATTCTTTGCTCTTAAGTTGAGCTCTTTTATTTGTGAAAGATTCCAGACAGCAGCATAATTAGGCAAAACCGAAGGGTTCCTAGTACACTAAGGAGGTTACTCTGATGAGACTTTCAGATGCAATTCTAACTATTCTGCTTCATTACAAATATAAAATTTTTTTTAAATCAAAACGGAAGGCCAAATTTATTGCTGCCTACTGTTGAGATTCTGAGTGTTACAATAAAAACCTTTTTTTAATATGTGCAAAAGTAGTGTTGGAAGATCTAGCTGATACACAGCCTGAACATGATGTTCTTCACAAATGGGATTCATACACCTATGTTTCTGACTGCCATGTCTGCTTACCTGCTTTGTCTGGCGCTTGCTACCTAAGTGCAGGGGTTAATGCCAAAAGAATTTCAGTTCATGTGCACAAGCACAGTGCCATGGTAACACCCACAAACAGCAGTCCTGCTGTAAAAAACAGTTCCTTTCCACTTAACTCCCCACATTTCTTCGTTTAGTTAAGAGGATTTTGTTTAGGATTTTAAAGGGTCATTCTTCCAGGCAGCGAAGGCAGAAGTGTGAGGAGCCCCAGTTACCAGAAATGGGAGCCGCAGCCCACTAACAGGGCTGTACTACAAAAATCTGTTTTCTGTGCCCTTTGACCCACCAAGTGTAGTTGCAAGACAGGTGAAGTAAAAGCAGGACAATCGCTGGATTTTGGTGCAGAGGGTAGCATTCCTAGAGCTCCTTCTAATCCTTCAGTAATGCTGGTAACCCTTCCATGTTGATTCCTTACACCATTTGAGAGAGAGAAAATACAACCCACCCCCCTGCTGTTACTGGGCTGAGATAGACAGTGAAGCTGGGTAATGCTCCATGCACAGCTGCACAGTAACTCTGGCCAGGGGTGGCCAGAGCACATCATTGTACATGCACACAGAATATTGCAAGTGAAATACACTCCTTGAGCACAACCACCTACCTGCTTGTTTAACTTGCTCCTCTACTTTCTGAATAAATTTTTAATCTCTGCAAAATACAGTAGTTCTTTGCAGCAGGCTATGAGAAACTGCTGTGATCTAACCTCCTAGATAACACAGGCCACAAAACAGCCTGTAAATCTTATTAATGCCCATAACTTGTGATGAAACCATAGCACACCAGCATTTTTAAACTAGTCCTGAAGCAAGAGCTTTGCAGCATTAACAGAAGTAGGGCAAAAATGAGAAGTTGTGGTGATTTTAGAAATTCTTATTTATATTGTGTAACCAAACACTGGATGGCCTCAATGGAGGAGAGTACATCAATGCCTTCTCCCTAGGCAGTGCACATCTGTTTGTGAAATATATCTCAGACTGGTCTTTCTGCCAGCTGTTTCTCTGGGTGCTGAGGCAGCATCTTCATCAAAAATATCAAAGTAGTAGCGTGGCTGGCATAGCTCTACTGACTGGTCTGGCTTGCCTGCTTCTAGTGTCTCTGGTATTTGACAGGGATCAGATTCAATTGCAAGATGAGAAAAATAAGCAAAATTTTCAAACCAAGTATGAGTATGAGGCATAGTTGTGGGTGTAAAGACTCTCTCTTCATTTTCATTAGGGTGAATCCAGGAAGAATTGTGGCCATCAATCTTCTCTTCTGTTGGTGTTGAAGACAACTGGCTCCATGGATGTAATTTCTGGGCTTCGGCCTTATTGTCCACTGCTAGCATGTCAGGAATGCAGTCACTTATTTTCAATACTTTCTCAGAACCAATCTACAAGAGAATCATAAAACAAAAAAATTACTCAATGAAAGAAGCCCAGAGTAAAGGAAAGGGAGTGATTACTTCAAGCACTTCTAATATTGTCTTATATATTTTTTTAGTTTGGATTTTTCAAATAAATGAACAAAATTTGAAGGAAAACATATGTACGGAATGTTCAATGGAAGCTGTATTTTATGTGGAATTTATCAGAGAATTTATTTACAGATTTCTTTTCTAAGTAAGTTCAGTATGACTGCATTTGAAGAAGGAACCATGTCCCTCTACTTTAAAGACTTTGCCAGGTTTTTGATGTGTGCAGTTTTTAGTCTGAACCACTAGCAACTGGAAGGCAGCAGCATGCTCTGTTAGGCTGTACAGACTCCTCTCTCTGGTGCCAGTGTTCAGTGAACAACAGCAGCAAAAATGGCAGCGGCTCCACATGTGCCAGGGTAAAGACATGCTCCTAGTTTTGCGACCCCCTTGCATGCAGCATGGGAGCAGCAGCTCCCGGTTCAAAGGGCCTACAAAAGAAGCTGAAGGCCTTTTGCCAATCCTTTCCTCCCAGCCAGACCTGGCAGTGCCTGGCAGAACCCCCTGCATCCTCCCAAGGGCCAGCAAGTGCATCACTCTGCAGTGCCCTACAGCAGAGGGGCGTGTGGGGCAGGAGGAGCGGGCGGATACAGTTCACAGGCTGCAGCGCAGTGCAGTATCGTCTGGTCTGTTGTCTTCAGACAGTGCTGGGTTTTGAACAGCAATACTGGAAGAATCGCCTACTGTATCAAAAGGTTTCATTTATTCTCCAATTATGCTTTCACTTTTTGCAGTAACAGACTGCAGAATATAAATTGATCACTGCAGAGTCACATGAATATCAAAAGGAGGATTTTCCACTAAATGATGATATTAAATTATGTTAATTTCTGTATAATGAGTGCCACTCATTTTTAAATATAGTAAACACAAGAAAAAGTATTTTTCTGAAATTTCACTAATGCAAGACTGGAAAAAAATAAAAATACTAGATTTTCAGTGATCTTACCTTAAACTCTTTGAATGACAGCACTTCGCTCTTGTTAGGACTCGGTATTACAGGACAGCAGCACTCCTTCACCCTGGAAATAAGAGAGCAAAACAAATGAAGTTTTTGTTCTCTCATCAAAGCATAGTCTACCAGCAGAAGCCACATGTAGATGTGTACAGAAACAGCAGTAGATCATGAGTGTCTCAGAAATGCCACAAGCCAAATACTTATAACATCCACACAGTTGGACAGCCAAAGGAAAAAACAAATGAGGCCTTAGAACAGCCTGGAAGCAACAAGCTGCAGCTGTGGTTTGTGAATTACGCTAGTTACATTCTCTGTCTGTAACAGAAAAATGCATTATAACTTACCACTTCATCTTCCAGCGGCATACAGCTGCTACTAGTGATGGAACTATCACTAGCAGGACTAGAAGGTACAGCATGTTTGCTGTGAAAGAAAAATACTTTAAAAATTTGCTTTCAACTTCTCACCTGTTAAAGTCAATATAGCCTGAGTTTCTGGGACAAAAATAACATCAAGCCCATGTGGGATACCTGCCACTAACTCAGCAGGAAAACTGTGTGGTCCGTGGTTGCAAGATAGTTTGGCTGGAAGTTCTGGGATACAGCTGTAAGTCTTTGGACCTTGATTTCCTTTACCAAAATTGAATTATTACTAGATTGCTTTTAATTTGCCCTCATGTTGGCATCTTAACCATAAGAGTGAATTTCCAAAAGTTAAGACAATGATAACCTCACTTAACTATTTGTTTTACATTTTCTCTCAGATCCCCAAAGACGACAGATTTCTACTGTGAGACATTGACAGAACATCTGTACCTCCAGCATGGATGGACTATAGCAAGACAGACACTACACAAGTGTTCACGCTCTCCTAGGATTTATGCTGACACAAGAATCTCAGTCTTCCTTCTAGCTGGAAGACACAGCCTTGGGCTACAAGCCAACAACCCTTTCTTACTAACTTATGAAGGAGTTAACTTGGCAATGGATTTAAAGACTGATGAGAATAAGAATCAACATTAGAAGTTCAAGAGTCCATACAGAAATTACCTGTTTGCACACAGGTCTGTAGTTTTTCGCATATTAGAAAACTAGTTAAATCCAGTTCTTCAACGCATTCTAGCAAACAGAACTCACTAGGACTCACTAGTCATGCAAATGTGCATATATTAAGCTGTTTCCCAGATGTCCTGGTTTCAGCTGGGATAGAGTTAATTTTCTTCCTAGTAACTGGTATAGTGCTGTGTTTTGGATTTAGAATAAGAATAATGTTGATAACACACTGATGTTTTAGTTGTTGCTATGTAGTGCTTACACTAAATCAAGGACTTCTCAGCTTCTTATGCTCTACCTACTGAGAAGGCTGGAGATGCACAAGAAGCTGGGAGGGGGCACGGCCAGGACAGCTGACCCAAACTGGCCAAAGGGATGTTCCATACCATATGATGTCATACTCAGTATATAAACTGGGGGAAAGCTGGCCGGGGGGCTGTTGCTTGGGGGCTGGCTGGGCATCAGTCAGCAGGTGGTGAGCAACTGCATCATGCACCACTTGCTTTGTATATTTTTTTATTATTATGAATATTATTATTACTACTACTATTTTATTTTATTTTATTGCAATTATTAACTGTTCTTATCTCAATCCATGAGTTTTCTCACTTTTACTCTTCCGATTCTCTCCCCCATCCCACTGATGGGGGAATAAGTGAGCAGCTGTGTGGTGCTCAGTCGCCGACTGGGGTTAAACCACGACACCAGAAAGATATAAAAATTAAATAAGGATGTAAAATTATTTTCATTGTAAAATAAAAAACCACAGCTACTTAAAAGTATCAAAATGCCCTGTTGGTATGCACATTTCATTTCTCAGCTGGATCTTTTCTCAAGAGCACGTTACATTGAATTAAATGTTTTCCCTTGAGAAAGGAAGATTATTCTAACATTTTAAATCATCCCATCCTTCTCCTAGAAGACAAATTTTCCACAGCCAATACTCACAGTTAAATGGTGTATCTATGTATATAAAGTTAACAATGGGAGTCTCTCCTCCACCTGTATATGATTTAACCACTAGTTTGTATTTTGTGTTTGACAATAGGTGTTTCACGGTGTATCTCTTTTCTTCTGGGTTTTCAACTGTGTATTTACATAGCACTGAATCATCTGAAATGAAACAGATAAGATGATAGAATCACAGAATCACAGAATGGTTTGGGTTGGAAGGGGCCTTTAAAGATCATCTAGTTCCAACCCCCCTCCCATGGGCAGGGACGCCTTCCACTAGATCAGGTTACTCAAAGCCCCATCCAACCTGGCCTTGAACACTTCCAGGGCATCCACAACTTCTCTGGGCAACCTGTTCCAGTGTCTTACCACTCTCAAAATAAAAAATTTCTTCCTTATAGCTAATCTAAATCTACCCTCTTTTAGTTTAAAACCGTTACCCCTTGTCCTATCACAGGCCCTGGTAAAAAGTCTCTCTCCATCTTTCTTATAAGCCCCTTTCAAGTATTGAAAGGTTGCAATAAGGTCTCCCCAAAATGTTACAAAACAGCTTAACTGAGACCGCTAGACCACTGAAATAACAGAACATATTCAACTCACCTTCTTTGTAATTTGCACTTTCTTCTGAGAAGGATGATACATCCTGACTCACTGCCACTGGGCTGCACTCACATCCCTTCTAACTGGACTGTCCACAGCATTGCCCATCCTCTGGCAGACCACCTAATAACTTGCTGTCAAAAGCTGCAGCTGTTTGTTTTAATTTCCTTTTACCAGAGCTTTTTAACAGAATGATTTGGATTTTGCCATTTCCTTTTTCGCCAGAATCCTGTAGCCCTTAAGCTTAGGTCAAGTTCTTTGAAGATAATTGAAAGCAAGAAATCTCTGCCTGGAAAAAACCTCTTTTGCCTCTCTATTGTGCAACTCCTAGACCCCAGGGAGAAAGGSGTTAGCTTATTCCTCCTGTTCCCAGTCACACCCCTTGTCTGCTAGCTCAGACAAACTGGGAAGCAGGAAATCTTCAATTTAAACATTTTAAAGTCTAACTGGGGTTACTTGCATAATTATGGTACTTCTATGGTTAGTTTAGTTCTGACAGGAACTCCTACATAAGCCTCCTTCAGTTCAAACTAAGCTTTTCAGACTGGTACTAGTCTAACCAGCAGAAGGATCTGATACAGGACATGATCCAACTAGAAGAAGAGGCAAGTAAAAAAAATACATCCTTGAACACGTTGGAAACATCTCAAAATTATAATGCAGCAAAGTCATCTGGAGCAGTTTTGAGTGTGGAGCAGGAAGATCAGATATAAAAGTTTAAACATGGCTTTGTGCCACCCCACAGCTCAGTTCTGCTGACGGAACTCCACTGTAGAGCACAGCCACAAATACTTTCACTATAAAAGAATTTAAATGGGGAATTTACACAGTGCTCCAATTGTGCAGGAAATAAATTGTATCCCATCTGTTTCTAAAATACCACAAATACTAGTAAAACTAACATGCTTCCTATGACTCTCATCCAAGTAGACCACAAACAGATGTTTTCAAAATTCATCCAGGACCCAGATCACAAGAGGCAGAAACTTGACTCTTGCAGTACTGTAGGAGGAGTCTTTTCTGGAGCTCACACTGGAGTTAAAGGAGCTACCGACAACAGGACAGGGGCTATAAATCTGTATAAAGCCAGGACTCACTTCCGCCCATTAGCACCTCAAGCATTAGAGAGGAATCAAAAGCAGCAGGTGTTGAAATCTATATATTGCCTAATGAACCAATTTGCCTGCCTAATGTAAACTTTCTAAGAGGCTGCAATATCAGCAACAGTCACAAAGTCTTTCACCTGTATCAACAACACAACTTCCTAAATCCCAGAGCTCAGTTACCTGGAAGAACATGTTTTTTGGATCCTTTCAAACTGCAATCCTCTTGTATAGGCGACACATAAACATGGTAGCCTCTTACAAAACCAGACTGTGACTCATTTGTGGGATAAGAATCCCAAGATAGTGTTACTGAATTCAAAGTCAGTTCAACTTTTTCCACAATAGGGTCAAGCAGAGGAGCTGGAAGAAAGGAAATTCAAGTTAAACTTGCCATTATTCTTCAAGAATGTTTATCTTCTAATTTGAAAAACATCTAAATTCCCATGTGGTGTTTCTGTTTCTATCTTACTTGTATTTAAAAGCTGAACAAAGCCAAAGCACTCCACAAAAACTGTCAACTTCACAGAGCCTTCACACAGTCCACACTATAATTGCCAATCACAGCTTTGTTTAGCTATTCTAATTAACATGGACTCTACCTGGTCACTGCACCATTCAAATATGCTTGATGTAGGGCCGTGTACATTGTTGTACAACTTTTAAATGCTTCACTGACGATATAGAAACAACACAGCAAATACATTTTTAGCTAGTTGCAGGAGGAAGGCTGTGGCATTCTTCTGTTTGTGACAGATGAATTTAGCAAATACACAAACCCTAAATATGTTGCCAACTTACGTAGCTCCCTGAGATAACCAGTCTTCTTCTCCAGCAAGGACACTCTATTAGCTACAGATCCATAGATGTGGAAGTTGTATCTCACCCCCGGAACAAAAGCAGCTAGAAAATAGTGGAGCTGATTACAAAAATAGGTTATGGTTTGTCTTTTGGTTTTGCTTTTACTTAACTGTTTTCTACAGAGGTCTATAATCCATTAGAAATCTTCTTTGTGTGCTGTTGTGCTATTAAAGCAACTGAAGGAGACACAGGGTAAACCAATTCTTAGTGTGCATAATGTGAATTGAACACATTTATTCTGTCTGAAAAAGAGAATTGAGGGGGGGTGTCTAACTTATTTTTGTTGCCCTAGACTATTCAAGATGAGTGCACAATAGCTTCCGAATGCATCAAAGAGCAAGATAATTTCCTTTCTGTTTCTGGCACAGGCAGAGGTCGTGTTTTGGACTGTTTAATGTAGACACATACCCATGCATCAGGATTCCACATTATCCTCACTGACATCCACTCCCATTTGGGTTAACCACGTGGAATCCACTGAAGAACTGGACAACATTTTTTCCATGTGTTACTACACTCTCCTTCAGTAAGGATGCAGGCTCCCATGTGTTTGTATGAATTGAATGGCAGTTCCTTTATTGCATATTGAAATGTGTTCAGTCATTCAAACATGTTTCATTCCAAAGTGAACTCTCAGCTCGAGAGACTCCAGAAAGGCTATATTCTTGCAGCTGTGGAAGTATATCAGAGTAACTTTCACACAGCCAGAAAGGATTTAGGTCCAATGGCCGCTACTGGGATAAAAAACATACAACTGGTCCTGGTCCTAACACATTATTTGTGCCCACTGACAGCACTAAACCTCTTACTACACAGTGTGTGTTAAATTGCCCGAGTCTAAACTTCTGACCCGTGTTACAGATAAGGCAGAGCTCCATTTTGCATCTCTCCTCCGAAAAGATTTTTAACTCCTTCATTAACTTCACCATCCTCCTTCAAGATGTTACTACAAGCTACTCAGAAGAGTTTGTCTCTAAAATACTACACTGACTTTTCTAAAATACTGTGCTGACTTCCAATGCTTAATGGTGCTGGCACATTTGTGGTGTCTAATTCATTTGGTAGGCAAAACCTGATGCTACATGCCTTTGAAGAATTACACCTGCACTGCACAGACTTCAATATTCCACAGGATTTGTTTCCTAAATTCAATTAATGCCCACAGCATGAAAGATTGCTGCACAGACATCAGAAAGAAAAATTGCTCGGCTTTCACCTGAGTTGATCAGAGCACTGGAAGTGTTGGGCCCAAATCTCTTCCACTGCAAATCACAAGGCTGCAACATCGGAAAGTTACACCAATCGATAATGTAACTGTCATATATATGTCTGGGCTCCCAGGAAATAAAAATGCCATCATCTGTACCATTAACCTGTTCTTCTTTAAGCTCTTCGGTGCCTAGGAATAAACAAAACAGAGTCCCTATTATTTTCCTGCATGAGACCTCAGATTCATAAATGAAGATCAATATAGTTTCTATGCTAAGCTCTTAAAACAATAATAAAATAGTTGTGTTCCTTCACTATCAGACATACGGGATCTTTCACAAGCTGAAAGCTGATCTCTTTGTATGCTGAAAGCTGACAGCTCAAAAAACATCCAGTAATTATTACTATATATTCACAAAAAGAACTCAACTGCAGAAACGTGGAGTCATAAACAGAAAGTCACAAGACGCTAATCACACACAAGAGTTCCCTGCGAGGCACTGGCTGCACCTTCATGGCACCTGCTGCAGGTCTGAGGCCCTAGTTTAAGGCTAAATGTGTTTTGCTCTGTGGAGACTCTCTGTGCAAAACAGACTTTCTGTTGTAAGGGATGGATCAAGGCACTTAAGCTTAATACACATACAATTCCCACCCTGTAGGCAAAAATAACAGTAATAATTTCCAGATAGCAGTGATGTGAGTTAACAGGCCAGGTTAGTTTGTTCCCCCAAGATGATAAATTATCACTTAACTTAAAATAGGTAGAAACAAACTCTCATAATGGAAATCTAACTGAAAATATTCCTATTGTTACCTGTAGCTCTAGGGATGATCAATACTGAAGGAAGTGAATAATTAACATTGTTCTTTGCCATGATACTGATTCTGTAGGAATGGTTATCAATGGAAATCCTTGTGCTATTGTAGACTGATGAAAAGGAGATGCTTTCAGGCTTAGAGCCGTCTTCTACTTTTTCCCAGGTTACTTCATATGAAATACTTCTTCCATTTGCTCGAAAACTTGGTGCTTGCTGTGGAAAAAGTTATGGGGATAGACACCAATTACTTACTAAATTTTGCCGAAAAACTATGAGAGGAGCATTTGGAACTTTAAATAACTAATTGGATGTATTATTTCTGTAATAATAGAAACACTTGTTTCCATACATGCATACATATACTGGTTGAAATGGAAATGCAGGAATCTCAGTAATGGGATTTGTCTGGTTATAATACTTAGAAAAACAGGAGTATATATCTGAAATGCCAGGACAGCACATCATCATACAGCTACATATGTTCTGAAACATGTTATATATAATATTTGTCTTAGATTCTTAAAAGAAATTTTCATACTGAATTGCTATTAAGTGCACACTTGTCAAAGTTCATAGGAGAAATTTCCAAGCCCTTTATGAAGGGTTTTGTTTCTGTTTATGTATCAATGTCTCACCTTCCAGAACAAGGTCACATTCCGCCCCCCCAGAACTGGTGTAATTTCTCTCCAGATGTCCAGTTTCCCTGATGGAGCTGCAATAAATACAGCAAAACAAAGATGCTCTAGGTGCAGAAAGGATAAACCGTTTAAATGCTTCCTCCCATTTGAAGAAATTCCACCCCCAAAACCTCCTTTTCCTCATCAATCCTAGGTCTTGCCAAAACATTATCCTTTAACTTCTTTCTCCCTTCATTCTTTTTTCTGAATGAATGTCTGGTTCATTTCCCTAGAAAATCTTTCTTTGCTTGCAGTTCCCAGGTGCTTGTTCCCACGTCTGCACCATTCCTCCAGCCCTCACAGAACACTGTAACTCAGCCTGTCCATCCTCCCAGTCATCTGGATTTCCCACTGCCTGCGCTGGATGAAATGGCAGAGATTGGCAGGTAGGATAAGAGTAGAGTTGTTTAAAAAGCCACTTTCTTAAAGTTCGCTTAGTGTGCTTCTACTTTTATGCACGCAACAGGCCTCTGCTTTAGCTACACAGCAGAACAGTAGCAACAAATAGCAAACAGAGGTGGCAAGTGAAGAACCTCCTTCAAGCTTCCCTTCTCAATAGGCTGGACATACTTGCTTCCTTTGTTCTGATGGTTCGGGCTTCGCTCCATTCACTCCACCTCCAGAAATGCTTAGCTGCCCCACAGTGTACTCTAGCTGTGTATTCAGTGTATGGCTGCAGTCCACCAAGGGTGACGCTGGCATAATGGAGATGCGTGTCTGAACTGTTATGCTGCAGGAAAACAGAACAGTCAGAGCTCAGTTCAGCTTCATTAGCAAGAGGTTTTTGTCTGAAAAAATAGTTCTTCCTCTAGATCCTACAATAGCCAGTTAAGCTTGACTTGGAAAAGATAATCATGAAACAATAGTCAAAAAAAAAAAAGATATGTACAAGATCAAAAGACTGGGAGATCCAAAAAGACGTCTGCAAGCCGTCTCTGTGTAACTGAGCAGGAGTCACTCATAACCTGTCAAATGACTACTCTTTACATCAAGGAGCGAATTTACTGAGATCTTATCATCACAGAGTCTGGGTCTCTTACTCAGTTCATGTAAGTAGGATGCTGTTCCAGATCTATGCACAGCATCTACAGCTACCTTTTCTTTCCATTTTTCCCCCAACCTTTTCCCCCACTCCCTCCTAAGAGGCAGGGTGAGTTCTGGCAAGAGTCAAAAAGTGAGCATGCTTTTAAGCCTCTCCTCTGAACTGTCTCCTGCAATGGTCAACTGCAGTCAATTGCTGCAGCTCTTGAGCAATACTTAAGACAGAACGCAGCTTATTCTGATCTTCATAATGCCTTTTTAATATGCTAGAGGCAAGCTGCCTTCATAAGAAAAGGGCTACAGAGAAACCACAGTACGCATGCGAAGAGTCAGTCAGCCTCACCATTTGTGAAAGAGGTGGAACAAGACAAGGTGTCTACTAAAATAACCTTCAAGAAGATGGAGGAGGATGGGAAGAAAAACTGTTCTGGCATTCCCTCACTAGAAACCAGACATGCTACCATCAAGTACAGTCAACGGTACATGAATGCTCCTGGACTAATACAAAAAAAGCCTTCAACACACCTCTCCACCATTTGTGTGTAAGTTTATATGAGCAATAAAAACATGACAAATCAAGATTAGCAATAGCTAAGAGCAATTATAAGGCCCATGAGTATTTTCATTTACTTCACCAAATCTCAGAACCCATCCAGCAGAGGACAAAGCCACATATGCAGACCAGTCACACTGTACGCTTTGGCCAGCAGTATAGGAAGTGCTGGGAGTATGAATCAGTGCCAGCAATGGCTGCCGACATGGACCACATCATCAGTGTAGAGCTTGGGAGCAAACCAATCCAGAAAACAGACACATCCACATGCTTACAAGATTTAGAGTATATTCATATTGCTGGGGAATTATTTTTTAATCTCACGTCAAAAAGATACTCGCTATGTTTTTTGTATGAAATTCAGGTTTCATACCAGTTCTACTTTCCCATCGGGTTGGAGCACTTCAGTCTGACAAAAGAGTTCAATTCCTTTGTTTCGATGTTTCCAATATAATGTGATTTCTGTATCTGTGCATTCCTCCCACAGCTGGAAAGGGGCAGTGGGATAAACTGCCAATGGAAAATCTGAGTTAGCTCTTGTAAAACATAAAATATATGCAAAAGTATTTTAAGGTATTTTAGCTGAGTAGTAAAAGGAAATAAGAAATACAGATTTTTCTGCCAGTCTAGGAGAATCATAGAATCATAGAATGGTTTGGGTTGGAAGGGACCTTAAAGATCATCCAGTTCCAACCCCCCTGCCATGGGCAGGGACACCTTCCACTAGACCAGGTTGCTCAAAGCCCCATCCAACCTGGCCTTGAAGCAGATATAAATTAGTAAAAATTAATTTCAGAATGTAAATGTAAGTAAATGTTATACAAGATTAAAAAAAACCCTTGTGCTGACTTGGAAATATTTTAGAACATCATGAACAAAAGAAAGAGACTCTTCTTGCAAATCCAGTAAAATTCTCTAATCCAGGGCCTGGCGGAGGCTCCTGATGTAGCATGGCAAGTAACGTTTGCCACATTTCTATACCCCATAATCCAGCCTCTTCACCAGAAGTTCTATTCACAACTTTTACATTGACTCCTGCCAGTTGTTATCCTCTGGTAAACAGTGCCAATGCTACTTCTTCCAGAAGATTTCTGAGATCATTTACCGCTATGTAAGCAGTATTCAGCGAGAGCAGTAGATCTCAAACTCTCCCATATTATCAGCCCAATTGTAAGGAATAAGACATGGCAATGCAAGTGAGTGGTATGTTTACAGCTTTGGCCATTATCCTAGAACTTCATGGACCATGAATTATGGTTTGAGGTCTTAGAGACTCAAAGGAGCTTGTGTTTAATACAGAAGGTCCCAGCTACCACATGCAGAATTGGAAACGATGGACTTCAGTTTTCCTTTACTTGCTGACATCCTTTAAGTACAGAAAATTCTACTGTAAATATGTCCAGGATCAGAGAAAACATAAAGGACTGTACAGCAATCACTATTTAAAAGGTTAACTCATCATAAATATTATGTATCATTTCTTTAACTTGTAACAATCACTAGAACTGGAAAAAGAAAATTGTAGTAAAACTTCAATGTACTTAGTACATTGAATGTAACCTATTTTTGCCTGATTTCCCATGAAAACTACAACCTGTCAATTTACTCCTCCGCTTTCTTCCTGCTCTATTTCTTCCACCCCCAAACAATCAAATAATCAACTTTTAGAACTCTCATGCCTCTCTCAGACAAATTTAACAGAGACAGGCATTTAACATATGTTCCTACAAGTCATATGAAAAAGTGTGTCTAGCAAATCTGTAATCAGTGCCTCTGAGGAAGGAAGCGCTGCCAGAACATAGCAGTTACACCAGCAGCCTCCCCATCCATCAGCCTGTCAGCTTCAGAACTAAGCAAAGCACATGTTGCCTCCTGATTCTTCAAACAGGTAAGGCGGCCACAGGACCTTGGGAACACTGCAGTGGATGTGGTGGGGCTAGAGGACACAAGGAGAACTGGAAATACTGCTGGAAACACAGGAAATACCCAGGTGTTTTGAGGCAGGAGTAGGTAGGAACTTATGGGACCTGGGGCACACTGTGAAAAAGGACACAACTAATAGGGAACAAGGAACCACAGCCATAAGTTACTGCTCACAGAATAACCTGTTTTATTTCACTGATGATGAACTACTCTTCCTCCCTTACAGTAGCATGTTACCGTCCCATATTAGCACAGAGACAGGTTAGCACTATCACCTCTTTCCTGGCAATAGCTGCTTACACCTGTATCACATCTCATTTGGAGACGTGTTAATAATTTTATTTACCCACTTTTCAAAATGTGCATCTCCATTTTATTTTGGAAAGACAGTAACATCAGCAGTAATATTTTGGAGAAAGGACTGAATTCCCAAGTAACCTACACAGATATTTTTCTTGAACTCCCCATTTTATATCCTTGTATCATGTTGCTTCCTATACTATGAACCAGCTTCAGCAAAGCAGCAGATTTTGAAACATTAAGGGGTCATTTCAATAACCACACCCGACCTTTGGAGTGAAGCTGTTTTCTACCATTAACACAACTTTGCAAAGCTGAAACTGAAGAGACAGCAGATAACTATAGCACAGGAACAGATAACTAATAAAAACTGTGAAGATAAAAATCAAGGACTTCCATACTTTAAACTGGGGCACTCAAGTATTAAGATCAGAAGGAGGACAAGGCCTGCAACAAAGAACCCTCAACAAAGACATAGAAAAGACCTTACTTCTGTGAGTCACATCAAAAACATCCGTGGCAGTTTTCTTTCCCAGTGGGTTTTCCACAGTCACTGTGATATTACAGATCCTCTGCTGGCCTATATCCAAAGAACATGAGCACTGCTCAGAACAACTTACTGTGCACGGAACCGTTTTTTGGGAAAACCTATCAAAGAAGGGGTGGGGGGAAGGGGGCGGAAAAAGAGAAAGACATTTTTCCATAACGTACAATCAACACAGATGTTGCAATTTTTGATGCCGAACTAGAATACAGCAGCATAAAAAATAAGGCTGAGGAGGACTATAAGAAGCCACCCAGTTCTTTCCCCTAGCCTGAAGTAGGATGAAGATAGGTATTCTTACAATTAGAAGAAAGTTTTCTTCAAAGTCTAAGTTGACTTTATTCTTTTAAGATACAGCTAAATTGCTATCCTTTTAAGATACAGCTAAGTTTACTTTATCCTTTTAAGATACAGCTAAATTGCTTTTAGTGATTTCCTCATGGAAATTCTAAACTAGGGACTTTTTTGCCAAGAATTAAACCATTCACGTCTACCATTATGCTTTTAAATGAAGCAGTAATTTCAAGTGCATCTTCTAACCTTCCATTTTTAAATCACCATCATAATATGTTAGTGGCAGTGAATGATGCAGAGACCATGAAGGTATATGCAATAATGACCTGCCTTCTGCTGACACCTTTTGATGAAAGTTTGTAGTGACAATGAGGCATCTGTCCTGTTTTATGAGTTCCCCTTTCTCTGCAGGCCCTGCTGTAAAGCCCCTCCTCTCCATTTAGATGCCTCTGTAGCAAGGAGCCAAGGGCCAGGTCTGATATGCCACAGCTGTGTAACCTTGACTTAGATTGCTAAGAAAGAGCTGTGAGAAAGTCTGCAGAGAGATTTTACCAAAAAAAAAAAAAAAAAAAAAAAAAAAAAAA